>JADANM010005443.1:6193473-6222236 GCA_026213755.1 Eurema hecabe
TATTGATCT
This sequence comes from Eurema hecabe, assembly GCA_026213755.1. NCBI lineage: Eukaryota > Metazoa > Arthropoda > Insecta > Lepidoptera > Pieridae > Terias > Terias hecabe. The sequence goes on from JADANM010005443.1 coordinate 6,193,483, forward strand.
GCCCTAATTTCTTCAATAACTGTGATTTTTGTTTTTTTGTCATAATTGCAGGTTTTCATCCCTCTTTTAAACTATCTTCCCATTGTCTGCAGGCACCTGCCATCTAGAAATAAATACAAAAGTACTAAATTTCTCATTTGTTATTTGTCACAAAAGGCCCTTGTGGAACAGGTCCCTTATGGTAAAGTAAAATGCGCCACAACAGTAATGGTGGAACTATTATAAATTGTTATAGTCCGATGCGAAGTGATAGTTATTTAAAATACCTTAATCCAATCGACGTTTCAGTATACTTGTATAACATCATAGAACGTACCTTGATAAGTTTCCGTAATCACAAACAATGTTTACTCTCGTAACGACGCCACACTACGAACAACACAGCACAATCGCTTGCTTCGCCTTGTGAGTTGTGCGTACAAAGTACAAACTGCGAGGCGTAAGGCACGTATCGATCGGCAGCGTCGGCGTCGATCATAGGCGGTAACAGTTCGTTGAATCGCTCAAAGAGCTCGCTTTAAATTGTAGTTAAATAATTATTTTGTTTCGTCATGGTCCTTTAAAAAGATGTAATTGTAATATTTAAAACAGGAGTTGAGTAATATAACGTCGTTATTGGCACTGACACGGAAGATGCAACCCTTTAAGACCAAATCACGAGCAGCAAAAACGTAGTAACTCCCACAACGTATAATATCGATGTTTTAATTAAATTGGTGTAACCCTCGCGATTCATATTTTTCCAGGCAGCAAATTGTCGTAATTGAAATCAGTAAAAATATACCTTTTTTTTTGTTACTTACACCGTTTCTTGGTCAAAAAACTCAAAATGAAGCGAAACTTAAAAAATCCTAAAATCGTTACTATTCATCGTAATTATATGGGAGTAAGAGCATTCGACGCAGAAAAAAATAAATTATTCAAATTGATTAAAAAAGGGTTTTGGCCAAAGGTGTCAGTTACGACGTTTCTGTTTTCTTCCGTCGGTATCAAGTAGTTGTTTTTTTTAAATTATATACCTACGAATGACACCGAAGCGTTTTAAGGAAACAAATCGTATAACTTCTACAAAAGTTATACGAGTCAAGTAGTTTGGTTATAGTATATATCTGATGATGATTTTTGATTCAGTAGTAATTTATTAAATTCAAATTAAATAATTTTTTTCAACAGTCAATATCCGGGCGATGATTCCTGCACTTATTGATTGTACGATTCGAATGTATTAACGCCATAGGTATATATAATTATTTAAGTAAATATTATATGGACATTGTATCTTTTATTCTTCATTAGGCTTGCGTTGAAAGGTGTGACGTGAAATTGTGACGTCAAAGTAACGTAACGGTGAAACAATTTAACTGATTTAATTAGACAAAATACATATTATTGTAATGTAACATATCGATATACCAAGATATACCAACTAATATAAACTTAAACTTATCACTTATTAACATAATAGTGTATTCCTTCCATAATTATGCTGAAATCAATTATTGAGTGAATAATTCACTCGCCTCTTTGAATATTGACCTATGTATTGAAGGTCAGGTATTGGAAAGTTCTGAACAACCCTGTAATTAATATTAAAGCTCTAAGCGAACAAACTCGGTAATTATGAAATTTAATTAGAATTTTGATTTTTAGTTAGAAATTAAAAAGTAATTACATTATGAGGGTTTGTTTTAGTTTTGGAATGTTCTTATCTCAATATTAGCTTTTTGATTCTTATTTACTTTAAAAATTATCATCATAGCTTTTTTTATGCTTAATAATTATAATTTACATGCATAGAAGGAAAAGGTTATATGTCAAGCCCAAAACTACATTGCAAAATAGATCCCTCTTTATGGTGTAGAAAAAATAATTAGTTAGAAATAAATGTAAAAATAAATCATGTAGACTTTAACTTAAATGAAATTTTGAGCTAGGGCGGCATTAACTTACAAATTTGATATGTTTCCTCGTGTCATATGACGTCATTTGACAGAACGAAGTGATTACGCTTCAAACTTTTTTGAGGAGTTATTCCGATCGTGGGGTCGTGGGGTTAATACGTTTTAATTTTTAGAAGAATTATCCTATTACTTTATAGTTTATAAAAGGTTTTATAATTTGCCAAGTACCTATCCTAGAGTATTCCAAATGTAATTGTTATAATTTCTTTTCCAGATCGCTTACATATTGTTCCTACTGATGTTTACGTATACAGTATTAGTGAAGATGGACCCGACTCCGTCTTCGCCTGAAATTTATTCTATTTGTTATATTATAACGTTCTTATGTGAGAAAGTTAGGGAAATCGTTACGTCCGAGCCAGTTGCTATTAGGTATGTGTTTTTTTTTTTATTTACCTTTATTAAAGCATTAAATGGTTCATTGAAATTCTATATTCATAATATGTTTAAGGACTTCCTTAAACATATTATGAATATAGCTGACATATACTGCTGTTTTAAAATACACTAATTAGTTTTTAAGGTAAATAAGCAACATCCATACGTCCTAACAAACTTTTGAATCCCCACAATTATAAAAATAAATGGCACATGATACCCTAGGAGGTATTAGGGAGTCTAATCGTTTTGTAGGATACATTTACCGTGACAATTTAAAAGTAATAATAATAATAATATAGTACATAAGAACATTTGACGATAACTTTTACTGTATTATTATATTGACGACCGCTTGGCGCAGTGGTAACACAACTGCCTTCTGCGCGAAGGGTCGTGGGTTCGATCCCCACACCTGAAAAATATATTTGTAATTTACATTTGTATTTTTCTGGGGTCTGGGTGTTGCTGCTGTGTGTTGGTGGGTGTTGGTGGTATATGTAATTTATTCCGTTATCTAGTTGCCATAACACAAGCTTCGGCTTAGCTTGGAACTAGATGGCGCTGTGTATAAATGTCCTGAAAGTATTTATTTCTTTATTATACTAAATTTTTCGTAGACATAAGTTCAGTGTATGGGCGTGGAATATGTGGAACACGTACGACGCGGGTTTCATAATATTCTTCCTGGTGGGGCTCACGCTGCGCCTGCGCCCCGCCTCCATGGACGTCGGCCGCGTCATATACTGCGTCGACATCATCTACTGGTACTTGCGCATACTCAACATACTGGGCGTCAATAAGTACTTAGGTAAGTCGATTGACATTTTCTTTTTATATAAAGGTTAGTTAGTGCAAACCTATGTTCCTCATGATAGCATTCATGGAGTTTGAAATAACAAGGAAAAAGGGTTAATTGCAGAAGAAAATGTAGGATAAATGGTGGAAGAAAAAATGTGGCTCCAGTTCCTTTACTTAACAAACATCCCTGATAGGATGCCATACTATACTTGAAAAGAATACTTGAAAGCGGTTTTCGGTTCATATGGCATGGTACTATCCCAGAAATGTGCAACTTAGCTTAACTATAGTGCAATATGCGATAGTCATTATATTCTTTCTGAATGATCTGATGACGTCATCTTCTACAGATACTTGGGGACCCTAAACATAGTACCACAAAAAAAGTATTGTTGTTTTGTAATTAAGTAAAGATATCGGTTCCATTAAGATAAAATAAACTTAACTAACCTATATTGTGTGTTATTTGGACTGACAAAGCCTATAACTATATCCCGTATTAAAAACGTATCCCCTTCTTTCGCAGGTCCTCTAGTCACAATGATGGGAAAAATGGTGAAGAACATGATATACTTCGTAGTGCTGTTGCTAGTTGTTCTCATGTCGTTCGGGGTGGCGCGACAGGCCATTCTCTACCCGGACAAAGAAGCCAGCTGGTATCTTATACGAGAAGTGAGTACTGTTCTATACCACTGTTTTGTAGCGACCGCTACTAATGCGCCGAGATCTGAATCGCGCTTATGATATTTGTTCGAGACTTACCATATATACAACTTCTCGACATCGAACCATTGGAGTCTAAAGGCCGATTTCTTTCTTCTCTGATCACTCTTGACAGAGTAGTCTTGGTCATCATAATATCTGTCTTTTGGCGCGCCTAACAATCCGCCGCCATTCCTAACCAAAATATTTACTTTAAATTATAAGGGTATTATTTTACAATTATAATCATTAGTAACCATATTCAGTGATGTTAATTAATTAATTATTTAATAATTAAAACCGAGTCTTTTTAATTAACATTTAAACTTTCATTCTGATTGCCTTTATACTGCCTATGTACATCAGCAATTATATAGTTTCAGAAATTTCTATATATTTTAATCGAAACTATTCATTGATATACTAAAATTACAATTTTAATACTAATAATAATAGTTCTTAGTAAAATATAAAAGACGGTGAAAATTTAGTCCTGATTTCACCGGTGTTGGATAATGTTTGATTTGCGGTACCGAGTTAATTCATATTTCGCAAATATATATCACACGTTTGAAACACGACTTATTTGAACATAATTAACATTTACCTTCTAAGCAACTGTGTAGGCTAATTAGAACTGTCGAGACTTGTTTGAAGAAATAACGTGTCATGTCATTTATTTGATGCCTTTAACTTTAATCATAGAGGCTTTTGATATTTTCCTTAATTATCTTCAGAAACAGAGCTAGTTATGGCTCCATAAAGTATCGTTTATGGTACATTTATGTATTCGCTTAAACTACTAACATAAGTTTACGATCTTCGCAAACTAACTGTACTTATCTTGACTATTAAAAAGTAACTTATATATTTAATCAAAGTCATGTTGCGTTATGCAATTGTTGTATTATATGAATTTGATAAACATTTCTTTGAATTTATGGGCACTTATAAATAATAAGATTATTAGAATTTCATTATGAATTTAACGTTCATGTATTGTTTTAGTATTGATAATTTTTTCTTTACAATTTTGATAAATGTTAAAAAACTGCGACGCAATATTAACTAAATTCTGTGTTCATATGTAACAGAAAAGTCTAGGAACGTAGAAACATCTGACGACAATATTTCGTAGTCACGATAAGTTTTACACGATAAGCATTACTAACATTTGCAGGTATTCTTCCAACCGTACTTCATGTTGTATGGGGAAGTGTTCGCGGAGCAGATGGCCCCTCCCTGCGGGCTCCCGGGCCTCGAGGAGTGCCGCGTCGGACACTGGGTGCCCCCTCTAGTCATGAGCATTTACCTCTTGATAGCCAACATCCTCCTTGTCAATCTCCTCATAGCTGTCTTCAATAACATCTTTATAGAAGTCAACGGCGTGTCCCATCAGGTTGCCCTTTGTATTCCGTGTTGCCTGTTGCAAGATTTTGGATTATTTTCGTTCGATCGTCCTTTTTTATTTTGCAGTATTTAGTATCGTATTCGTTGTAGCATTAGATGTAGTACTTATTATTCTTTTAGCAAGCAGCTGCATTGATTGAATAGAATTAGAAATTATTTTCTTTATTTTCTGGAAATTGTAGCTAGCTACTTCAGAAGTATTTTCACTATCATCACTATAACGTATAGATCAGTGCAGCTGCTTGTGTTAACTATTCACGATGCTCACCTCACCTAACATATAACATGTAACACACCAGCTGTAAGTGTTCACCAGTGTACAGACGATAGAGTACAGATATACAGTCGGCGGCGCCCGTTGTCCGTAGGTGTTCTTCCAGCCGTACTTCATGCTGTACGGCGAGGTGTTCGCGCCGGACATCGACCCGCCGTGCGGCATGGACGTGGGCGACACCAAGTGCGTGACGGGGCGCTGGATCACGCCCATCGCCATGACCGTGTACCTCCTCGTCGCGAACATCCTCCTCATAAACCTCCTTATCGCCGGCTTTAATAATATCTTTAACGAAGTCAATGAAGTCTCGCATCAGGTTTTATTTTGCTTTTTTTGTTTTTTTTTATATTGATTTTTTTATTGTCTTATTTTAAAGCGGGTGTTTCTGAATGTTTCTATGATAATGTTATATTATTATACACTATGCTAAAGTAACGTTCAATACGAAAATTAAGTGCTTATAAATAAGCACTTAATTTTCGTATTGATTGATCTCTCTACTGATTTAATTTAAATAAAAGATTGTTATTTTTAAAGACATTATAGTCCAAACTAAATTACACATCGCATTCAGAAACAAACGTTTGCATGTTTAAATTTAAATTGCTTTGGATGACATTCGTTGTATTATAGTATTAATGTATTTCGCATTAATGGTCAGCGAAATATGAAATGTTGTGAGCTTGTTACGTTAGCGAGTAACCTTGCCTTGCCGTGAATAAATTATACGAGTTCTTTTCTTGAATATTTAACAATACAGACCGAGGCTAGGGCCTTTTTTATTATCTCAATTGCTGAATTTCTCCACTGTTAAGTTTTTACGTGTAGCAAAAGTCTTAAAGAATTCATTTGTTTTGAAATTACATTTGAACTGCAAATGTTTTTATTCCTTGTTGTTGTTAAAATTTAATCTAGAAAGTTCCAGACATTTACCTATTACTTATCTATTCTTTAAAGGATGCAATAGTTGGTATAGCCTAACGTTGTCCAAAATTTAAAGTCTAATGTTTGCAATGACTCGTATATATTTACTTTTACCAAATCATTACAAACCGTCTAATCTCTTTGTACTCGTTCTTAGGTATGGATGTTCCAAAGATTCACAGTGGTCATGGAATACGAACAAAAGCCGGTTCTTCCACCGCCGCTGATAATATTCTGTCACATATACGCCACGTGTAAATGGGTGACACGAAATGTATCCCACAAACGCTTCCAATATGACAACGGCTTGAAACTCTTCTTGGAGAAAGAAGATATGGAGAGATTGTATGACTTTGAAGAAGAGTGCGTTGAAGGCTATTTTAGGGAACAAGTTAGTATGAATTTGATTTTATACTATAAATGCGAAGGTTTGTTACTGTTCTAAGCGTACACAATTCAATGAATTTGGCTGATTTTGGCATGCAGAGAAGACCCTTATTTATCACAATTTTGTAACGAAAACGGAACCTATGTGTGTAAAATCACTTTATAAATTATTATAAGACTAAAATAATTCTTCTTGTTTTTGATTGAAAAATATAAATTATATTAATTTTCAATATTACTCTATTTCAGGAAATAAAATTATCAAATTCATTAGAAGAAAGAGTTAGAAATACAACAGATAGAGTAGAACATATCACGACCAAAATGGAAGACTTAAATCAAAAAGCTAACTGCCAAATACAATCAGTACAGGTGAGCTTTTAAAATAAAAGATTTAATTATTTTGTTTATTAAAATTGCTTCAATTTATATTATATCAAACAAAATTGTACGAGCGATTGTATTTTAAAAATTCTAATTGCTTAGGATAGTTACATTTCTCCGTATAGCTGTATGTTATTTAATATTTCGCTTAAGTCTTTCTAAGCGCTTGCTTAGTAAGACTTAAGCGAAATATTAAATTATAACAAAAATTAAGTATAACAAATTTATTTCAACATCAAAAGCTTTACCTTGATATTTTTATTATTTCAACTTCAAAAACTTTACCCTGAGGTTAAGTGTATTACCTCTTATAACCAATTTTACCCAATTTAAGAATCACATAGCGTTCACACCTCAATATTTTACAGAGCGTAGAGTTTAGGTTGAGAAAGTTGGAAGACGTAGCGGAACAGACTATGAACCACCTGGCTGTTATCCACCGGTTCATGGCGACACACCCGTCTCTCGTCAACCGCGGCTCCACTGACACGTTGGGTCCGCCCCCGCCCACGTTCACCGCTGCCGCCGCCCGCCTCCGCACAGCTAGCGACCGCTCCGAGGTAAGCTAGGTTACTGTAGTTACCGAGTTTACCGTTACCGATACTAGTTTATATATTGAAGTTACCGAGTTTACCTTTATTGATAAAACTTAATAGATTGAGGCTACCGAGTTTACCGTTACTGATTAGATGTAAAGGTAAACTAGTACAGTTTACTTTTACTGATAAGACTATTAAGTCTATAAAGATTGAAATAACCGAGTTTACCGCTATCGATACATGTTTATTTGTCAAAGTTACCGAGTTTACCGTTGTTGGTACTAGTATATATCGTATTTACTTAATTTATCTAAAACTTAGTTAATAATATCACTTATTATAAGATGAGAGAGTAATTTTCATAAAATAGTTGCTTAATTGGTTTCGCGATTTTTAATTAACCAGCACTAAATCAAATGACGTTAACGCTTCCTAAAAATAATGCGTTCTTTAATTTGTACCGACTATATAATGAAAATAATTCATTTTATAGGAATTTAATAAGCTATTCCTCTATTAAAATGACCGGTTCACAAAACTGTTAGTAACTTCAAACAAATTAGAGGAATACATTTTGACAAAATTATTACTTATCAGATGTGCTAGTATATAGATCTAAATTGTAAATATTCCACATGTGTTAAAGGAGAGGATAATCTATCAAATATTAATTACTATTATAATATCAATGGGCTTTGACTAGCTTTTGTTTAAAGCATTTACCGCTAACACACCCGTAGGCTGTATCAGGTATTAAACTGCGTCCAACGAGCTTAAACAGATTAATCACGGCCTAAAATCGCCAATAATGACATCATTACCATAATTTTCCAATTTCAAGTCTAAGTTATTGAGTTATAGATTTATGTTTTTTGAAGAATCTGAAGAAACTTTGTCAATGCTTGAGGACTCCCCATCAAGTACCTCGATCGTTTGCCTTATAATAGACTATAATAACTTTATCCTTCATATAAAATTACATGCAACTTCTTAATCAATGTTATAACCTACAATATTTTGGCAATTTATTTACCAATGTATTTTTATTTGCTGTGTCAGCATGTATGTTCATTATTAACCTGATGTTGTTTTTGTACCCCATTACTGCCGTGTTGAACGAATTTCTAGAAACATCTGCGTTCTAGAAGTTCGTTTGTTTCACTTGTATTGTGATTTGTGACATCGCTGATCTGACTTAACACTGTGCATGGCAAAACATAACTTATTTGCTTAGACAGTCGAAACATTTCATCTGCAAATTTAATTTTGAAACTTAGCATCTCTGAGAAACAATTGAAGGTTCACTACACGCGAATTTAGAGAGCTCAGTCTAATTAATGTTTTGTTTACCGTTAAAGGAATATTTATTCAAACTTTTTGAATGACATTACGTACCTGATTCTGTATTCAAAGCGTCGGGTTACGATAGTCGCAGTAGTAGTAGATAGTGATGCGGTTGTTATCAACGGTCACGGATCACAATGCAAAGTCTATAAGTAAGTGGATGTGGTGTGGGCGGGCAGGTGCTGTCGGACAGCGACACGGGCGCGGCGCGCTTCACCGTCCGCCCCGTGCAGGAGGAGGACGAGGCCTCACAGCCCTCTGACGTAAGCACCCCATTAACAACCTTTTTTTTTACGATGGGAAATTACGGATACCGCTTACTCATCGGGGGAGAAGGAGGCATTCGGACTCGCCATAAGGGCCATACTGACTAAAACTCATCGGTGGACTGGCTAAGGACACATGAAGCAATCGGCCGTAAGCCCCATTACCAGCTAATGCCCGAATAATGAAACCCTATTCAAATTTAAGTACAATTGAAACCAGTGCGATTTGACAGTTCGCTATACAAATCTGCCAAAATCACTAGACTTAGGCGTACTTAAATTTGATTTGCGTGTGAGTATTTGGCCGTTAGCCTCCGTCACGTGTCTACAACATGTAGAGAGGTTACCTCGTTTGCACTACTTATTTATCAGTTGCTAGTATGTTGCTATCGTAATAATTTGGTCGAGCAAATTCGTTAAAATGTTGTGTTGTTATAGAATTTGAAATAAGTAGTGTCGTAGTTTGAAGATAACACTTGGCATTGATAATACATCAGAACTAATGTAAAAATTAATGTATCTGTATGGCAGTCGTCCAAATGTTCAACACACTTACACTTCACTGTATTCTGTCGCTTATTTTCATGTTCAATCGTAAGCATTTACTACGAATTCATTGTACAATTTATCATCATCCCATTATTCTTAATTGCACCTCACTTCTGATCATGCAATAGTTGTAATGAAAATTTGTTGTAAATATTTCTTTTCATTTGCTTTTGCATTAAGATGTCTCAAAACAAAATTTCCACAGCTAAGTGTTGTTTATAATTACATAATCTTTGTTCGTATTGTTTTTTCTTTTACATAATTACATTGTCCAGCTTTGAGCTTTTTATGCCAAATAACTTTAAACTAAAAATAAGTACTTAGAGTATATAAAGAAGACCTAACTCATATGCCTTCTAGGACAGGCATAGCGAAGCTCTATCAATCCAATATAAAACAAAGATATTTGTAGATAATTTAATAAAACAAAACTTAAGCCTGTAGCCTGGCTGAGTTATAAAAGTTGGTGATGTCACAGCTATTAGTATTATAGTGACACAACTTATTATATAACAGGATGAAATGCCTCAATCCGGTCCGGAGGCGGTGACTGAGAAGGAGCCAGAAGCAGATTCAGTATCTACGTCATCTGGGGCCAGCGTGGCCGAGCCAAACGTGACGGTCATCAGGCCTACAGTCATCACGCCAGCTAGGCAGAGATCATCTGACAGCAATAGAACTGAACCCAGCGATGATAAGAAAGGTACAATCATAAGCTAGTAAGTTAAAGGAGTGAATAGTGTTTTATAAGTATGAGTCTTGTAATCAAAGTCATCAAGATTCAAGTAGGAATAGTAAATTACAAAGACATTTTTACATCAGGACATCCAATTATGATATTAACAGGTAAATCTATAGTTTTCATATTCAGTTGTAGGGCTTAGAAACTCAAGCAAAAGTACGTTTTGTTTTCGTTAGGGCTATTGATACTCTAACCTTAAACACGATCGATGATTGCAATTACCTAATACAACACACGCGATTTCTGAAAGCAATAATTCGTAAGATGAAATAACCCCAAATTGGAACTACCACATAGTCCCATCATCAACGGACGACGCCTTCCTGCCCGAAGTACGGGAGATACCTCCCGATACCCACAGCTTGCGCCCGCGCACCACCTCCGCCGGCACCAGGCGTAATGCCAACGCACGACGGTATGTACCCCTACATCCACACCTACACTAGTCATAGACTATATCATTGATAGAACTTGTCTCGAAACCATCTTGCCTTAAAATACTTTGCCGCATAAGAAAGGCGATTAGCAAAATTGTACCTTTCTGTTAAAATTCAAATTTAAGAGGAATCAATATACGAACAAATTAATACATGAATAGACGCCGCAGCAATAGTAGAAAAGTTACTGTAAAATCCCGTTTTAGTACTTCAGAAACCGACAATGTATATATGTAAATCTCATTTTTTGAGGCTTAGTCAATTTTTTTAGCAATTCCCAAAATCGTAATCGTTAAATCGGAAATGTTACCAGCGGGGCTTTACAGTAACAGGTACACGTGACACAACTGCTGCTCAAGAACTAGTTCATGAACCATTTATGATATTTAAGTTAGCATGACTTTTAGTTCAACCATGAAATGCATAAATAGGTATTTTATGTTGGATCACCTCACCCGATTGGCAGACGCAGAAACCGAACGCGAACACCAAATTTATCATCGCCATTATTGTTTTTTAATTTTTATTTCTTTTTTACTTGCATCTGTTAGGAGACGGTTGTGGAAACAGTAAGTCAAGTGGACATTTCGCAATTAGCTTGGCTTTTAGCTATGTAGTTACTGCCTTTTGTTAATGTAAATGTATTGATACACTTAAGGTCGAGTAGCTTACACGAGCTCATTTGATTATCTGCTATTTCTTATTGATTACTTTACATTAACACCATTGCACTTAGACTTGTAATCACTATCAGAATAGTCTCTTTGAAATTATAATATTTTCACATTCAATATGTATATGCATTGAAATTGAGACGCCTCTGTTGTATTTTGACACATAAGTACTTATTCGTAATTAAATATATCACATTTAAAGCAAATTACGCAATTTTCTAAATAAACCATCTAAAAAGTAACTATTTCTATCGATCACACAACTGCTATATTGAATTCGTGTTTTGAACATGTATTTCTTCTAGAACTCATATTTTTCTGAGTTGTGAGTTTCATAACGTATTATGTAAGTTTGGTTACCAATCTAACTTATTCAATTTCCAAAAGGTAAGATATTTCATGTTAATCACAAATAACATACTTCAAAAAGTCCAAATAGACAAAAACCAGTTGCACTTCAAACTCAAATTTCGATCAACATTACTAAACATGTTTAGAAGACTACATAAGTACATTGACACATTCAAAATTATGAATCTTAACGCTAAAATTACATGGTAAGTGTCATGACTGGAAGTCCAATTCAATCAAAGTAATATTTTAGGGTTAAATGTTTTTTAATGTTGAATATGTTAACATATTTTTGTAGTCGACTATCATTGACACACATATCCAGATATTCTGGGCGATTTGTTAAGATGTCACCACCAACAGGCGATCGGAAGGTGGCAACGACTGCGGGATGGGTGGTCACTACTCCACGCAGCACCTGGCGCCGCGCCGGCAACACAGCCAGACCCACTCCGAGCCAGATAATTCCGCTGTAGACGCCAGTTCTTTACATAATTCTGTCACAGGTATCGTTATTATTAATCTGTTGATTTTGAAAATGTTTGTTATTACAAAATAAAACTATCCCTTATCTAGTTGACATAAGCTCTCCTAGCAATGGATTAAACTGGTTGTGTTGAGAATTAGCGTCCCTAAAGTATAGGTAATTATAAATAAATGGTAAAATTCTCAAAAAAGCTCTGTATTTTAATAATAAATTGCGATCAAAAATATAAGATCTTTGACAATATAGCATAGGTCAACTAAATTGTATAACTATGCAAGACGAAAAGCACAGCATATTAAAGTCTTTTCACAGACACCTACACAAGAATATGAAGCAGTATATTTAGAAAATAGACCGTATTTTTCATGTTCAAGATTTCGCAATTACATTAACATTATAGTTATCAGGAATATGCTAGAATAAGGTGCTGTAGATGTACTTTGGTAATAGTAAAGAGTTTTCAGGTCAACAGTCCGGCTGGGAGGCAACTGGTGGCGCTACCGGCATAGCGTCAGGTCGATCTCGCGTGGGCGGCGCGCCGCGCTCGCTGCTGCTCGCCATGCACGAGTATACCAGCATTACGGACGAGCTGGAGACTGTCTATGCGATGTTCTCACCACCACATACGCCTAGGTAAGAACTTAGATGTACTTGTACTGTATACGACTACAAGTATACCCTATAGTTCAATTGCGTCGTACAATTGAATGCCCCCCCCCCCATGTATGCTTGAATCCTGCACAACCGATTTTCATGTATTTTTTTATTTATCAGATAGAGAGATTCAAGAGGAATTTTAATGTTTATAATACGTGCATTAGTGCGAGGGGCGGCTTGTAACATAATAATTAAAAAGCAATGCTTTCAACTGGTAACGGTGAAATTTTCCTTGTAATTTAAAGAAAATTGATTGGTTAGGCAATTTTGCTACAAAATCAGTTAAAATTATTGATTACCATAATATGCGTTAAACTACTTCGTTATGATATATGAAAATTTTGCTCGGAAATTTAACCCTATCATTCGCTAAGTATTCCCAGCTTAGGTACAACGTTAATGATGCGGTTGGAGCGTTTAATGGTCATTTGGGGTGACAAATTATATCACGTCGCCGCTACTTGTGGCTTTAAAACTTTAATTACGATATCACTCATAACCCTTCTTTGGAAATAGGTCATGTCGTGTAAAACCGTAGAGGTTTATTTACTTGTATTAAATTAGCTATTTCATGGTTTAATTAAGATTCTTCATCTAAGGATGATGAGGAATTCCAATACGATTAATGAACGTACAACTTACATTTTTACTCAAATATTTGTAAATATTTAAAAGCCTCTTTTAAAACACAAGTCTATCTTTAAAACGGCGTCGTATTGGATTACTTTTTCCAATGTATAAACATGGTCTTAATAGTCTTCTAGTTATATTCGTCTTAACATCTCTTAAACATGGAAAAGAACAAAATAAAATGTAGAATAAAGTAATGACGTAGTAAATTTGTCAAGACAATCCGAACACAGAAAAGCTTTCAAACAATTGAATAGCTTTATCTTAAACAGGGTTATTTATTCAAGAATTATTTTGAGATATCCCCTGCATTGCCTCCATGTGTGAGACAAATTTACAGTGTAATTCGTCAATGTCATATTTTTTCTGAATTCTCAAAGGAAAGTAACTAGCATGTTATATTATGCAATAACAGTATATAAGAGAGAGAGAGAGAGAGAAAGACAGATAGACAGCAAATCACACACAAGAGAAGAGAGTATAAAAAGTGTCGTTACAACTTTTGGTCTTAGTTTTATTCGTCTAGCCCCCTTTCGCAATGAACTACTTTAAAACTATTTTAGGATTAATTTTGCTATTATTGTTATTATTATTATTTCTAATTAATTAATAGAACACCAATAACAACGCGTCTACTATCTCCTGCCCGTGCGTCGTCCCCATCCGCGCGCCGCCGTCACGCCAGCGAGATGTCCAACCCGGAGTTCGCGCTCTACATGGAGAAGGAACACCTTCGAGGTGCTGAAGAAGACGACTACATCATCATGGAGAACCTTATACAGCGTCGGTGAGTGTACTTAAAATCTTTTTAATAAGTTTAAATTTGTTTGTGATGTCTATTTCATTTTGTTAATAACTCGTGTAGTCGTTTCATCTGCTTGTCGAATCATAAGTGATAGAAGGAGACGTAGCTTTTTTATGATTAAAATTCTTTGGAACATTTTGAACTTTTCTACAATACCACAGATAGACACAGATGTAAAATTTTATTCTCTATAATTCTATACAAGGAAAAGTTTTATGTATAGTCGTAATTGTTACAAATTACTTATTGCTTAATTACTATATACAACGAATCCCCGTTCGAATATTCCGCTTCAAGAGCTATTAAGATCGTTCCCATTACAACAGGATACTCGACTTGTTCAAAGTTTACTAAGTAATAAGCGTTCGAGAGATTTATAGGCAATATTGTATTGACTAGGTTTAAAGAAATTGGAGAATATTATTTTTTGCTACATTTTTATTTACAAGTATATCACCGACATAAAATAATATTAATTAGAATTATTATATCTCATAACACTTCTCAAATATAAAACAGCTTTGTAAACCAGCTATTAACATAACTAACTACGCATACGAAACAATCACTAAACACGACTAACATACGTTAGCTGCTGAACCGACTATACATGAACTAAACCGTAGCCTAGAAATGGAGTCTCTTCTGGGCAGATACGAGGAGGAGGGCGAGGCGGGGGACGGGGGGGCGGCGGGGGGTGCGGGCGGGGGGGTCAGCGGCATCAGCATCAGTGTGTGCGTGAACACCAGCGAGGAGCAGCCGCAGACCACCTCGCTACTGACGGTGGACAGGAGGCTGCCCCATCAGAGGTATGTGGCGGTTGGTGGAACACGTGTGGACGTGGCGTTGGCGCATTGGTGTACGTTGGCCTGTTGGTGTACGTTGGCCTGTTGGTGTACGTTGGCCTATAGGTGTACGTTGGCGTGTTGGTGAAAGTACTGTTGTGTTTGTTAAGTGTTTTGTTGAGGATATGTTGTGTCGCATCGCAGCTTATAAGTGTCTAAATGAAATTTATGTATCTAATAGCGAATTGAATGTAATTTTTCTGTTATCTGATTTAGTTGGTAACTTGATCTCTCATTAATTGATTATTAGTTTTCGATAATTATACTCTTATAAAGAACTAAAGTTTGTTTGTTTGTTAAATTGTAAGGGGTAATCTCGGGATCTACTGAACCGATTTAAAAAATCTTTCACCAATAGAAAGCTACATTTATTAACTGAGTATCATAGGGTATATAAGAAAACCGAAAAGGATAATTAACATTATGCCCAACGCAGTAGCTCGTGCCTGCCTCAGCAGTATTTCAAATAATACGATGAAAATGAATATATCCTTAGGCATTCCCTCCGGCGTTCGTCAGCGATAGACAGCAGAGAGCTGCCGTCGCCACTTCAACCTCTATTAGGGGAAGATGCCTGTGGGGAAGTCCTCTTGCCTGTGCCTAGACAACCGTCCGGTAAGAATACACGCACACACACAACACACACATACATAGTCAACTCATATTCGATTCAAAAGTGTTGCTATATGTAGCCTAGTTGAATAACTTTGACATTGACACATGTCTTATAGTAAGTATATGTATGACTTTATACGGCGAAAGATTGAGCCTCAATGGTTGGATGCTGAGACGTTGCATATATCCTATTTTCTAAATATTTTAAAGTTACTTATACTCTACAATGTTCAACCATTCCATTTACAACGAATTCATGTTCTTTATGAACTTTATTCAACTCAGGGAAGGGAAAGCAAAATAAGTCGGAGTTACACCAACTTAAACCCTACGATGTTCCATTCCTTATAAGACAGTCACGGGCACACTTTTGAATTTACCCCAGCTCCATCACCTTAAATTAACCTTAGCTTCTCCACAGGAGACACGAACGCGTCCAGCGAGCTGTCTCTCTCGCACATGGTGAGCGAGAACCTGCCGCCGCGGCCCTCCATCGTGCTGGACTCTTCACAACTACCGCGGCAACGTTCCGCTGACCAACCTCACGCGCCCGCGCCTGCGTCCGCGCCAACAAGACCAGAAACTATGTGCTAGTCAATACTTCTTTATTCAACTAAGCATAGTTACTATTAGCTGCTGCTAAAAAATGCCAGGTTGTCCAAAAATGATAATGAAAGAAACAAATTTTGTACTGGGAAATCCGGTTGTCGTAAGTAAAAAAAATAGTACAGAATGAAGGCACGAATAGGTTGACTACTATCAAAATTTAAAGTTAAAAATAATCGGTTGACTACGTATATAACACCTTAGTATACAGATAAAGGCTTTACTCACACACACATACACACACTCACGCACACAGGTGTCAGACGTGTAAAAAATTTGAAAGTGTGAAAAGGAAAACAGCCTGAAACTACGAATACTTCAATATCGCTTACTATTTTTACGACATTATCCGATCAACACGTTATCCTGTTATGGTCAAAAATATTTAATTAAAAAAATCAAAATATAGATCCCTCAACTAAATATTTTCAGTATAAAATCAAATTCCCAAATGCCTAAATCTCACAACTACTAAAACCAACCGTAATTCATATCTAATTCAAATACATATAATTGTTTCTAATTTCTATTTAAACGTTATGTTCAACATTAGTTAATGAAATACGCTGCACGATATGAAACTAGATAATGTTTATTCAGCCACAAACAGACTGAAACAATGAAATAGCAATGCTCTTACAATTAAAATTCTCCATACATTTTGTTGGTCGCACACGAAACTTTAAAAATACAAATTCGCGTTTACGTAATTAAACGATTTGAACTTTTGCCATTAAAGTTATCGCCCTTGGGTTGGGGCTAGGAAGGACATTGTAACTTCTTTACGAAGCGACTTTGTTTTAGCTTTTTAATAATTGAATTAAAGTCTTCAAGGTAAAATAAGATAATCTTTATTCGAGTCTCAACTGTTTTAGTTGAAAAGTTACAAAGATAAACAAACTTAACATATTCATAAATAGGACAATTGTCTTTACAATTATAAGGTCAACAAAAGCAATTAAGAAAAATAAAATATACAATGCTATTTATAAGATATACATACCTTAAAGGATTTACATCTGAAAATAGAAACATGCAAACGTTTTAAATTAATTTGAACATAAAATATTGGGTAACAATTATGTCGTTTTGCTTTTTTTACGTTTTCATATCAGTTAAGTTTACAGTGTACTGTAATTTATACTTTATAATTATATCTTAATAACGCAGAGAAACAGTGAAAAAAACCCTATATAATAATTTCATGAATAAAATGTTTCAGTTACATTTCATGAATCGTTTAATCAGAATTGGTTGTTACTTTTTATATTGTTTTGAAAACTTTTATTTTCGAAACTATAAAATATCGCGCTAATACTGCTGTGTTGCCATAAATTCGCTGTCACTTTAATTCACGGACAGTTTACACCAGAAGTTCAACAAGAATGCATACTGCAAAAATAAACTGTAACACTACGATATAGAGTATATTTTTCTTTAATTAAATGCTTGCGATTTAGTGATATAGTGATAGCTATGAAATAGGGCTTTAAGTGTCTTGTTTTCCATCTACGAATCAATAGATATATATTGGTAAATGCACAATCCATCTAATAGAAAATGACTTAAAAATCAAAATAAAGCCTATATATTATGACCCAATATAATTCATTAAATGTCTAATAAGTCAAATATTAAACGCAACAACGTCGGGAAAACTAAACGAATTTAACACAAAAAAAAATTATAAAGAAATTGTTTCAAAACTCGCCAGTACTAAAGGTACATAAAGCTTCGTTCTAACGACTTCATAACAAAATATACAACGTAATGCGACGTCATTAAAATGAAATATAAAAATGAAGTCCGGTCACGCGGCTACATGATGTAACTCACGTTTAACTGCAGCTGAAAGCATGTTACATTACATTGAGTCTGTTCTGAACTCGTGTCGCGACCGTTCGCTTTGTAAACCAACATAAAGTTTCCGGGCTGCTCGTTTCAAATTAAGGTTTATGTTTAGTTAATTTAAGTTCGTTTAGCAAAATGTTACAAGTATGTAGCCTATACTTCATACAAACGAACAAGTAACTACTTTTTTTATAACATAGGGGACAAAGAGCAAGCGAGACACCTGATGGAAAGTGGTCATCGCCGCCCATGAACACTCGTGGAGTTTGACAGCTCTATCTAGCGTTGCCGACTTGTTAGAAAAGATTAATTAAGAATGTCGTATTAATTATATCAATGCACAAGAAACTGTCCAATTATATAATTACAAAAAACCTTTTATCAAACTGAATATTGATAATACTGACATCCATATTTTACGCATGACGTTTAAATTAAAAACGCAAAAATATAAAACAATTACTAGCCATCTTGAAAAACGAGACAAAACTAGAAACTTAACACGCTACAAGCTATAAATATATTCATAAACGCGGTACTTAAGCTGAAAAGCTTTCGATATTTGCAAGACTAGCAATAAGAATGAAAATGAGGAACAATAAAAGCTCGCCAAGCGCGTCTGAATGGCGGAATTATGACGATTATAAATCTGCAGCGACTTTTGCATTTCTTTGAATACATTATTGCACTTGCTCCGGTCTGCTTGTTTTTACTATTTATTTGACTACGAGCCGGAGTTTTTAATGCACTGTGACATTTTTGTACTGTCACAAGCGGTATGCAGAAGTGTGTTTAAATTAATCATTTGCGCTATAAAAACTGCTTTTGCTGTATTTTGCAATGTGAACTGATCATATTGTTATTCAACACACATTTTAATTACCGTATCATGGAACCAACATAAGTAGGCTTTTACCGATTGCCATTTTAAAGTCTCTTATAAATATTAAAAGCATATTTCAATATTGTATTCCGAAATCGAAAGAACACGATAATGTATGATGGAAAATAAAGCCTACTGAAAACCGATTAACATAATTTTCCGATTAAAAATGTGAATTTAATGCAAAATGTATTGAGGGCTTCGATTACGAATTTCAACGACTTACTTAAATTGTTCACATCGTATATCGGTACGTTATGAAATTGTATTGTTTTAATTGGAATGCTGTATCATGAATTTTTCTCTCAACATTATTACGAAAACAAGGCTTTCAGTATCGATTTGATGTTTTCGTTGACTTTAAATGTTTATTATTGTTGTCTTATTATTTCTTCAAACGAAAATTTAAATCACAGCAACTTTCTAGAATCTTTTCTAGAAACAAGACCATAACTAATATCTCCTAACATAATTCTTATAAATATTGTATAGAATAGATTACGATTAAATACAGACAATACATTGTATGTGAGGTGTAAATATCGTTGTCGAAATACCGTTAAATTTTATTCGAACTGATTTAAAATATCGTTAAATTTAAATGTTTTAAATTTAGATAACTAGTTAACGCTTGTACCCGGAATTGATATCGTAGAGTTTTATATGAAGTATTTATAATATATATTATATATCTTTATACTCTACTGTCGCTTGATTATATTCCTGTATATACATATCAAATATATGTGTAAAAATATCGTGTGCAATTCTCAAAACATAATCATTTGAAATAAACGTTTTTTATATACGATTTACAGATATAATTTTGTATCTTACGTTGAACATTAAACGTCATCACAATGTGTTCAATTATACCAAATATTTTGTGCAAACATCCGATTTTTAGTGTATATAATAGAAACAATGAAATAAATAGGACTTGTAATTACATTATTATTGTGTAAAATTTAGTGAAATTGTAGTTTAAGATAGAAAATGCAATACTTTATGTTTAAAAATGTTTCTGGAGGTAAGCTACGGTGGATAGCAATATTAATATATAACGAACATTTTAACTACTTAAATAGATGCAAGACCACATTTTTAAATATGTAAAATTATAGATTCCTAGCTGAGTAACAGCTACTTTTATTTGCGGACGGTTGATACATAATTCATTTACGTCGTAAAAGTTAAACCACTTTCTTACAAGACCGTAGCGTAAGGTAATTTCTGAGTTTTTTAATAAAACCTACTTTGTGGTGCCGTCAGTTATAGTTTAAGATTTCTACGTGAGACTTTAACGTATTTCGAACCTTATATTCTGCCCTGTTCAGAACTAGATAAATTGTAAGGCTCTCGTGCGTTTTCATCGCTTTAACAACATTCGAACTAAATCTACACGTCATAATAAAATTAAGACTCAGAATCGATTCGTACACCAATATTTGATTATACCTATATATGATATACGTATGAAGTCACTCGAGCTATCTTGCAAATTATTTGTTATTCTGAACAGGTATACCTACTTCTAGCGTACTACTTAAGCGCCCTTATCCATATCAAACATCGAGAGTTGGACGATATAAATGTAATATAAAATTGAATTGTCATAATATATAATTATACAGTTTTATAAGTATTTTATTTTATGTCTTGATTGGATTATTGTACGATCGATGAGTAAAAAGGTATGTCCCGGTATTGCTTAGAAACTGTTTTGTTTAACATTTTGAGGCGTCATATATGTATTAAATTATTGAGTCTAGTGTCAAATAGTTGCATAAACAAGACTTCCACAAACACCAGTACAAAAATACAACTGCCAAATTTTGATTAAATTTTTCTAAGAGAAAAACATTTTAAAATACTTTTCATTTGATTTTTAAGTATTTATAAATATTATGTAGCAACTCGATGAGACAAACCTTTTTAGTCTACGACGTAATAGTGAATTCTTTTTATTAGATAAGTTTTGTTGTTTGTAAATGAACTACAGAAAATTATAAATATTTCTATAAGTAGCAAATAAAGCGGAGCTGTAGCGATTATACCAACATTAATATTAACGTACACAGTGCATAAAAAAACGTACTTAACTATTGAATGAGGACTATTTATAAGTAATAAAAAAATGGTTTATAACTAGATATAATTTAATTAATGTTTTGTTACGATTATTTTAATTTATTTAACGTTTGATGTACTTACTATTGAAAGTATTTATTTTCTAAAGCGATAGTCCAAAATTGTACGTGTTGTAAAAAATCGCTGCCGCTTCGCTGAAGCGATTTGTTGCGCGTGCACAAATACATGTTTTTCTTCCTGACTTTGCTTTAACACAATTTTTATAAGTAATTTCAATGAATTGTCCTTATTGGGATTCCTTATCAGCCTGACTCGTCAGTTTCTATAAACTCTAAGCGATACTTAATGTTTGTGTTGTACAAATGTGTGTACAATGGTACAGTAAATATATTTGTAATATGAATATGTTGTTTTATTTTCTTTTTTTCAACTGCATTAAATTGAATACAACATAGAAAATTTCAAACGTAAAAGGTGAGGTGATACTATTTCTAGTTGCCATGGTTGCCTACGACATATCGCTTTCTTCTTAATCAAATTGTTAGATTCTGTCTATTGTATAGTTTTTTTAGTTGTTTTTAATACATTCACATAGGCAGTCAATTTTTATCTCTTTATTACCAACAGCTGCAGCGGGATAGTATATAGTTATTAAGATATTAAGATAGTACCTATTAGTTATTACAAGCGTCGTGGTCAATGGTCATATTGGGATCTGATTATTAGGTATACCGTGACACTCTGATGATTCTCAAGAACTGACGGAAAACTCTAAAAGTACAAAATCTAAACAAACACTAGTTATTAATGAAAAGAAGGTGATAGTAATTGAAATAAAACTATTTGTCTTATATTTATATTTTGTATTTATTATTATTTTAAATAGCAACATTTTAAATTATAACTTCAAACATGTTAGAAGATCTCGAGTATTTTAACAATTTTTAAATTGACTCTGAATTATTTGTAACTCACGTCATTAGATGATATATATATATTTTTGTTTTTGTTATTATTTCTATACTTGGTTGATCATAGTTAGAAATTTTCCATAATAAGTGAATTTTAGAAGAAAGGAGTAACTAATTCTTACGAAATTTCATAGTAAAAAAATCTTAAGTAATATAATCTAGCATATTTCTTTCTCGGTATTTGGTTACGGAGATATTAAAGCTTTATTGTTTAAAGCATTTGAACATACAATTAAAATTCCTATATTAATAGAAGAAGAAAATACCAGCTTTGGTGTTAGCAAAATAATTAGTTATTTACTTTTCAAATGACAAAGTTAAATTTAAGATTAAAAGGCTTTATACTTTAGGGTACAATCTCCAATGGCGTTTTGATCGATTTACAAAGTGTTTCCCTTTGTACGAGATTAAACTAATATTAATTTAAAAGTTTAGGCGTAGACGAAATCGTGATCCACTTCGAGTTTCTTCTGCAATCTAGTTGGGAGTTCCGATACTATGTTGGACGGTATTTTGTCTGAAATATAAAATACAACCAAATATGTCAAATTGGTTGTAAGGATACAGATTAAAAATTATAAATAAAAGACGTTTTTTGAGTAAGTAATTTACAATCAAAGACAAGATAGAATGCACCGGCTTTTTAATCTGTGCAATTTAACATATTCTTTATTTCTAAAATCATCACCATAAACGTTCCTAAAATATTACATAACAATGTAGTCAAAATATCTAACCTAACCTAACATAAATACCCATATTAAACCATTTTATAATTTATTAATAGAATTTAAATTTCCTTACCATTGCATCTATAGACGAGATTGGACCATATAATCATTTCTTGCGAGAAACAGAACACGCCCAGTCTCCCTCCTTTAAGGGTAAAATCGTAAACGTTTCCAGAATCGGCCACGAGTCGGTTATTTTCATAGATTTTCAAACGAATGAGTCCTATCTTGGGTCTGTGCAGCAGGCGCCAGCGGTAGGCGGTGCGTTCCCGCCAACCCACGTTGCGCGGGTCCTTCCATAGCAGTGTTACCTGAAATTTGACATTTGAAGCGTCGGGCCACAGACTATATTAGATCACTGATACAAAGAAAAATTAATTAATTGTTAAGTACGCTAAATTTAGATTTTAAGTGTTTTAAAACTTAAATTCTTAATTTTTTTTATTTAAAGTCTTTATCTTAGGGATAAAGTTGAACCTACAAGATTGATTAATAGTAATTAATTGTAAGTAGAGCGTATCACTATCTCTGAATAGTATTAAATAAAAAGCTAAAGTATAACTATAACTAAACTATAAGGTATGTATATCCGAGGTAATTATTTTTAATAAATTAAAAATAAAGGAATAGTTGTTGACACTGTCTAAGGTAAAACAACCGATCAAATTTTGTTCAACACAGGCCTTCGTCAAGAAAGTCTTTGGCAAAAAACTAGTGATTATCAGTTGTCAGAACTGTCAGTTAGTAAGGGTCTGTGAACGGCGGTGAGCAGCACTGAGCGTTAGCAAACGGAGTTGAGCGTCGGTGGGCGGAGTTGAGCGTCAGTGAGCGGTATTAGGCCTCTTTTTGTACCGACGAACCTGATCAGGCGTGGACTCGGTGTTCCAGAGCGCGTTGCGCAGCGTCTTGCCGGGGCCGGTCTTGGAGTTGACGACCTTGAGCTGGATGCCGGGCTCGGCCACGGCGCGGAACGGCGTGGTCTGCCAGTACGTCTGCGTGTTCTTCTTCCACATCACCACGTAGAAGCGCTTGTTGTTCTGGTACCTGGTCCATAAATAGAATGGGTTTTTAGCGTTAGTTAACCAATAACGAAACAAAACCTTATCCATAAAATGGATTAAATATTTTCAATATTCTGTAGTACAGTAGTAGTTCTTTTTTTTCTTTATAAAGCCAAAACAGTAAATTAAAAATACAGCAATGTATTATAAAGACACCGCAAGTATCCATTGCTGGTAGGGAAATAATTTCTAAACTTAAACGAAATAACTGACTAAAATTTGCGCCAGAGTCATAATATAAGTTGAAACGAAGCTTCGATTGATGCTCTATTCATTTTCAGGATTGAATAAGTCTCAAATTAAATCTAGTATATCCAAAATTCCACAATGACAATGGCGAATCTACAAATAATCTTACTCATAATTTATTAACACCAATATTGCAGACAGGATCGCAACTAAAGCACATACCCAAATATAAATCCGACGTAGTCGTCGTCAATCTGTGAATCCACAAAGAGCGTTCCTTCGAAATCGACACCACCAAAGTTGTCGAATCCGACCGCCAGCCCAGGGTCAGAGTTGAGCGTCTGAATGATCTCCGCACCTTCGTTCGCGATCTCCCAGTTGGGGTCCTGCTGCGAGGTACCTTCGGGGTCTAGACGGACTGTCATGTAGTTCCTGTTTAGAAGTAATTATGAAAATTCAGAACAGGGTACTTTTTTGACGACCTTACTTGGCGCAGAGGTAACACAACTACGTAGTGCGCAAAGGATCGTGGGTTCGATCCCCACACTGGAAAAATATATTTGTAATTTACGTTTGTATTATTCTGGGGTCTGGGTGTTGCTATGCATTATATGTATTTACAAAAAAAAGGTACATATAATTTGTCCGGTATCTAGTTGCCACAACATAAGTTCTGCTTATCGTGGGACCAGATGGCTCTGTATATAGGTGATCTAAAATATTTAAATTAACAAACGCTTGTTTAAGTAATTACTTTACTTAAAATATATAGCATTGCCTGTTTTTTTATACTTGTATACGGAACCCTAAAATTGTATGGTTGACCTACCTAAAGTCAGTGCGGAATATCTTGGAGTTGTTGGGGCAGTTGTCCAGATCGTTAGTCACTTTGTCACCGTCGTTGTCATTGTCGCACACGTTTCCGATGCCATCGCCTGAATAAAACATTCTCTTTAATAGATTTCACAATATGTAGCTGTTTTTCTTCGTAGCATTAGTAATTATAAATTATGTGACATTGAACAATTATTAATTGCACTGCTTAACTATTTGTATAAATGAGAAAGCAACACTGAAATTTTGATCATATTGACCTTGAAAATCTTGTAGATCGATTTTAACAATATAAAAAAGAATTTAAAGCTTTTCAAAATTTTTATTGAATTTTGTCATTAGGGAAAGAAAACCAAGGTATGTCATAAGAACATTACTTTATTATAATTTCTTGCAGGCAAGAAAGGAAATGTAGATGACTCATCACGTTGTGTTATTCTAAAATATGAAATAGAACTCACCATTACTATCGAGTTGATCAGGGTTATGCACCAAAGGACAATTATCCTCCAAATTGGGGATACCATCACCATCTATGTCATCGTCACACGCATCGCCCTTGCCGTCACCGTCCACGTCTTGTTGATCGCTGTTGGCCAAGTTTGGACAATTGTCCAAGCCGTCTTGAATTCCGTCCCTATTAAAAAAAATTCATAAATATATAATAAACCTTAGAATTTTATTTAGATTCAAAATAATCTGTAAGCTATATTCACAATACCTAACTTATACTGGATATATAAAAAAGAGACTCGGACGTTAGTGACATGGCAAGCGGAGACAGTAAAGTTATAGTATAGGATATAGAACATTATAGGCTATATAAACTTATCTGTCTATGTAGGAGCTTCCTTACGCATTAAGCGAAAGCACTACTTTTGAGAGTGCTCCATATATGAATAAAGAACGTTTAATGTTTTTTTTTATGCGATGAAGCTTGATGATGAAGGTTAAGCATTATGCCGCATAATGCGCTTAAGTGTTATAATTAGAAAAAGCTGTATATGTAGCCTAGTTGAATAAAAAAAAGAGTTTAAGGACGTGACTCACTGGTCGCGGTCGACGTCGCTGTCGCACGCGTCGCCGACGCCGTCGCGGTCGGCGTCGTCCTGCGCCGGGTTGCGCACGCGCGGGCAGTTGTCGCACAGGTCACCGATGTAGTCACCGTCCATATCCTCTTGTTGCGGGTTGAACACGCGCGGACAATTGTCGTTGTCGTTCGGTATTCCTGTATATAATTTATAATATTAACTATCCCGTCCTTAAATGAAGAACATAAGAAATTATTATTCGGGTTAGGCATATGGTGGTTGAAGGATACCTTCGATTTAAGATTTTAAAGCGTTATAAAAGTTAAATGTGTAGTTCCATCCAGCAGTAACACTACAGAGTATAGATAACACTAAGCCAGCTTTAAAGCTGTTTACCATCCTTCACATAAGATAATATGTTATTGTGTTTCATATTATAGTAAGTGGTAGCACCTATCCTTAATATACAACGTGTAACAGAAATGCGTGGTAATATTTAAGGATCGCAAAGAATACCTAATTTTAAATGAATGTACTAAAAATTCGTTTTATTTGAACTATTTATTATCAAGATATTGATTTTTTATTTCTATTGACGAGTATATCGATATTTAAATTTATCGACGCTACGCCATCACTTTAGAGCTAATGCATTTCATTGAAAAAGTTACTACTGTCTCTGTCATTAGAATTCGAAAAGTGGTGTAACCCTTTTGTTTTGATTTTCATATTATCGATTTTATGATGAACTAGCTGTGCCCGCGACTTTGCCCGCGTAGAAAAGTTACTTTGGGCATCATTTTTGAAAATGCCTAACCCGCGCTAACAAACGTTCAGCGAGTTCAACGTGATTCTTTAAATTGTCATAACTTTTTTATTTATCAACCGATTGACATGAATTAAGCACTAAATGTTAAGTGAAGCTTATCACAATATATCATTGAAAACCCCATCTTGACAGGATAGCCGTTTCTGAGATTAGCGTGCACAAACAAACAGACAAAAATTCCAAAAATCATTGTTTTGGGTTCTATTGCGTTAACAAAGGTCTCCTATAATATTTTTTCTCATTTATCTTCCATGTACAGACAGCGACTCGTTACGTTTTTATTATATGTATATAGATAGATTAATGAAATAAAAAAACTCAAATATGATTATTTTAATGCGGGGACTTGAACTTGGAACCGACCGTCATTATCCATGTCGGGGTCGCAGACGTCGCCCAGCCCGTCGCGGTCGGCGTCGGCCTGGTCGGGGTTGAACCGTCGCGCGCAGTTGTCGCACGCGTCGCCGCGCTTGTCGCTGCGGTCCTCGTCGCGGTCTAGCTGGTCCGGGTTCGCGATTAGCGGGCAGTTGTCCTGTATTTCGTTATGAATATTAAATAATAATAATTATAGACACTATTTTATTAAATGGAAGCCCAAATTTACGAGTAGTGAAAAGACGCAACTGACCGTGGTAAATATTGGAAATAATTTGTATATTATTATAATATCAAAATAGGCCATTTGACTGATTTTTGAAAACAGTTCTATATGATTCTTTAGAGCATAATAAATACACCAAATCAATAATTCCGGGAAACGTGCAGTACTTTTTACAAAAATTAATGTTAAAGTTTGAATTTTAGAATTGGCGCTAAAAACGCTATCTCTTTAATGGCCGACGCATATTGTTTGAGCTACGTCACAGAGAAGTAGGGATGGGTCGTCGATGTCATCGTTAACGAAACTAGACCGTTCATGAAAGCGTCGATCAACTAGTTAAGTGATGTTTTTAAATAATGAAACAAAATTCTTAATTTAACTAATAACTATTTTTTACATAAATTAAAATAACACGAAATATAATTATGTTATGAATTTTCAATATGATGAATTTAATAATATGTTTGAAAAGTTTCATTTAAATCATGTTTTAAATTTACGCATGATTACGTATGATTGTGATTCGGCGCAGACGTAAGACGTTGAATCGTAGATGAAAAACATTTAAAGTTGGTTTCGACGAGTCGTTGAATTTAACTAGTTGATTGACCCGTTCATGAACGCAAGTGAACGGTCTACTTTCGTAAACGATAAATCTGTCAACGACCCATCTGTACTAATGTCGTCAGTGACGTCACCAGCGCTACAACTAGTTAGAGAGCGTTCCCGTCGTGGTAGACATATTGAAAAATATCTCGATTTTTATTTGTGAAATATGAATGAATCATGCATATTTTTTTGTATTAAATTATGTTTAATACGCTTAATTACACTACTATCTACTAGGATGGCCATAATTCGACGCATCAGTCTCGTGTCGGTATCCGTGCGAGGTAGCAGTGCGCTTTGTTTAC
>JADANM010005443.1:6246873-6284838 GCA_026213755.1 Eurema hecabe
GGTACACAGATGGTCTAGAGGCTGAGATAAAACATAGGCTACTTTTTGACTGGAAAAAAGTTATATGAAAGTCCAAATAAACGACCGCAGTAGGGTTTTATCAATTAACTAAAAACAATTGAGCATTTATACTAATCATTGGTTTTGCTTATTCGAGACCAAGATCGAAGTTTTATATTATGGGATTTTTACAGTTTACTGCAGGTGGTACGGCTGCCGATATCATGTCTATTTTAAACTTTGATTAACCACGCCTCTTAGCTACCTGACTATAAATGTTTTGGTTTTCGTATAACAAATTTTAGAGAAAAAACGTTTAATTTCAATGACTCTAAGATATGTAAAAGTTGTTAGTTCCACGGTCCACCGCAATGGTAACACATTAATACAGTACAGTAGATAACATTATCTTATAAATAAGACAGATACATATTACTGAAAACTTTACAACATTTAATAGATCTTATTATAACTTTTAAGATATAATTAAGATCGAAAAGTTACAATTTATTTTTTTTACCAACTTATTAACAAAAAAGAGGAAGTTATTAAGCTTACTATTCCATTTTGAACTCGTAATATATTGATATTATGTAATACTGCACATAATTTATTTAAAGCGTGTATTGACTACATCGCAAACTTAATACTAAGTTTTAGTATAACAACATGTTGTTACTCTGCAATGGATGTGCACTTTGGGAGAATATATTTCAAATTAATTGATAGATAGCTAGTTACATAGCAATAACATTCTACAGTTATAGGTTCGTGTTTTAGCTTTAAGATTTATGTCGCAATAATATTTCTTAAGAATGTAGTGTACACGCACAAAATATTGACGACCGCTTGGCGCAGTGGTAACAGAACTGCTTACTGCGCGAAGGGTCGTGGGTTCCATCCCCACACCGGAAAAATATATTTGTAATTTACATTTGTATTTTTCTGGGGTCTGAGTGTTGCTATGTATTGTATGTATGTATTTACAAAAGAAAAGTATGTATGTGTAATTTATTCCGTTATCTAGTTGCCGTAACACAAGCTTCGGCTTAGCTTGGAACTAGATGGCGCTGTGTATAAATGTCCTGAAAATATTTATTTATTTATTTATTTGTTTCTAATTTACTTGGTAATTTTGTATACATTATTAACATATTTAAATAAGCTAGCGTCATTCTTAATTCTAAGAAGAATGAATCGTAACATAGTTAGTATTATGAACTTTTAAACTCTACTTAAAATACATATAAAATAATTTCTATCTTAGATAACTTCTCAAAAATCTTCTTCCCTTTTATATTAAAATTCTTCTATTTCACACTAGGACAAAATCAAAATTGTAAGTACCGTATCCTTTATCAGCTTGTTTTGTGCTCAACAGTATTCCTGGTAAATCCATAAAACCCTTTTTTTTGACGGGGGGAAATCCTCTTACGGATACCGGTTCCTCCTCGGGAGAGAAGGGGGCGGTTATGTTGGACTCGCCTTTAAAGGACCACTACCGACTAAAACCCACCGGTGTTCCGTCGCGCACTCTTTCGGGGGGCGAACCTGCTGAGGACGCACGAAGCAATCGTCCGCAGGCCCGCTAAATCCATAAAACCTTACACAAATAAATAGCTTCTTCTTCTTCTTGGTTAAAAGGCAGTGCTGCGTTATCGCAATTTTGTCAATCTCTAGTTGTGTGTAGATAAAATAAGTTTGAGAATCGATATTTGTGGCAATCAGCAACACGTGCTTTCAATACACAGCCCAACATCGACCCCAATAAATAGCTTTTTGAATAATCATTACTTTAGTATAGTACGCGTCACGAATCTTTAGCGCTGAACGAAACCTGCGCAGAAGTCAAAAATAAGGTATCGAGGTAACGGCGCGGCGCGCGGGGCGCGTGATCGTCGGGTGCACGAGCGTTGATTGGTTGTCCCAGTCGTGTTGTCTTTCGTGTTGTGTCTCGCACGAATACGTCAATTAAGACCGCGATTCTACCGATGCGCAGTTATTCTCGTCCAGCGCTAAACATAAATGACGCGACCTATAATTATCTATAATGTTCCGTACAAGTCAAGCGATCCGCAAAACTGGTCCGAACATAAAAGTCATATGTAACAGTACAAACCTGTGATAATCTAATATTGAATGGAGCAAACTCGCAGGAGCTTTAACGGTATCGAGATAAAAAGTGCACCTTATAAGGTACATCCCAGCACGCTGAGCGACGTAAACGTCGGTACAGCTATCTTAGATAAACGGTAACAATTATTTTTATACGCCAGAGGTTGCTTCTGCAATATCTTTAGTCTATAATACTATCTTATATAATAATTATTACTAATATTTCAGGGACTTTGCGTTCCAATGGTAAAGTTACTTGTGCTTGATAATTGTCTATTTGAGGATGGCTAAAAGCTATTAAACATCACGCAGTGATTAATAGAAGCGAAGGATAGGTGAGGAATGTTGCAAAAACAGGGGAAATTATTGATATTTAAAGAGTTTCTTTGGCTGTGTTTCAAATTAAAAAATATATGTATAATAAAAATATTACATGTTATGATGACGATCTTAAAAAAATATTTATATTACAAACATTAATATAATTTAAATGATAGTTCGAATTTCAATGAATGTTTTTAACGAAAAACATTCATTGAAATTCGAACTATCATTATAAGCAAGGCTATCGGGCGACAATCGCAAGTAGGTGGGATTACAAATTATAATAAATCCGTGGGCTTCGTTGCCTTTTATAGAAACGTGGAGACACAAATACAAAGGTATGTACGGCGCCCTGTGTTACTAACCGGTGAGATAATTTGTCTCTACATATGTATAGTACGCGTCACGAGTCTTTAGCGCTGAACGAAACCTGTGCAGAAGTCAAAAACAAAGTATCGAGGTAACGGCGTGGCGCGCGGTGCGCGTGATCATGATCGAGCGTTGATTGGTTGTGCCAGTCGAGTTGTCTTTCTCGCACCAATACGTCAATTACGAGCGCGATTCTACCGATGCGCAGCTATTCTCGTCCAGCGCTAAACATAAATGACGCGCACTATACTGCCCTGTGGTTACCCGCATAAAATTCGTTTCCGAGTCAGTCCCGGGATAAAAAGCATCCTAATTCCTAAGTGTTAATGTAGAGTCTTAACTAGTGTTAATCTAGTCTTATCTACCAGTATGCCAAATGTTAACCAAATCTCTAGCAGATTCTGCGTTAAAGAACTATAAACATACTATCTTTGGTCTCATAATCTTTCGCATTTTTAAGATCAGTAGTTCTCACTTTTTAACCACTGATGATTTTTAACCGAATTCAAAAAAGGAGGAAGGTTTCTCAATTCGACCGTAGGTTTTTTTTTGTTTAATGTTTGTTCGCCGATAACTTCGTCGTTTATTAACCGATTTTCATGATTATTTTTTTTTTTCAATTTAAAACCTTATAACTAAAAATAAATTTATCTCAGGAAAACACGGATTTATAAGTAATTAATAATAAAAATAATAATCAATGAACTTTTGTATTTGGGTTTGCAACTGCCCTCCTCATTATACATGTGACTTTGTTAAAGTACTGAGTCAATATAATTGTTAGCATGCAGGAAGATTAAACCATAAAAACACAGGATACTTTTTATCCCGGTTATGACACGGGAAATGGGAAAGCCCCTCAAAAGTCTCTAGTATATGAAATCAATAGCGTCCGAACACTGCTCAAAATTTTACGCATATTAAAATGTTATTAAAGTAACTGTCACTATACTATTAAAATAGTTTTTTTTTCAATAAACATCCACTAATCTGAAGTAACAAGTTGTTATCAGAAAACCTTAATACTTGTTTCCGTATTAATAACAATTAACAAAGGAAGCCGTTGTAACAAGCAAGAGCAGCCGTAATTTGATAAGACACGCTAATTTCTGTGATATCATACTGCCTACAGATTCATTAAGATCACTTCAAATTTTAATTAAATTATATTTCTTCGTTATCTGTAATTCATTTTAAAATATCTAATGGTCTCTATATTTATAACAAAAAAATATTATTATAGGAAACTAGCAGTCCGTGACTCCTATTGGGGGCTAATTAAAAAAAAAGTAGCCTATGTCCTTCTCCAGGCTCTACACCATCTGTGTACCAAATTTCGTTCTAATCGGTTCAGTAGTTTTAGCGTGATGGAAAGACAGACAGACAGACAAACAGAGCTACTTTCACATTTATAATATTAAGTATGGATTAAATATATAACTTGTATCTAACCTATTCAATAATTATTAATACTATTATAGGTTATTTTAGTTTTATTTTTCACCGACTAGATCCTACTAATGTTACAAAATGATCGTTACATACTCTGTTCGTCTGTATGTTAAGCTTTCATTCGTAAACCATTTAGCCTTTTTTATTAATTGTGGAACTAATAGTGTCTAAAACGAAGCTATCTATAACTTACTCAATTCTCAAGTTAGTAATAACAAAAAAATATACGTTGCGTTATAAATAAAAAATAACAAAAAACAACAAAGCTATCATTATAAAAACATTATACTCGTATGCTCCAGATAGACACAAATCGTTAAAATAGAACTTAGTTACTTAATAGGTCTTATAAAACGAGAAATGTTTTGTTATCGACTACAGGCATGTTTTAGTCCCTTCCGAAGTACGATTGAAGAATTGAACCATCTCAAAGCAGCAAGGGTCGAGCTATGAATAACATACATATTGTACGAAGGGTTTCCGATGTCGACAAATGATTCGCGTGCATAAATTCCAAGTCAATTCTGAGTTGTCGGCGTGTGGGCGGTCTGTAATAATTTAGGATTCTGATGTCATTCCCTAGAGTGCAGTGGTACTTGCAATAATGATAGAATATTGCCTCGCTGAGAACTAAAGATATCAAAGTCAAATAAAATATTATTATTCAAATAGGATACATGCAGTAATACTTTTAAATCGTTGTTGTAATTTGTAATCTATACTAATATATAAAGCTGAAGAGTTTGTTTGTTTGTTTGAACGCGCTAATCTCAGGATCTACTGGTTCCAATTGAAAAATTATTTTTTTATTGAATTGACCATTTATAGAGGAAGGCTTTAGGCTACATAACATCACGCTGCGACTAATAGGAGCGAAGATATAATGGAAAATGTGGAAAAAACGGGGAAAATTATTCATCTTTGAGGGCTTCCTTTGCGTGAGCTGCGAAAACGGTTCAAGATACAAAAATAATATGTATGAAAGAATTATTTCTCTTTAAATGATCTAAAAAAAGTCCGTGACAATATATTATGTCTATCTTCTAAGATCGACTCACTATAACATAATTATAGAAATAGATCCGACGGGGACGAAGTCGCGAGCAACGGCTAGTTATAGAATATAGCTGCAGTTCTGATAGAGAAAAATATCAAAGTCAAACATATTTTTAACTTGGCTACTGTAGTAACACTTTTGAATCGTCATGGTCTTACAATCATTTACCACCGGTTACATAGGTCCGAAGTATTTTAATTATCCTCTATATATACGAAATGCGTAAATTACTTTGAGTGTCTAGTCCGCTTTCACGTTACAACTACTGAATCGCTTTTAATGAAATTTATACAAACAGACCTTGAATAAAGATTACGATTACCTACTTTATATCACGCTTTAGGGGTTCGATGATTATATTTTCTCGTCGAAAGAATAATAAAGTTGTAACAAATATATAATTTAACGCACATTCAAAACCTCTAACCTATTTGAATAAGTTTGCAATTTTTAATATTACTAATAAGCCTTATATAAAATGCGCATTGAAGAGATTGCAAACTTCGAGAATGTTCTAAAAATGAGTGTAGGTATATATGATGACAGACTGCAGGTTAAGCCAGCTTTTCCTAAAGCTAGTATGTATGCGCTTTTGTGAGCTTAGATACTCTTGACTTGAGAGACATCGTTATCGTCGGCAGCTTAGGATCTTCAACGAATACAGAACGTGAAATCCATTCGTCTTAGGAATTATCAGAAAGTTTATGAAAGATAAACTAACTTAAGGACAACGTTTATGTTATATTTTAGGCTATATTAACGTAATAATTCTAAATTTTAAATACGTTTGCATGCATGTGGTAGCCGCCTGTAAGTATGGCTACATCTGTTTCGAATGTTTTTTAATATATATTTTTTTAATTTGGTAATTGAAAAATTAATGTACGCCATTTTGGCGAACCTTAGTAAAATAAATAAAAGAAATAAATAATTGACTTGACTAGATTTTTTGAAAATTAAGGATAATTTACGTCACTTGTTCTAAAAGAATGCAATAAATGTATCTATGTATTATATTAATATTCTTGTAGCCTTAGCATATAAGATCGATAATTAGAGAGTATGCCGCGAAAATTAAAAGAATAATAGGTATTATAAACATTTAGCAGAACATCAAGTGGCCAGATTGATATATAAAAAAATTAAAAGGTCCAACTATAAAAAGTATGTATATACAATTATTTTTTTCAATACACTATTAAAAGTTAATCTCACTGTAAGTTTGTAAGAAATATATCTATTAGATATTTAGTCTATGGTGAACGAATTGCTAGTCGAGAAGTGTTAAAGTAATCATCATAAAATACATCTTCATCATTTGTTAAACAGATTTAAGGAACTTGTTTCAAAACAGAATTGTGGTGATATAATAAAGTAGCTAAGTTTAGAGGTTCCACTCTCATACAAATTTATGTTAATACATACGTTTCTTTCAAATACAACGTTTCGTATTATTTTTCTTTTATAAAATATATCAAACAAAACTTTAAATCACTATAAATAGTGTAAAAGTTAATAATGAGAGGTTTACCTCTTATTTTGGAAAAATTTAACAATCTCTTGTTTTACAATTACATAATATTACAGAATTATTTAAATATATATTATAACATATGTTATGCCTAATATAGGTTCAGGCTCAAAAGGAAAAAAGTAAACAAATTCGAATATTTTACGATTTATATTACGATGATGTAAAAGAATCATAATTAGCAGGATAATTATATTTATATTCATATTACGTTGGTTTAATAATTTTATAGGTTAAATCTCAAGGCAGTGGTTATACTAAGCCCTAAGGCCTCACATGCACGAAAGCTTTTAAGCGATCGTTAAAAATAAAACGTTTACCTCACCTTATTTATTGAATCGCTTTCTATTTTATAGGGCTTGATATTTTTTTTATAGACTTCTATTTCAGACCAATACGCGTTTGCAAAATATACTGTTATGCTTTTTTATTATTATCTAAAGTCTTAAAACCTTATATTTTGGCAGTACACATAAGAAATATTCGGAGATAATTATTGATAACTCTCCAATTCTCCACATAGTCCAACATTTATTACCCATAGATATGTTTGATCTCTAGCAATGAACAACTAAATTTTACGCAACGATTAAAACTCCCGTGCGAATTTCGCCTACAATTCATTAAATAAATCGAAACATTACTCATAAAATGCATAATAACACATTATCCTCCCAGCTGAATCATGAGTGTGATCTCAATTTTAAGCGGCTTGCGCAAACCACCAGATATGGTGCTTATGGTCCATGACCCAGTGACTTTAGTGACACATTAATTGTGCATTGAAAATCAATGTTTTCACTTTAAGAATGCCGCAATCACGCTTCTAACAAGAAAGGAACATAATCGTCGCCCTTTTTGGTGGCCTATACAACATTTTATACTCTATGGAACTGTGAGAATTAAAAAAAAATTATGTATATAATCATAATCTATAACCACTATAGGCAAAAGTACGTACTAGTTACGGGCATCAGGCGAAAGTTATTTAAGAGTAAACTAAACCCAGAATCAAATTTTATTGTATTTAATCTGGGATCTACATTGATTAGTATTATAGAGAGGTTGTTCCTTATATGAATATTACAGTTAAATTAAAAGATTCCTTCGTATAACGAATTCCACATTTAAAAACGCTATCTACATGAATAGATACCTACTTTAGACAATCAGCTGTAAGAGATTATCATTGAGCATGCAAAATTTGATTCTAGTTTCGGTGTGTTCTTTTTGAACTAGGCTGAATTTGTTTTTTATTGTTTACTTAATTCAAAATCCTTCCTATTTTAAATGTTTATAAACATATAGAATTAAATTAACCAATTGCGTTTGAATAATAATTAATGATTTCTTAACTATGACTGATTCCATTTATGTCTTTTATGACCCGTAAATATTATAGATCCATAAATATAATATCCAAAAATATAATACATCTACCAATATAATACAGCTTTGTGAATTATTCAAAAACCAGCATTTTATTCATCCGTTCGTTGTGTGTTCTAAATTCGAATATTCGTATATAGTTTCCCGCCATCCGGCGTTCGCTAATGACGCCGCAAATAGTGAGCTAAACTCGGAACTAACCCATGCTGGAACTCCTTAATAATTTTAATGAATGTAGGATTTATTTTCTCTGTCCATTACGAATAAAATTGTTCTCACAATTATTTATTTTTGTATTTTATACTTGGTGTTATATTATATTACTAACATTAGTAATTTGTTTTCTTTTGATTATTAAACATTCCAAATTTAGCTCTGATAGTTAACTAAATTTAATATTCTTTTAGATATATACTTATAAATGTATGTTTTATCAGCCAATGTAAAAATTCTAAGAACCAAGATAATACCTACCTTCATCCAATTTTAGCGCATAAGAGGTGAATCCTGTTACCAGCAATATGGCTAGGGCGCATGTGGCCCGAGAAGCCATATTTCCTGTAATAAAAAAGCCTTCTTAATCATAAAAGCTGCATACAAAATTTCTCTGTAGAAATAGTAACAAAGCACTCACTAATAAAATGAAACAAGAACAATTTATACAAAATTGACGTACAATTACCTTAAAAATACTGCTATATAATTCAAATAATACAGTACCTAATTATCGTTTAATTTTATTTTTATGTTGTTTCTTCTTTTTCACAAAACACTGTCGCGCACTGTGTTCGAATTGCGAATTTTGCAAAGATTTTACAGTGAGTGCGCAAACGCAGAGCTTACGCGGCGCGCGCAAACTCAACTGGACGGTAAACAGGAACTAGGAAGCTCAAAGTCATAGACAATTAACTATTGCTAAAAGCATGACACCAAAATATCATCAGCATCACACACAAATTATTTATATATGTCGATTAAAAATCTAAATAAAAATTTTGCCCGGCTTGATGCCGTTCAAATATTTGGTTTGTGTAGTTGGGTCCTTATGCTTTCTATGCTCTATGGTTTTTTTATATAGCAATACATATTTTGCCTTGTCTATACTTTTGTTTGATTGGTTTTGAGAACAGTGACTTGTCTGCAATCGTAAAGCTAAATGTCATATTTAGTGGAAAAGTAGTGAATTTCAGTGCATATTTATCGAGATGGCTGAAAATAGGGAAGAAATTCTTGCAAATTTTCAGGTAGAGTATTTTGATACTGTAATTTTACATAATTATAGAACAATGAAAATCGAATAATACAAGAATTGGGCAGGTTATGTGAGAATAAAAACAGTGACTGTTAAATGTCCTTTATCTCTTTGTATCTTTGTTTTACGAATTCAATAAACTATAATTTGATTTAGTATTGAGTTATTGAATGACTGTTCTAACAATTTAATTGTAGTATCCCACATATACGCCATGTAAATATTGTTTTTGAAACAATGAAAATGAAGTCCTTTGTGATTGGTTTTTATTTACGTCTAATTTTTTTTAATAAATTAATGTTTTTTTATTATGTCTTTCAATCTTTAATTTAATAGTTAAGCATATGATAAGTAATTAAAACGGCTTTCACTTGCAGAGCATTACAAATGTTGAAGATGTTGCAGAAGCAATATATCATTTAGAAGAATCGAATTGGGACTTATTGGTAAGTAGATTTACGATTAATTCTTTTTCTACTTTCTGGCCCTTGGTAATTACTTTTCTACTTCTTCTAGTTTAAATGGCAGTGGTGCATTATCACAATTTTGCCAATGTCTATTTGTGTATAGATAAAACAAATTTAATGGTCAATATTTGGCTGTGGCAGTCAGCAACAAGTACTTCCAATACCACAGCCAAACATTGACCCTGGTAATAACTTTAAATGTTGTTAAAAGATGCCAAAGTCATCACAATGTGTCATTGCTATGAATTTGAAATTATTGTGTAATTACCTAATTAGTTTTATTAACATTTTAGTCTGCAATAA
The DNA here is from genome assembly GCA_026213755.1 of Eurema hecabe. Lineage (NCBI taxonomy): Eukaryota > Metazoa > Arthropoda > Insecta > Lepidoptera > Pieridae > Terias > Terias hecabe. Next base: position 6,257,133 of record JADANM010005443.1, read on the forward strand.
ACAGAGTGATGCCACAGGATGGCAACTCGACATCTCAATCTAACAGTACACATGATGTGGAAATGATAGATGATGACATATCTGTGATAACTCCAAAAAATCATCCTCCAGGTATTTTATAAATTTCTTATTTGGATCTAAATTCATACTAAAAATTACAAAACAGAAATGTATAATTGTTTGTATACAAGGAAGGAATATAGTATTTTAATTGTTATAATATTAGTTGAAAGTATTTTTAATTTGGTAAGTTTCATAATGAAAATGAATAAATATATTTACGCGTGGAATTGTAATAATTATAGATCGGGAAGACAGTAATCAAGCATCAACATCATCATTAGGAAACAGTTCTTTGGACCTAGTGGAACTTCAAGTTAGCTGTAATAATAAGATTCAAGAAATTAAAATGTCGAACTCAGCTACTGTCAGTAAGTATTAGTGTATAATAAGACCATTTTTTAAGAACTATATAATTATTAGCCACCAATTTGGATAGAATACTGTTCCTATTTTAATAATGTTCACTTTATATCTGTCCCAAATAACTTAAATAATCCCAAAAACTAAATGCCATCTACTTTGAATAAAAAATCCTAAAAACGACAGGGCATGTTGGCTATTTCCAAATATGAATAAGAAAAAGTACAAGCTTTAAATAACATCAATATGGAAAAAAGCCAACACTGGTTCAAGTGGAAATACATGTATACATACAACATACAAGTCACAAATCATGAGATCATTTCATGTTGTTTCTAAATCAGCTCAATAGTTAAATTGTGACTCATTTAACTTATTGATATTTTTATATATTACAACCTTCCTCAATGAAAATGTATTTATACAAAGTAAAAATTTTGTCATAACATTACATCACATTAAAAAAAGCGAACAAAGTAACACGGGCCTTACTTTGGTAAAGTTATAATATTTCTACACAAAGTCTATCTTGATTTGCATTTCAAAGTAAATTTGATTTTATAAATAAAAATACGAAACATTCTATAATGACTCTAATTAATTATTAGTGATATGTATTATAATTTTGTAATTTTTAGGTGATCTAAAAAAACGTTTAGAAATGGTTTTCGGTATACCTGTGTGTCAGCAGCAAATATCAGGGCTCGGAGGTTCAAAAGCTACTGCCACTGCATTACTATCTAGTCTAGGGCTTACTCGGAATGCTGTACTACGGTTAAAAGCTGCTGATAGACTAATGGCTGATGATGAGTAAGTTTGACCATATGTACTAAATAAATTTGAATACTAAATATAGCGTAATCAAAATGTTTCAGTTTTACATATGATTTAATAAAATATAGAAAAAATATTTTTATTCCACTAAATGTCTTATTATATATAAAAATATATTATATAAAAATTTAATTGTATTGCTTTGCATACATTTTTCTTAGTTAAAACATTTATTTATAAGGTATTAAAGTAGTTTTTTTGTCTAATATTGATTTGATGTACTAGGGTAGCAGAAAGACTGACCACTACATATACATTACGTGTAAAACAAGACGAAAGCGAGTACATTCTCAATTATCCGGGCACAAAAACAGTTCAGGATGTGAAAAATGATTTATTCTCATTAACCGACATACCAGTAAGGCATCAGGTAAGTGTTTATTTTAATGCAGAAATTAAATAATTTTAGTTAATCCTTACAAATATTTTAAATGCAAGAAGAAAAGGATGTGCCAAGTGCCAACCACAATATATGGGTTAAGGACATAAAACTGAATTTTGAAATTTTATTAAAATTCTGTAATAGTTAATACAAAAAAATCGACAAGAATGTTCTTCAATTGTTAATTGACACCAACAATTCTATGATCGTAAAAAATCTACAAATATAAATAAAACCTTAAACTATAATACAGAAACCTTTACAAGTTTACTACGCACATCTTTAATGATACAGACATTTTATATATGCTTACTTTATTCTAGGTATGGACAGGTTGGCCAAACGTCACTGGTTTAGACGATACTGTATTGGCGATGGTTGGACTGAATCTGCCGCAACATGATCTGTTCGTAAAGCGAGCGCCGAGCAAACAAAAAGAATACAAAAGGGTATGCAAAATAAAACCACTTATTTATATAACTGAAGTATAAGAACGAAATTCACACTCATATTATTATTTACTAGCTGACCCATGCCCACTTTGTTGGGCATAATGTTAATTATTCTTTTCGGTTTTTATATAGCCTATGACACTCAGAAACAATGTGGCTTTCTATTAGTAAAAGAATTTTCAAAATGGTTCAGTAGTTTCCGAAATTATCCCTTACAATTTAACAAACACACAATCTTTACTTCTTTATAATATTAGTATAGATAAAAGAAAGTTTTGGAGTATATGACTCTGTAGGATGAAAGCTCTAACTCTACTAAAACAATTTTAAAATTATTCTTCAATCAATATTAAGTCGTATTGTTATATATTATTATATAATATACTAACTCAATATTTTTTAAAATATAGCTTACTTGTTCTTGTTTTACAGTTGTAATATTTCGTTATTGTTTCAGATTATAGTAGATAGTTCGGACAGTGAAAACAGTTCTGTAGAGGAAATAGAAGACGGTGACTCCTTCCCCGCTGAAGACGATATGTTCGTAGACGTGCCATCAGAAAGATTACAGCCATTAAGTATGTTTATACTTTTTACACTAACATATTACAAAACTAGACAACTGCCAATGTTCTGTTGTGTTTTTTTTTAATATAAATAATATGTGCAAATGACATTTACCTATATACCATGAAAACATTGACAATCACATTTCATGGATTCGTTCATATTCATTAAGAATGCAAAACTACAAACATTAATGAAGAAAACTTTAACAATGAACTGAATAGTAAAGAATGGTAAAAATACAGTTCAAAGGTTAATAGGACCACCCAATATTCAGATCATGAGCCCCCCACCGCCTGAGCTGGTTCCAAGACTGACCACTATTTATTTTTTTTATTTTGCCATTAAATTAAGTACCTACATTTTACTTGTATGTATTACTATCAAAATTAAATTTTAAGTTCTTAACTATGTGGTGACCCGCCCTCCAATGAATGCATTACATTGCAGTGTCAGATCACGTAGATGACGAAGCGTTAGGCTGCATAGAGTTTGCGCAGCGGTTTCGCGCTAGATACGGCCCCAACACACCTAACTTCTTCGAGGGCACCTTGCAAGATGCCATCAACGAGGCCTGTCTTAAACCTGCCAAAGAGGTTTGTTTTGTTTGTAAAAAATTGTTACTCTTGTTAAAATTGTGTTTTTTCAATGTTATTGAATGTTCTATGCCGATATACTGAAAAGCTATTTAATTTAAGTCCAACTCAAACTTTAGAGAATAGTTAAAAAAAAATACTACCTTAATTATATTTCGTTTTAAAGTAGTTTTTATAGGATGTTCATAAATATGGATTGTAAAAATCTTATTGATAAGTTGTTTCATTCTCCCAAACTAATAATGAGTCTTAACATCTTATGACTCAAAGTGGGGAGCGTCAATGTATAAGCAAAATTCTGGGTAGCACTACATTGGTTATGGGCTGGCGTTTCTCTTACCATCAGGAGGACGTCCAGCTCGTCTAACCACTTCAAAGAATAAAAAAAAATTGTTATAACATATTATCCATTACTCATGGGTTATAATATAAATACTATAATGTACAGTAAAATAAATTATTTGCTCCTCATTTTCAGAGGAGATTACTTGGTGTATACCTCCATCATGAACAGTCGGTGTTGTCCAATGTGTTCTGTGCACAACTGCTCGGCTGTGAAACAGTTCTACAAACTCTGGCCGCTAACTTCATTGTGTATGGCTGGGATCTCACACATCAAGATAATATGAACATGTAAGTATAGTGTTTTAAGGAAATTAAGATTTTCAATTGGGTTAATTACTACTAAAAACTAAAACTTAATCTTATCTTGATAAAAACTCATTCTCAATTTTTTATTAAGGCAACTTTAGCTTCTTAGTTAACCATAAAAGGCATCAACAAAGTTTCTATCAATCAATAACGCTGTGTTTTCATGTTCGAAGAAAAACCTATGTTAATTAAATATATCAAAATATTTCCCTGATTTTATTCATACTAGCCGCGCCTCGTGGTTTTACCCGCGTCGTTCCCGTTCCTGGGGCAATATCGGGATATAAAATATACTAGGTGTTAATCCAATGTATCTACATACCAAATATCAAATAAATCGGTCCATCCGTTTTTGCGTGAAGATACAAACAAACAAACAACCCACACACATTCTCGCAAACATTCACATTAATAATATTACTAGAATAGGATTAACTCTTACAATTTGTTTTCTTTGCAACAGGTTACTATCATCGGTGACAAATTCTCTCGGGCCTGTAGCAAGTAGAACTGTCCGCTGTATCCCCATAGATAGATTACCAGCTCTGCTCATCATTATGAGAGTTCGCTCCAATACAGAGATATATTCTGTTATCAATGGTAAGATATTATACTTAATATGTAAATATAATTATGATTGTCGTGAAAGAAAGAAAGAAACATTTCTGTTTACCTAACCATTCTGATTACCGGGGGTAGGTCTCTTTTGCAGGAGACCGACTGGGTGGGTACCCCCACAGTGCCAGACATTCTACCGCCTGAACAGTGATGTGAAAATGTCACTGTGCTCCGGTCTGAAGGGCACTGTAGCCAGCGAGACTACTGGGCTCATGAACATCGTCTTAACATCTGATGACTCAAAGTGGGGAGCGTCGGTGTAGTGCACCCCTGCCCGGAGTTGGGCTTTATAGCAAAGTTCCGGGTAGCACTGCATTGGCTATGGGCTGGCGTTACTCTTACCATCAGGAGTGCGTCCAGCTCGTCTCCCCTCTTAATATTATAAAAAAAAAAAAACCTGAGCATATTTTACACAAAAAAGGCTTTACAACAAATTTTAATATTAAAAGAGCAACTATCATAGTTTCTTGCCAGTTCTTTTCTGTATAAACTGCATTCCGATCAATATTTTGTAATACCATGACGTTTCAAAACTATTACTTTACTAGTTGAATAAAGATACATCTGACTTTGTGTAGTTATAGGACGCCAGTGAATAAACTAGTATCAGCTGAGACGGTCGTTTCATTTGCGCGCCCTGTACTTATAACTTTGACTTTGATAAAAGTCAAAGTCAAAAGTATCTTTATTCAATTAGGCTACATAAAGTAACACTTGAATCGTCATGGTATTACAAAACATTTACCACCAGTTTGGAAGGCAGTTTCTACAGAAAAGAACCGGCAAGAAACTCTGATAGTCGCTCTTTTTAAAATAAAAACATACAATTGTAAATATAAACAAATACTCGACTATTATAATATTTATACATGATAAAGGTCACCATCCCACGAGCGTTATGAAATATCATTCCAAGCGTTTTTGTCTTCAATATATTCATTTAATGTATAGTACGCCTTTTTAATTAGACATTTTTTAACAAGGCTTCTAAACTTGGAATAAGTCAGATCCTTGACGCTCTTAGGAAGCTTATTAGGTAATGTACTATTAACTTTGTGTATAGGTAATGTCGGAGTATCAGAACTAGTGGGCGGTCTAGTAGAGGCCGTGGAGAGGTTCGCGGCGCAGAGAGACGAAGATGCCAAAGTGGAGCGCGAGAGGCTCGCCCGGCAGCGCGTCAAGCGCGAACAGGACGAGGCCTACCAGCGCAGCTTAGAGGCCGATAGGTATATACTTATATATAACTAGCTTTTGCTCGCGACTTTGCCCCCGTCGATTGCTATTATTACTAACCGCGAATTTTACCCGCATTTATGCATGTATTTTACATATAAATCTTCCTCTGGAATCATTTTTTCTATTAAAAAAAAGGTGAGCTGTCACAAGACACCTGATTTTTTTAGAAGTGGTAGATATTTAATATCAAAAACCGCATGAAAATCGGTTACGTAGTTTTCAGGCGACTTTATTTTATACTGTGTAACTGTGTAATGTTCAACTTTGGTTACAATAATATTATTACACGAGAAAAATCGCGAGATATTTGTAGGAAATAGTAGTGTAAACTCTTATATGGAAACCCATTTTCATTTCCAGAGCAAAAGAAGAGATAAAGAAGCAACAAGAATTAGAAAGAAATCAAGAAATTGAGAGAGCTGAGTCAGAACGGTTAATGGAAGAAGCAAAGAAAGAGGTAGAATACCTATTATTAATTATGTGCTGTGATTTAATTTGTGAATTTATTCTAAATAGTTTAGGAGAACAACCATTAGTGTGAATATAAATTTTTATGTGTATTTTGAAATTCGAGAAAGATTTAATAGTCACGATGTTAAGACTGTTAAAAAGAGTAGAGAGGAGAGAAGTTTGCATATGTATGCCGAAGCTTGTTAGTCTATTATATAAAAATGAATGGCTAAATGTATTGGTAAATGATTTATAACAGCTGAACCTATTTACATTTTTTACGAGGATGTTTCTTAAGCAAAAATGGTAGGCGAACGAAGTCCCGTCGAGCCAGCTCCTAGGCTGCTCGTTTGCCCCCTATGTTGTAAAAAAATAAGGTGCGGGCGATTCTCGCACGATATTATTTCTGAAAACTCACGAGATATATTTTTATCTCATTCTTTGCTGGCTTCCTCCTACACATTTTCATATTTGTGTCTTACATGTCGTTTACTCCGTTGATTTGGTTAGAAATCACAAAGATTCTAAACAAGTTTCACTTCAAAAAAGGCTTTGTAAGTGGTTCTTGACTAGTTATCATATCATAATCATAAATCATAAATCTTTATTTGCATATAAACATGAGAATTTAGTTGTTATTTACATTTTGGATGAAACATGTACCATGTTTAGCCGCATTTCATACAGCATGCAAAAATTATATCTGTGAGTTAAACGTGATAATAATATGTTTGCAGGCGTTACGTGCGGGCGCGGCGGCGCGCGTGCCCGCGGAGCCGGGCGCGAGTGCGGGTGCGGGCGACGTGGCGCGCATCCGCGTGCGCCTGCCGCCGCCGCACCACCAGTGCCTCGAGCGACGCTTCCACGCCACCGACACGCTCGCGGTCCGTACCACCCCTCTATTCTTTATTTGTAAAGCTTTAATCTGCAGGCCACGAAGCTCAATCAACAAGAAATATAAGTAAAAAAATAAATTCTTGTATAATTCCCCTCTATTTATCACTATATTTAATGCTCAACCAACAAGAAATATAAGTAAAAAAATAAATTCATTAACAAGTCCCCTCTATTTATCATTTTGAAATTCTTTTACGGATACCTAATAGAACCATCCCGGGGTTAGGAGGAGATTATGTCCGAATCGCATGAAATAGTGGCACCATTTCGTGCCCAGTGATGCAAAAAGTTTACAGTTCCTTTTCATGCGGGCAAATGAACAGATGAATCACCTGAAGGAATGTCATCAAAAATCACAACATTATAGTCTGTAAAAAAATTGTGACTCACCAAATTCTACACCAAAGCTCAAAAATATTTATTATTAATATTTGTTTTACAGGCTTTACTAGACTTCCTAGCATCAAAGGGTTATCCAAAAGAAAATTATAAGGTCATCTCTAGCTGGCCTAGAAGAGACGTAAGTTTACTTATTTGTATATATTTATTAAGTTAAAAAGCCCATATTAGTTACCTAAATCAAATCTAACAATCTTATGTAACAACATTCCATTGAAAGTTCACTGAATTTCATTCAACGAAATATACTAAGGAAGAAAACGTTTATCTTCTTAAAATGGATCAAAATGTTAATGTACTTGAATCAATTTCAGCTCACAACGGAATCTCAGAGCAGTACATTAAAAGCGCTAAAGCTGTATCCACAAGAGACCATCGTGCTCGAGGAGCGGTGAAGTGTGACCGCGCCCTAACCTAGCCCACCATTTGTCATACGGTTTTATATTCGCCTACCCTCGAATAACATACGCAGTAGATTTTCTACTTTTAACATAATTATTTTAAGGCGTCTACCGCACCTGGCTTACTTCCAGAGTAAGAAAGAAGGTTTTGAATAAAAATATTGGAAGGTTCCAAAACAAAATATAACATTATGTTGAACTGGATTTTAGTATATATTACGTATTCTCTGTGTGCGAGTATTTTTTCGGGGGCACATAACTTTTTCTAAATTAATAGAGAAGTGAGCAGTGCGTTAATCTAAAATTTAAGGATCGTTCCGTCTCACCTGCACTTGAGAGGCATGCTGCATGTGGAAACGAGACATCTTATTATAATATTTATCGTGTATTATAACAAAAAAATTGAGGTTGCGTTTTATTTTGATTTTAAATTACTTAATTATCGTTTAAAATTTTATAAAATAACGAAATGATAGAAGTTCTATGGCATTTAAAAGATTGCTAATATTTTTAATTAATAGAGTTGTGTTGCATCGTTGCAATCAGCTTTAAAATAAAAAATCAACGGTTCTTCGATTTGAAAACCCAAAGAGGCAAACCATGCAATATTGTATTTGCTTCAAAATCTTAAATATTTATTTATATCTGTATTTACAGACATAAAAATTCTGATTGAAAGATATGTATGTAATGACAATATTTATTTGTTAATCGTAAACTTACTGTGCTTATGTTAAAATAGTACCTGGCAACCGTATGACATTAAGAAGATTCCGATAGCTAATGTTTGAGCAGTTTGATGCCCGACCGATAACCACCATTTTGTATTGTCTTTGAATTGCGAAATGTTACAATTCTTTATTTGTATTTGTATAAATTGCATTATGTTAATTAAAGATAAAATAAGACACACGTTTGTTTTATTAAACAACTTTATTTTTGCAAATGAGAAAAAAAAGAAGGAATGTGCCAAGCTCTGGAATCTACAGGTCAGATTAGAAATATATTATAATTATGATTATGATAGTTAGCCATAATCATTAATGATTATTTAATACACTATTTTAATAAAGCGCTATATATAGGACCTGATAACGATACAAGTGATTAACTAATTATTGTGTGTTTATTTTAATGGCTAAAATGGTGCCATTTTTTATTATTTACTATCCAGAATCGAGATATTAATTTTAATAATAAAATCTCAATTATTTATTTCATAGTAAACTTAGTATCTAAAATTTATGTTTTAGATACTAAGTTTACTATGAAATGATATGATAAATTGTACACCAGAATCTCCCCAAACAACAATAAAATTGCCAACATCATTCCCACAGATAAAACAATGAGCGCCATAGAAAATTCATTTATATTGACTGAGAACACTGTGGTATCTGGCAACCGGATGCAAGAAGGTTTCGGCGCGTCCCATAGAGATTTAAGTCTACTCATTACTCCGGTTTCGAACATTTTACGAATTCTGAAAAAAAACGTAGAACTCTTTAATACGTACGACGTCAGTGTAATGATTTCAAATAAAAGCCCCCATATATCAAAATTTTTAGCTCTTTGGTTGTTAAAGAATGGTTGTTGAATAATTATTAATCTGTATAAATAAAAAAGTCGCATGCATAATAATGTAATATAAATAACTCTCCATTCTAAGCCTGTTTCAGGAGAGCCAGAAATATGGAAATGTCAATTTCAAATTTACTATGTTTCAGTATAAAAATTAAAACCACATACATACTGGAACAGAAGTCTCTAGATAATGGCACTTCCACGGAGTTGTCAAATCATTAAATCAAATTACACCTCAAAGGAAGTCTAAACAAATACCGTCGTAACGAAAAATCTTACCCATAGGCAACATGTTCTTTATACGGCGAGCGCTTCTGCAAAACCACGCCCATCTTCTGAGGGGGCATCATGTAGACTTCTTGCGCTTCACATATTTCCGATTCAGTAAATGACCAACGCATAGTAGGGTACGCGATTATTGTATCGACGTGAAATGCAAAACCACCATCTTTGACTAATCGCATACCTTGCAATGGCGCGTAAAAGTTGTTCCCATCTCGTGTGACTACTTTTTTACGGTAAATTTGTTTAGCAACAGGGTCTGTAGTACGCTGTTAATATATATTAATATTTAAAACAGAAATAAAACTATAATGAGCAATACATACAATAATACACTCGTGGTAGGTACAGTTTATGGGCGAAGATGGTCACTTAACCATCAAACGAACCTCCTCCCCTGTTTCCCACCATCATATAAAAATACATAAATATAAACTAACCTTAAAATAATCTTTATTATAAATCACGTCTTCAACCCCAACCTTTAGGTTACTGTTAAGCAAATCAGGTAGCGTTTTTATAGTTTTAGGAGACTCCCTCAGCAACGTGGAGACTATCATAGCGTTATAATACTGGTATAATGTTAATGTGAATACAAACGTTATGAATATACTTATTTTTACTGCTGCAGAATGTCTGTGTATCGTCATACCTGGAAGAGTACCTGAAGTTATTGACAGTAATAAGTTTTTACCAAATGTCTTTTGTAATAATTACTATATCGCTGTCTTCATTTTTTTACTCTCTCTCAAACTATTTGAATCGCTTACCTTGTTGCCCTAATGCACTGAACATGAAAAGAACAGCCAATGAAGGGGACCTATCCTGATCGTCCCCTGGTACCGTCAGCATATTCAACTTTAATAAAACCAATAAGAATACCGCAATCAAAACCAGTAGACCTATTGTACAATACCAAACGGTAGCGGCGAGTGGACGCGTATAAATCGCATATATACCACCAGGATATTTAGGATGACGAAAGATGAAGCATATTCTAAAAATAACCAAAATTTTATTATCTTAAAAAAACTGTTAAAAATAGAAAATGAAAAAAATACATATCTTTTTTTTTGTCCCTGGTAAACCTAGAGGGCGTTATAAAATTAAAAATTTTATTAAACGATTTCTGACAAAACCAGTTTATGTCTACGCATAGTGCTCCTTTTCTACATGCTATTCCGGAACTTGATTTTACATACCTAGCACCCCAAGTTTCCGCAGCGTAGTCGACTACGAACGTTCTCTCTCTTCGGAAAAACACAGACGACCCACCAATGTCCGACTCCTTTCTTTGCAGAACACCAACTAGACCATCAAAACTTCCGTTACGCAAGTATCCCCATGAAGTTGTGCGTTGCAGTTTATACCTTTAGGTACAACAATACAAGAATTAATTATTATCGCAACAAAATTATTATAGAAAAATTATAACAGTTTATTTGATATTATCGAATACGGATATAAGAATACAACACATAGGCTGCATAATTCTTGTTGGCGCAGTCCTTCGCACGTGAGAGCTCTTCGAACGGTGGGTCGGGTAATTTCCACTATTCGGCGTTGGAGTGGCGTGAATAGTCTTTGCCATTTCCCGTTGCGCAATGCGTAGGCTTGTGGCCAACTCATGGCGGGCTTGGCAACGGGCAGCCACTGACGAGGTTACGGAAGAGTCCGAAAGTATACCCCGATCCTCCGAAAGGATAAAGCGGCATGAAGAATAAACGTGGGGTTTTAGTCGGTTGGAGTCCCGACATAACCTGCAGTCCACCCCCGTACTGTAGGAATGCGAATTTTCCCACGAAAAAAAGGGCTACATAATAATTAAAAACTGTCACTTACGTAAAGTTGTACATATCACGTAGATACATCACCAAAGTATAAACCTTGAGTTTGTGGACAGAGTCAATTTGAAATTTCTTTTCTTGATTAAGAAAATGTTGAAAAGTTTCATTAATAGGTTCTGGATAGACTACTGTTAATCTCATATTTACACCAGTCAGTGATTTATTCCTTTTCGGAGACAGAAAAAGACCTCTATCCCAGTATCCAATGTTATTAAAAATGAAACTGCCTTGATGTGTGTACCCCGTATTGTAATATTCATAGATCTTATAACCGTTATTTTCCCTCGTTATAATAATTACATCAGAATCATATTCCATCTCAAACAATGATAAAGATTCAATGGTTGATGATATATTATTTGATATAAGAACCCATGTATATGGAGGCTTAAAAATCTGGTTAGTTATTAAACTTTTTTCCTCGTCAATACTCAAGGTATTACCAACTATGCCAATTCTAGAGAAAAAGCGAGAAAATTTAAAATTTTCTATGGTGTCGTTAAGTCGTATGCTTCTTATACGAATATTATTTTCAAAAAATAACTTATGTACATTCAAACTATGTTCCCTATTCCCACAATTCAATAGGACGCCATTCTGTATATTTTTAAAATTAAAAATTGATATTACAACAGAAATATCAAGCAATGATATAACATTTTGTAAATTCATGACTGTTTTGAAATAAAACTCGCAACCGACTAGAAAACGGTTTATTTCGAACAATCAAAGTAATTTGACACGAAAATTGCATGTTCAGCATTAAATTACTGTCAGCATATCATTGATATGATAATGGGTGAAATTTGTTTCAATGACAACAAAAAAATAATTAAAGAGTATAAGTAGAAAATACATCTTGAAATGGGAATTCAGCCTTATCTGGTAGTAATAGATCTGACAAGTAGCACACTGTCCCTGCTGTGCCCTCATACAAGCTTTCTGGGTTATCCGGTAATCGAGCATCTCTTAAAAATTCCTCTTTATTCATGAAATCAGCAAATAACTTAGCTCTTTGTAAATACTTTTCTTCACCGGTCAACCGGTAGAGAAGCAAAAAGACATAACCATTCCCTGCAATGCCATGACATATGCCCGGGCCTTTACGCAGCAAGCCCTTTTGCCAAACAACCTCTCCAGCTCTCACACAAGCATTCAGATATTTTTTATCTTTGTAAATTAAATATGCTTTAGCCATAAGATAAACCGTACCAGGTGCCCCATGACACCAATGTACTAACTTGTGTTCAGGTAGTTCAGCCTCCTCCAAGCAACACGGCCAATTACCCTCAGAAGTTTGCAGTGACGCTATAAAATCAATTGTTACTTTAATATCATTACCAGCTGTCTTATTGTGATCTAAATATCCTGGAACTGATAACAACATTTGCAAAATAAAGCTAATTCCATGTGCAGCACCAAGGTATTCTGTGTTATAATAATGATACATCAAAGGGCAAGGACTTCTGTGGCTTGATGAATAATCCCGTCCTGAAGAAATCATAACATCACAAATTTTATAAAGTTCCTCATTCGTAAGGACCGGCATCTGCAGCTCTCGCCGGAGCCATAATGTTCCAGCTAAATACCCTGCTCTACCTACAAAAAACTCATCCCCACCACATTTAAGGAACTTTGGATTCAAATAGTGCTTATACAAAGTTTTATATGTTTTAAGCGTGTCAGTGTATTGTTTATCTCCGAGTTCCTTTTTTATTACGGTGGCCAGTGCATATGTGCCCGCGTCGCCCAGCAAAAACGAAGTTTTGTCGCCAGCTGATGTTTCGAGCGCTGGAGCTAAATATTCTAGACTTTTTTCCATGAAGAATGCCTTTTTGTCAGAAAGTAGCGGATTTTTGGATAAATAATAAAACATATATGATACGCCGGTTACTCCAACATACAATCCACCATCAACGGTTCTACGCGATGGTTGCAATCTTTTAGTTATTGTAGCTACATGCTCGTCAATAGATTTAATAATATCATCTTTAACTAGGCTTATCGCAAATCCCTGATCATCTTCGTAAGGATTTGGAAAGAAGCGCACCATTTTTAAACCTACAGAAGATAATAGAACACGAAATATGCGCGTTGAATAAGCTTTTTGCAAAAGCTTATGCATCCAAGAAATTAACTCAGATTATAGTAGTTAGATAATAAAATATAGCTTTATTCCTACAATTCCTTCAGTATTTTGATTGCCGTATTTTGTTTTCTTATTTTGTTTTTATAAAAATTGTAAACGTCACTTTTGACAACATTTATGAATGTAATACAGACTAAAATTCTTAGATTAATTATGTTTAAAAAACACGAAGTCACGTGTCACACGATTATTACAGTATTTTTTTATCCGCAGCAATTTGTTTGATCATATAATGATTTCGCTTTATTTTCTTTACTATAAAAACTCTTAACAAACAAATCTGGGTTTTCAACGTTTCTGATTTTATACGTTTGTTTCCTAGTAACAGTATAACAAAGAGTATAATACAACGACATGAAATTGACCAAAACTGCCTTTTCTACGAATTTATATTCATGTTAATATAAAAAGTTTTAAATGGGGCCAAGCTAGATGCATTTTGGATTTTATAATATATTTGTTAATATACAGAAGCTAATGCCAATCACGTTTAGTCGTGGAAATGTGAGTTCCTTTTCATATTATATTGCGATCAGTTTTACGTAAGACATTCTGAGATATAATCGAATTTATAGGTAAGGAAGACAGCATTTAGAACCAGAGGTAGATCAGCTCATTCGCTTGATGTAAGCGCTCAAAAGCCGGAGCATGCTGGAGGTGGCGATGGCCGTACTTTCTTACAAATCAAACCTGCTATAGCAGACCCTCGAGCATCTCTGCAGCGCTCGAACACTACACTTACAGGGTAATTTCAAATGAAACAAACTAATCAAAAACATAAATGTGAAATGAGAGCCATAAATGGTTTGGTTTTTGACTTCAACGACAAAAGAAGTGAGATCTAAATGGGTGCCAAGTTCAATGGTCAGACCTGAAATTTATTTATGAGTAACAGTATAACATATCATAATATCTTCTTATAACGTAAGATAATGTATTGTAGCCTGAGGTCTGTCTTGGCTAGTTTTTATAAACCTATCAACGAATTATTATGTTCGATCGTTAGTTTCTACCAACAATCCGAATTTTCGGAATTATAAAATAAGAACCGACAAATACTTGTAGGTTCAGAACTTGCGAAGGCTATGTATGAAATTCTATATAAGAAAACTTAAAATAAAAATAAAATAAAATACGTTTATTTCAGGCTTTTATAAAACACTAGCCCATAAAAAATGATTAGTAACTGTGTTAGTAACAATGAATTACTTAATCTAGGTTAGTACTGTTAGTATTTAGGTACGAGGTAGCACCAGGTACAAAACAATTAAAACCTATTTGGTTTTACCTATTTCATACCTAGCGCCACCTCCATCCAGTGCCTCTGAATAGGACAATCTGGGCTACAGGAAATCATCTTAAGGATGCTGTTCCGAGAGTTGCGAACACGTTGCAACAGAGAGAAAGATTTTTTGCATATGATAGCGTGAAAACCATCAATACGGGTTTCAGCAAACATCACTGAAGCGCTGCAGCGCGACGGTAGTCGCAACAGCATCCTTAAAGCGTTGTTATATTGGACGCGCAGAACGTTGTAGGCTCGACTCGTGTAGGACACCCACAGGCCGCTCGTATAAAAAGACTGGCAGAACGCCTTAAATAAGGTATTTTTAACGTCTGCAGTGGAGCGAGCAAACCTGCGGGCGAGCATGTTGCTTCTCACCGTCAACGCTCTGCGCTCCCGCTCTATGTCGCAGTCATCACTCAGATCGGTCACAATGTGTCCGAGATACTTAAAATTATCCACGATTTTCAGAGCCACCCCATTCAGATAAACTGGAGGCACACGCCGGGGCTCTTGTTTAGGTGTCTTGAATATGAGCAATTCACTCTTGTTTGAGTTGTATTTCAGACCGTGCGCCTCCGCGTATCTCTCACATATCGACAGGAGCTCTCTCAGTCCGCTTATCGAGGGACTGAGCAGAACCATGTCGTCCGCATTGCTTATGTTATTGACACACACATCGTTTATGTGGCAGCCGACATGAGTGCTGGTCAGCTCCTCGATAAGTTGATTTACATAAAGGTTGAAAAGTATGGGGGAGCTCAGGCCCCCCTGCCTCAAACCACAGCTTCTGCAGCAAACTTAGATCTAGAAATTTAGATCTCACTTCTTTTGGCGTGTTTAGTTTATATTTTCATTCTTAATACACAATCGATGATTTTAAATGCTATATATTATAAACCATAATAACCATTATAATAAATGTTACAGTAACACATACATTGGAAGAAATGATGGCAAGGATGAGGTTTTTAATCTCCAAGCCGTTGGCGAAGGAAAAGTGCAACTTTCTCGAACTCCACAGGAGAAAGATCGTTTACCCGATAGAATAAGTCTGGATAGGTAACCGTTTAAAATAAAATATCGTTTAAGGATATATTATTGTAATACAATATGGTAATACTGAGTAATAGGCTGTAACTAAATAAGATTTTATGATTTTCGCAGGAGGGGACTGTCATCTATACCTCATATAGTAGGAGAGCCTGGACTTAGGCTGCTTTCACTACAGCACAATTTAATTAATACTTTATTCGGCTTAACGCCACTGGATTTAGGCAAACTTGTATTTTTAGATGTGTACGATAATCAAATTGACAAAATTACCTCTTTGGAAAGGCTATTCAGTCTGAGAGTACTTCTAATGGGGAAAAATAGGTCCGTATATTATTAATTACCTTATTTTTTGTGGTTGGTACAGAGTGCTGATTGTAGTAATATTTTTACAGGATTAAACGAATAGAAGGCTTAACGAATCTTCTGAAGTTAGAAGTATTAGATTTACATGGAAATAGAATAGCAAAAGTAAACGGGTTATCCAATCTTACTGAACTAAAAGTGCTCAATCTAGCCGGAAACCAAATTAAATTGATCGGCCAGAGTGATCTTCAGGGTCTTTTATCGCTGAGAGAACTAAATCTTAAACGAAATCGTATCAGAAAACTTCTCGGTTTTCAAAACACGCCTAAGTTACAAAAGTTGTATTTGGGTAACAATGATCTGCAAAGGTAATTTTTATCTTTATCTTTAAATAAAAATCCCAAAAATGTAAATGTACAAGGTTGTGTAAGAGGTTGTGAGTTAATATTATACCGAACCAAGTCTAAATAAAAAAACTATATAAAGTGTTAACAGGGTAATAGGTTACGCAAGTGGAAATCGGGGAGCAAAGCTAAAAAAACTATTGGAAAAAAAATCAGTCAAGTGCGAATTAAAGAGATATTCCGTTCAAGGGTTCTAATCGTCCACGTCGTTTTAAGATGTGACGTTGTTTTTATGGCTACAGACTATTTTGTTTTTTGTTTACTTTCTAAGTATAACGAAAAATTATAGATAGAACTGTAATTAAAATATAATTGGCCGACGAACGGATGTGCTGACACACGAGTAATCGTATAAGTTCCGATTCCTTGGAGTTCCGATTCCGTAGTATTGAATCTGAATAGTTTGTTTGGTTTTTCGAACGCGGAGTCTCGGACCTTACATTTTGAATTAAATTTAATCCTGTGGCCAAGTACTATGAAACATTATTGAACTAGGAAAACTGCAAGACTTTACTAAGTAGTTTAATTTTATCGAATAATAGTAATATTATATTTAGCGTGGAGGACGTGTCATCGCTTGCTGAAGCCACAAACCTTATAGAAGTATCTTTAGATGGAAATCCAGTTGCATTGGGAGGGGACTGCACACCATTTTTAGTATCGTATCTACCAAGCTTAGTGACATTGACGAACATGCATGTAACTGAACAGGTACAGCATTCTTAAACTATTAAAATTGCTTTAGTTTAGCAACTATACCTATGCTTAACATCATTGTTATTTCTTACTATCTATCTCGAAGTTTTCTAAGTCTCAATGACAAATAATATTTGGAGCATATAACATTGGAGTAGATAATATACTTAGTTAGTTTTTTATTTATTTACTTGAAGGTAAGAACCGCTGCTATGGCTTGGCGGAGTAATAAGGAAGCAGCACACGCGGCCTATTGTGCGTTGAGTGGTTCTGCGCAACAGGCGGCCCGCCGAGATCAAATAATTAACAATGCAAGAACAAACTGGGAGCTTCTTCGGTACTAAGATATACTATATCCAATTTATTCCATTTCAATTATACTCCATTTGATATTCTAGTGCTCTTAAATCTCAAAATGGCTGAAGAAAAGAGATTTTCCTTTTTAATCCTGTACACGTACAAGTTGGATTTTATGTTACAGGTCAGAAAATAAATGTTTCCTTAGCCCAACAAAGAATATTGACGACGAAAAAGAGTTAAGCGAGACTCCTTCAACAAGCACGGGATGTACGCAGACTGTTGAAACAGCAGTTATGCCTGATGTTATAGCTTGTACACAGCCTACTCCGGACACAAATTGCCTGAACGAAAATAGTGATTCAAATACGAAAACATTTTCAGATTCAGAACAGAAAATAAAATCAACAGTCGGTAATAAATTCCAAAGAAGCAACACAGCACGTAAACCTTCCGATAGACGTGTCAATTTCTCTGATCGTAGCGCTTCCCAAGAAACTGATGCTTCACATTCAACGTCCAACAGCAGTGACTTACGACTACCCCCCATACTTCTGCCTATTATTTCATCCTTAGAAAGCGTAAAACTCACAGATAGCTCTGAGCCTATTCTTAAACGCTGGGAAAGTATTTCAAGTGTTGATCCTGTTATTGATTCGTCATTTAGTTCGTTGCCCTCTTCTTCGAGCGATAGTGATGAAGAAACTAACAAGAGAAGAGTTCGTAGGAATCCAACAGTCTTAAGACGTCGGGAGCACTTCACTTCCATGCGATCAAAGTCTGTGTGTGATCCAGAAAGTCGAAGAATAAAATCAAATTATAAAAATGTAGACAACGAAAGTGCAAGCAACCTATCAAACAGCTCGCATGTTGGTTCAGTTACGACTTCCGTAACATCAGGCAGTGATAACAATAGTAAAACTTTGAAGCGTCAGGGCTCTCTTAATACCAGATCCAATAACAGAAATATAAGAAGTGCAACCATATCGCGTAGAAATGAAAGAGCATCGTCTGCACAGAGGGCGTCAACAGCTAGAGCAAAACCGGCAAAAGGTCTTGCAAGTTTTAAATCATCAGAACCAGTTCCAAAGCCTATGCCCTCGAGTAAGGATAGGGAACAGGGTGTGGATTATTTGGTTGAAGTGAATGATGGTGTAGTCAGTGCGTGGGGCACGGGGGCAGTCCGACGACTTGCGCGGGAGTGGGACTGGGAAAAGACGCGCGCGGTTACTAAAGCTGCATTCCATTATGTTCATTTTAATGCTGTTGCGCAATGTTTACCGGATTTAAAAGCTAAGTAAGTAATTAATGACATTATTAATTAAATAATACCTACAGTTGTGTAATAAAATGTCCAAAAGGGCATATTAACATAAGTTAATTATTATAAATGCTATACTTTACAGATTCCCAAACATTTCTCACATATCAGTACGTGCAACAGGACTACAATATCTTGGTCAACTGCATTCGTTAGCCGAATTACGTGGATTGGCTAGTCTGACAGTACTTCCCGAAGGAAATCCTATATCTACGAAAACATGGCGTGAATATGCCATTTATCGACTCGCACATTGGGGTCTAAAAGAGATAAATAATGAATCGGTAAAAAATATTTTTAAATGGAAAAGCAAATTAGTAGAGTACTGAAAAACGAATAATAGTATGCGTGAAATGCAATTTCTTACAGATTACTGATGAAGAAATGAAGTTAGCCAATGAGACTTATAGTGGTCTGAGCGACATTGTGCTTAGGGCTCTTCCTGATGCTCCTTTGCAACCGCTCCTTTCCCGGCTGGGCAAAAGTGGAAACAGCTCCGTTAGTGCCAAAGCCTGGCTCAGAGCTGCTGATCCAGCTTTACGAGACGTCATCGCCAAGGAAGCCCTCCAATACAAAAAAGGAAGCGTTTCACAGGTGCTTTTAAATGTTATCGATATAACATTATTTAATGTATACTTAAAAGTTGTGAAATAAATAACGGATTTGTTTAAAATTTCAGGAAGATATGAGTTGGCGAGTTCGTGGTCGTAGTCAACTGTCTACTGCCATAGAATTAGCGTGTGGGGCCGCCCAACGATTGCGCCTTCTAGAATTACAATGGCCCGTGATTTTTACTGAAATGATTGAAGAGATTTTGAACGATTTTGCTGACATTGATTCGCACGTAAAAGAGCAAATGCGAACACTTACAGATTCTTTATAATGACAGCTTTTACTACTTTTTTGTTGATAAGCAAATAATTAGCCAAAGGTTACAGTGCCATTTACTGACAAGAATTTTCCGCTAACTCTTTACAGCCGTCTTGACCGTGACTGATAACAATTTTCACATAGTTGCTCAATGTAGCTAGATATACATTCATACATAGAAAATGATGCCGTTTATAATTTTATAGAAGTTATTAAATATTTTAATAGATTGTTAAGCATGTATTTAAAAGTTACATAAATAGTTGTACATAATTTTTTGTTTTATTTAAAGATTATAAATATTACTGAGTTTCAAAGTATTATAGAAAAAAGGGCAAGTTCTCTTAGCACTCATCAAAGAGTAATTCCCGGTTATTAGCACTGTGAGGGTTGCGAAAGAGCCCATATCACTCATAGTGGGACTGTGTTTACTCTGAAGTTTTAGTCAGAGTCCTTTAGTCCCACTCCCGTTATTCCCGTTATTTTTTTTGTCTATAGAGAATATTGTTCATATACATTCTATAGTCATTGAATACTAAATGCCAAATGCCAAGTTGACTGTTGACTGTTGAGTGTTGATAGCGAAATGCGAATAGCGAGTTAAATGTCATTGTTAATCAAAAACACCTATTTTCTACTAAAATTGTAAATACTTAATTATTTCTAAAGACCTAATAAATTCTTAAAACAAACTAACTTTAGAATAAGATAGGAAAATAAGTTGTACATGGTTAAAAAGGTATGAAGTAAACTATAGAAATGGATGATACAGAAAGTACTACAACTTCCGCAGATGAGAATACTGGTAACTTATGCGATAATCCAACAAGAGATACCCTCGCTGAAGGCTTACTTGGTCTATTGAAGCCCAAAGTTGACCAGCTAGACGATAGAGTTAGAGCAACAAGGTTGTTAAAATATTTTGAAGGGTTTTTGAACACGTATTTTACCGCTAACTTCAATCATGTACTTTTTGTTACTTATAAAAACTGTAGGCGTGTCCGTGTTAATCTAGTCTAATTTACCCATATGCCAAATTTCACACATAGCCATTCAGCAGTTTCTATGTGTAAGAGTAAAAAATATCGAAATGTCCATACTCTCAAACTCACCGTTATAATATTAGTATTTTGTCCGATACATTGAGATTTGAGCAATGATTTGTTAAAAAAAGTAAATAAATTTCGCCCTTAACATGAAACAAGTTAAATATACTATGTTTTGTTTTTAGGATATCCCAATTAGAGCTTAAACAGCAAATAGATTCTTTGAATGAAGAGTTGCAAAAAGTTCGAGAGGCACTAAACAATCATCCTGATTTGGATCCTTATGTTAAAAAGTTAATTGCTTGTAAACACAAAGTGACCGTTGTTCTTAATGTTTTACAAGCATCACAGGTAAGGTTAAGTTTTTTTTTAGCTCGACGCTCTCCTGATGGTAAGAGAAATATCTGGCACTGTAGTCAACTTGTTTCTTTTATGAAGGTGGATTTTTGTCTACAGAAATATTATTTTTTAATTATTATAGCTGTAGAGAAATATTATAGTAACAACTTAAGTGTATTTCCATGTAATTTAAATAAAGAGTTGCTTTTTGTAGTCACTTAAGTTTTTATTAAAATAATCAATATTGTTACAGGATAGACTTAATGAAATAAGGCAAATGATAAACAAAGAAAAGACTGTCCATATATCATCTGATGCTCCCATTGAACCAGAACAAAGTACTAGCAGTGTAGTTACTAATCAAGGAAGTATAAATTAAAGAAAATGCAAACTCCATATCAAACCCACATAAATAAAGATGAATTCAACTATGTATATGAACCAGCCGAAGATAGCTTTCTAATAATAGACGCCTTAGAAAAAGAACTTCCATATTTGAAGGAAAAGAAACCATCATTTTGTCTAGAAATTGGTTCAGGCAGCGGTATAGTAATCACAGCTCTAGCTATGGCACTAAATAATTCATTTTACTTCAGTACAGACATAAATTTCAAAGCATGTCTCATGTCAAAGAGTACAGCTTCCCACAACAAAGTTACACTAGAATCTGTCAATATGAACTTTGCAACATGTTTTTTGGAAAATAAATTTGATGTTGTTATTTTTAATCCACCATATGTTGTAACAGAATCGGAAGAATGTAATAGTAATGGCATAGAAGCCAGTTGGGCTGGTGGTAAAAAGGGAAGGGAAGTCACAGACACGTTACTAGACATGATACCAAAGATATTGTCCCCCGAAGGCATTTTCTATCTTCTACTCATAGAAGAAAACATTCCAGAAGAAGTTATCGAAATTATGTCTAAAAAAGGTTATAAATCTGAACTTATACATAAGAGACGGGTTATGAATGAGAACCAATTAGTTTTAAAGTTTTATAAGTAAGATTGTAAAAAAATAACAGTTTTATTTATAAAATATTGTTATATAAAATGTAAACTGAAATATATTAAAAGATTATTGCTTCAAGTTTTTTCTTACAGCAGCACCAAACATCTTAGCACCTTGTAAATTCTCTTCATATCCAGGAATTACTTCACAGTCCTTTAACCATCTTTGAACATTTGGAAAATCAGTAAGATCCCAGCCGACTTCCTAAAACGGAATATTCATATTTAGTCATTTTTAAATTGTATACTGTTTTAAAGTAGGATGGTAAATAATTAATTATTAATTATGACGTATTTAATCATTTTTTAATAAATCGTAATACTTATAATTAACAATATTAATAATATATTAACATACCACCATAGTAGACATGGAAGCAAAAATGGCTATATCTGCAATAGTGAGGTTGTCTCCAGCAACCCATTTACTTTGACTCAAATATTGGTTTAAAAAGCCAATCTGGCCATTAAGATCATCCTTCAGGGCTTGTTTGATTTCTGTGACACCTTGGAAGAGGATGGGATACTGAAAAAACACCTTAATATAGTACCTACTTTATGCATGATATTTTTTTATACCTTTTTTTAGCATTTTACAATTTACATACGTTTATTGCTCTCATTCGTGGATACAACATGGAACTGTCATAATAAAGTCTCTGATTAACTAGTGCACGACGTTTCAAGTCTTTTGGGTACAAGTCATCTTTACCATACTTTTCTGCTAAATAACAGGCAATGGCTTTACTCTCCCATAAAACAAATCCATCTTCGTCAACAATCGTAGGAACACAGTGCTGAGGGTTAATCTTGATGAAATTTTCATTTAATTGCTCCTTTTTCAGTAAATCGATGTTGATTATTTCTACGGGCACACCAATTGTCTTAATAGTCATAAAAGTAGACCGGGAAGGAGCGCTTAAGGTGAAGTGATAAAGTTTAAGAGTCATTTTCTGTATTGTAACGATGTGAAAATGAACGTTTATTGTAAACCGTCCAGTTAGAGGAAGTGTCTACTTTCGATTTCACTAAAAATATCTTAATGCCAATTGCCAAATAGCCGGTTCTACCGCTTACCTACCCAGTAACCCACGTCATCCAACATATATCTAAATTATTTAATAATGTTTTATCTTATTGGAGCGGAATTATTTTTATCATTAATAGGAAATCCAAATGTATACAAAAGTACGTTGCTTTAGTGCTACAAAATAAAAAAGTTTTTGTTTACACAATTTTATTATTATCATTAATAATACAAAGTATCGTGAATTCGTGAGCAAGAGTATTAAGTATTAACCATTATCTAATAAGCAAAACAAATCACTGTCGCAGTCGCTGTTTACGCTGCCTACCTTAGTTATTGTCAATAAATTCAATTACAAATTACAAAAATTGGGATTATTCCCCTGTTTAAACTAAGAAAACAGCATAGGAAATTAGTTAAATCTTATAATACATTTCTTAATAAGGTATGCTATTTATGCCTAATCATTAAAATATAACAAAGTTCATTTCATGAGCACCTCTAATAATAGTGAGAAATTAGTTAGGTTCCCAATAAACACATCATAATAATATTAATTATTATGATTTATTATTGTTCTCGTTTGAGGTATTGTGAACATTCAACATATCTCCTATTTTATGTTTAAAATTAATGAGTATTTACGGTAATTTATGAGTATGTTATTGTCTGTAGTTCATATTATTTGATTAAAGCCTGTGTTGTATTTGTGTTATCTGTGACAGCTCGACTCTTAATTCTTAAATGAGTTTTGGCGGGAATTGTGCGGCGTCTATATGTAATCTCGATTGAATATTCCTTTTTTGGTGCATAAAGTGATTTAATGTATGATTGTGATAGTGTATCATGCAGTAAACTAGCTAATAAGTGTCCAAGAAATGAAGAATTCATTTGAGAGCGCTTAGTAGCGCTGTTCCGATTGCTCCAAGATTCGTCTAGGTTCTTCGTAAAGTTCACTATCACTTTACGAAGGGCAGAAAGAAATGAAGTGAAGTGTAAAAATAATAAATAAGATATGACCTAAAGGTCTTTGTTACCAGGTCATTTAATTAAATTAAAAAAAAAAAAAATTCTTAAATGTCATTGTCATGTCACATTTTCAAAATTCAATAATGATGAAGTTGCAGTGCCTAAGAATATATTTGTAAACAATATTTAAACCATATTAAAAAATCTTATTAATAATTAAACCTGAATTATATCTAGCTATTTCTAACAAAACAATCGACACAATGTCTAGTCGAAAATTATGGGGAGAGTTTGAAGATACTGAGAAAGATGTTAAGAAATTACAAACTGTCAACTTTAATCCCATCATAGAACTGGGAATGCAAAATATACCTGAAATTCCTATCACTGTAAAATCATCGCCTATAGAATTACCTAAGCCGAATTTAATCACGCACACCATTCAATTACATGCATATGCCAGACAACTAGCTGCGATACTCGATCAAACTGAGAATGCTGTATACGAAGGTGCACGACTTGATGCATTAAGTTTGCCTAACCCACCTCCTGAACCGGACATAAAAATGAAACACGTAGCGACTCCACCAATTAATTTCCTTCCTAAAGAATATTGCGACTTCTCTCTAGGAAAAGGTCCTGTGATATTACCCTTCACTCCCGAAAGTCACAAAAGAGCTTTAAAACAGTGTGCTGCCATTGGAATTGGTCATGTAGGTATAGGTACTTGTACAAATACTGCTCTTAATGCAGTTGCAGATGCTTTAGATATGTATATGACAAATATGTGTAAATTAATGCGGACAGTAGCTGATAGAGAAGCAAGTGGATTGAAATGTGGATTTCCTGATATAATTTCAAAAGTCCTTGCAGATTTAAATGTTGGTAATTTACACGAATTTTACGAAACTCGTGTAATACAGTATCATAGTAAGATTAAAAGTAAATGTGCAGTGCTGAGAGCTCAGTGTGAATCCTTAGCTATAGGAGATATAGCACCACAGTTAAAGCTTGAAGAAGTTCCTGAGTTACATTTTCCTGCTGCATTGGACAGTGCATTCACTCCATCTCTAGAACCTGGCTTCCAGATGTTGCATAGCTTAGAACAAGAACAGTTACAAGGCTTAGATCTGCTGGACACAGTATCAACAGATGACATAAAGGTGGAAGCATTAGAATTTTCACAACCTGAAACAAAACTACCTTCTCTTTCACCTAATTCTAAGAAAAAGAGAAAATAAATGTTAAATATTGTATATTTTGTTTAAATATATCCATAAAAATATGTATGTTAGGGTCAGGCTAATATCTAAAACTTAAGGCGCAGTTTTTGCATGAAAACTACAATAATGTGTATATGTAATATGGAGAAAAGAAGAAGTCAAAAATAGGGTATCGAGGTAGCGGTACGGCGCGCGAGGCGCGTGATCGTCATGTGCCCGACCGTTGATTGGATGTCCCAGTCTTTCTCGCACCAATGAGCGCGATTCTACTGATGCGCAGCTATTCGCGTCAAACATTTTTGACGATTACTATATAGATGTAATTTAGTTTGCTTAAAGAATTTTATGTGTGCAGTAGCAAATAAAACAATCATTAACATAGCACCAAAAATTTATTTGTACCCAATTTGATTGATACTCAAAAGGCAGGGTCCTATTGTACATAACATCAAACTGATTTTAATTAACAATAATGCTGTGTGGGTTAAAAAGCTGCAATACTTTCAACAAATATTTTGTCAAACTTAACACAATTTTTTCTTAATATAAAGATTATAAACTAAGAAGGCAAAGCTATTTTTTTAAGATTTGTAATTGTCATGCAAAAAACTTAATTAATGACTAAGTAATAATATCTTAAAATATGGAACGAAGATCATCATTATTGCCCATAACAAACAAGCTATTTATGCTATAGGTTTTTTGATATACAATGACAAGAATTTTTGAAACAGACAAATTATAAGTAAACAATTATTAATAACTACTCCTATTTAACTTATATTTTCAAAGGTGGGTTATAACAAGATTTGGTTATGCAAGATGCTGGTTAATTATAGGTATATGGTAAGATCTATCATTAACGGTTTTAAAAATACAAAAATAAGTTCGTAATAATCACAAGTGTTAAGGAACTATGTTAAAGTGTCATGGCACAACTCAGAGTGACATTTCACAATATGAAATTTAATGTTTGTTATGAAGCAACCTTAAATTAATATTAAATCTACATTTCATTACCATCTGTACAATTAAAACTTAAATACAATAAAATTATCTTTTCATTTCTTCAGTGGTGTTGTTTTTTTTCTTCGGAAGAGTAAAATATGTGGCTCTGAAAAATAAGAAATATTAATATAACAACACACTGTAATTTCAATGAAAATAGTCAGTTTCTTTTTATATGTAAAATTGCATAAATTAAAAACTTAAATAATAAAGACCTCGCTAACATTCATTTTAAGACATGACAGAAAAGTATACTTGTCAAATCACAGTTGTGCCTAAGAAATCATACTTTATATATATCATGATGTTAAAAACTCATCTTTGAATTTGGTTAATATTTAAAAGTATTTTGGTATAGTATTGTGCAAGTATCCTGAATTTGTGCATATACAATATATTTTGGTTATTCTAATGATTATTTATCTTAATATATAATAAATTACATGTCTCATAGTTTGTCTGCAATGGAGTCCTAAACTACTGAACTTATAAATTAAATTTGCATTTTTGCCAAGTGCAGTTTGATCCAACTTAAAGGGTAGGATAAGACATACTCCTAAACACCATAAATTATTTGAAACAAACCTGGTTGATGTGTCATGTAGTGAACCCATCCCTGGCTCTGTTGTACGCCGATACTGCGCCATTCTTGTTCAGACATTAAATGATTTTTTGGAACTAATTTCACCATTTCTTTAGGTAAAACTACATGTCTAAAACAAACGTACATTCATACATAATATTATTAGGAAAACTGATACAATTTTCAAAATTCAAGTAAGAATTTTGTTCTAGAAAACACTAAGAGAAATACCAACCGGACAACTCTTACTATTAATAATTAAAAAAACATTTCAGTTGTTAAATTAATAATTTATATGTGAGATAGTTGTTTTTGTTTAATACCTGTATTCGTGTTCTTCATCATAATATTTCTCGGAGTAGTAAATGTCTCGTGACATATTGACAAAATTATTATACCAATTTGGATGTTTTTTGGAGAATACCGCGCACTTCTGTAGCTTTAGAAACAATAGAAGATCGTGTATTTGTTTCAGATTTCTTCAGATATCAAATACTTTTA
>JADANM010005443.1:6284938-6328656 GCA_026213755.1 Eurema hecabe
GGTAGTTTTGACTCAGTAGTCAGTACTCACTCGTTTTATTCATCGTTCTGAATGTGGAAGCGAGACATTGTTATGATAGTAACTTGTGTTTTGGATATTTGTGAGGGAATTTTAGAATATTATGTTTTTTAAATGTCAATTTTGCTGATGTCATGATAAATTTATTTATTAAGTATGTTTTTGCAATAAAGAAAACAAAAATTAATATTTCGATCATATGGAACTAATTAAGCCCATACCCTATTACCACTGTCTCAACAATCACTAGCTTTATAATATATTCATTGTATGTTTGTATTAAATTAAAACCACCATCATTAAATAAATTACATATTTTGTTTGTGCAACTAATAATTTCGATACTTATTTAGGCGACAAAGTTACAGTTTGTTTGCTATTCAAATTATTTGTGATATTAGTGCCGTTATGTACCAGTTTAATATGACGTTTTAAATTCGAAGTTCGACTTAGACGAAGGCCACATACATTGCAGACAAGTGGTTTAGTAACAGAATGAGTTATAGAATGATTCTTTAAATCATTGCGAGTTATAAAAGCCCGGCCGCAGGAATCACATTCAAAATTCTTCTGGCCCGTGTGCCTCCTGTAATCATAAAATAATTATCTTTTTGAGGGATCAATGCCTAATTAAATTATAGTTTCTTTAAAATGAAAGAAAATTTTATGTCACAAAAGAAAATTTTGCTATCCACCTAAATCTGAACATCAAACACCACTGATGAGAAAATAATTACCGAACATGATATTGTAAATGTCCTATTGTTCGAAATTTCCTAGGGCACAGTTTGCAGGAATATGGCAGTTGGCCAGTGTGTTTTCGTTCATGCGCTGACAGTCCCGAAGAATGCGCAAATTCTTCTCCGCAAGTTGAACACCTGAATGGCTTTTCACCCTGTACATCCAGTCATGATATTTAAAACTATATATAGTAAACTGTTTGACACAGAGGGAAAGAATTACAAGGTACTGAAATTATGCAGTAAAATGAATGGTGGTAGTGTAGTAAAGAATGCTAATAGCATTTTGGTATAATTTTTGAGGTTTCATAATTTAAATAAAAACTTAATAAAGTATGCCAAAATAAGTGTTCGTTTGTGCACTGAATAGATAGTCTTAGCTGGAATTTTCAACAATAAGATTTAGATTAAGAGCTAGATTTATGATTAAGAGCTACTTTTTAACGCAATAAATTTCATGACACTAGTCTAAATCTAAAAACATAATACCTATAAGCTTCACTTGTTAATTATTATGATTTACCGTATGTATCCTCATATGCACATTCAAAGTCTGTGCTAAAGAAAATTTTTTTCCACATTGTGAGCAAGAAAAGGGTCGTTCACCAGTGTGTGTCACTATGTGAGTTTTTAGACGGAATCTGAAATATTAAAAAAAAAATATTACTATTGACATACAGGCTTTATCAATGATTTTGTTAGATATAATGTGTTCAGATAGTTAAACAATTTTATTTTATCTTTAAGTGCTATACCTATAGTCTTTACAAAAATTAAAAATAAAACATATTTGTTACATCCGGAAACTCTATTCATGTTGAGTTCCATATATAAGCACATACTTTGACACGTAGAACACTTTTTTCCAATTAAAAGAAGCCATGTCTTTTCTCAAGCTCTCTGTCAATCTATGTACCAAATTTCATTACAATCAGTTCAGTAATTTTGGGGTGAAAGTGTAACAGACAGACAGACTTTCGCATTTTTAATATTAAAAGGGATTAGTGTATAAGTTTTTAAGAACAAGTCTATTAAAAACTTTACCTAGATGACATAACTTTTCCACAAGTAAAGCATTGATGTTTAGTATGTTTTATCATGTTTGTATCTTTCACTTTTTCAGTGTCTTTATTAAATTCTATTTCTTTATTATTTTCAGTGTCACCTGGCTCATTGTCATCACTTACATCTATATACAATTCCTCATCACTTTCAACTTTAGCATTTCTTAATATAGTGTCTGATTGACGACATAAACTAATAAATTCTAAGCAATGTTTCATTCTCTTTATGCATTTATTACAGATGAGAGCTGGTAATCCATCATTGGGATATATCTGAAAGTGAATGATAATTTTATTTCTTATATAATATCAGTTTTTCATCATTTAGTTTAATGCAATGCCTTTGTTTTCTTTTATAACTTTCTTAATTATGTTTAAATTTTTTCAAAAAGAGGCAAATACATGATACTGAAAAAATATTACTAATTTATTAATAATAATCTTTTTTGATTTACTAACTTCAATTTTTGTTAAAGATGTTATTTTATCACATAGTTTTTCGGTTGATTCAAATATTTCAAATAAACTTCTATATTTTTGTTGCTCGTCATCTTGCAAACATAATCTACATTTTTTCATATCCATTGTAGTTGTTCTTTTAATTTCGTAAAATCTTATTTAAAACAGCTTGTACTCTAGAAACTTTTAACTGAACAATAACGGCTTAGGTGCTAATAGTAGTAGTATCATATTTATTTTATACATTTCTAATTAGGTAGGTAAAGGCTCTGACTTCTAGTTCTGCCAATGTTTACAAATTTTACAAAACAATAACATGGTACTGTGACACTATCACTGCAATATCATTGGCGCTGTCAGTATGACAATATTAACCATAGATGGAGGAAACTCAAACTGATATTTCAAATTTCATAATGAATGGAGATCCGATTCACTTACCATTCACATTAAAATAATTTATTATATGAATATTATAAATAAATTGAGGAAAAATGGAGGAGCCAGCTTGGTTATATATAATATAAAAATTTATCGTAAAATGTGTTGGTAAGCGCTTAATTTGATAACAGCTGAACCGATTTACATTATTATTTTTATAACGATTCTGGTTGTATAGGGATGGTTTTTAAGCAAAAAAAATGCTAGGCGTAGGGTATAAGTTTTTAGGTATATTAGAAGTTCATGAACGAAGTTAGTATATTGTATATAATATGAAATAAAGAAACAATTTATGTAGTTGTTAATTTTGTGGAGTAGACACCATACTGAAAAATACATACATGTAACATGACTAACCAAATTTAATACAGTTGTTATGAAAGTTGTGTGTTATTCCACATGAAAGTGTGTGTGAAAGATACACTTAGGTACAAAACAAATGTGACTTTTGTTATCTGTCTGTCTTGCTTTGAAAATTTATTACTAATTTATTAAAGAAGTAAAATAAAATAATAATTCTATGTCTAAAAATAACATGAACATAAAATTTTAGAGATTATGTTTGTAGTGCAAAATTGACTCAAATTCAAGGAAATTCTCAATGCTGTGGCATTTCGATTACGGTTAGGTATAGGTATAGGGAAAATACGTAGTTCCTATTTTCCCTATCACCTGATTCATAACTCATTAAATAACGTGCTATGTGAAAGTGAGGCTTTGTAGACTTGAGTTGTTATTTTACTTAGCATAATATTTAAAATATTCAATTTTGTTATTTATTCATAACATGAACCTACTGCCGGTATATATATTAACAGGTTTCCTAAGGATCGGACACTATGTATACTTATATGCCAAGATCTTAAAACTAGAACATACAATTTCGATGCAGCTTTACATGATTAAATGATTGAAGCGCATTGTTTATTACTAGAAAAATAGTTTAGGAGTAGGTACCTACCTCCTTTAAAATTTTCTATACGAGTATATGGATTAATAGGTGTAATTTAACATAGAGTAATGTAATAGATATGCTTGATGATGAATGGCATCGGATGTCAGAGTCGTTTGTATTTGAGGTCGATTTTAATATGTGCAATTTTAATTAATCCCGGACGATACGTTGATGCATTCTATTTAGTATTTAGCACGAGGCTGTTATATAATATCTTACTAATTAAAGAGTAGATGTTATCAATGATCCAGTCCACAAAAAAACGAATGGTAAAATACATTTCAATCTTTCTGGAGTCCAAGTGTTGGTATACATATACATATGGAATATAAATTAAAAAAAAAAGTTTGTATATGGAGGTACTTATCTAGGTACCGTAACACAATTTAGACGAGTTGGCTCAATTTTAAAAAATAAGCATCTTGAACGGTGCGGTTACCGTAGAATGTGGATGGTAATAATCACTTACAGGAAACCGGCCGTTTATAATATAGTTTTTAAAATATAATGCGTCGAAAAAGTTTAATTATCGCTATACAGGAATATCTAGTAAATCTTTAATAGGCTGTACGCAATAATTTAGATTGTGGAAAAGGAAGGGATGTGTAATAAAAAGATAATTAACAGCTCATCATTTTATGAATTGTTCGTTTTTTTTTTGAGAGGGGCTTATAATCAATGTAACAACAAAAATCGGTCGTTATATGACAGATTGGATCTTATTTTTGTATTCCTTTTGCTATCTAATAGATTTGTATTAAATGTTATCTATTTAACGTCACTAGGCACAATTTATTGGGGCAACTAGCAACTAATATCAACGTCGTATATGGGAATATAATATATAACTATAATAAAACAATGGCGGTGCTTCATTATTTATATCAAAAACGTAACGTGATAGAAAAGACATAAATGAAAACCAAGAAGAAATAAAGAGATAGTTAGTTTAGTCAGTTGCGTGTGAATGCACCGGCAACCAATCATCTAAACGTAGGACGTCCTAATTAGGATGTTTTTGCGTCTTCAAAAATTTTGCTCTTATGACATATCTATTTAATAAAATATTTTTTTTTTCTTTGCGTAACAGATAAAGAAATAAGTAGACCTCTATGGCTTGAAGTATCCATGAGTAGTCAATTGTAGTCAGAATAACGTCTTATGTAGTACTTGATGGAAATAAATGTACCCATGAACACTCGTGGAACCTGGCACGTGTTGAATATGTTGTCGGCCTTATAGTAATAAAGTTAATCCACCTATAACTGTCATTTATTTTTCTTAGGTAATTATGGTTTTTAGAGGATGGATGGAGGTTAACCTTACAAGAATTCGCACGATTTAAATTAAAAAATAAAATACAAAGTTAAAATAATCAAACTAAAACTTCAAAATACAACGATATTATTGTACTTAATGAACTGTAGGTATATAAAGGGGATTTTCATTTATTAATTTTCATGGCCATTTTAAACGATCGTTCCGAAGATAAGAAGTTTAGAAGTAAGAAACGTAATTTACAATTTAAAGCAATAAATATATCAATATAATATAATACATATGTGTGGATAAACTATTGTTGGAATCCTTGACATTTAGTGTTAGTTCCATTCAGTATTAAATAATTAAAATGTTTTATTAAACTTTTGAAAAATTTCCATTACAATTATAGGGTCAAGTCTAGGGTCTGTCTTTGTTAAATAGTGTCACAAATAAATGGCGTTAACTATGACTGATGAGCCTTTTAGAAGATGTTTATTAGCGATAACAGAGAATAGAATGTAGTGTTTATATACAAATTATAGTTAGTTGGGGAATAAATAATAACAGTTTGTATGTTCGGAGAATTAAGATGCGTGCTTGATCTGGCAAACGAAAAAGTTATTCAGAAAATTATAAAAAAGCTTTTAAATCTTACTAAAGAAATTCATAACCCTTAAAAAAATGAAAATCTATTTTAGGAGATAAATTATGCAATATTCCAATATAGGGAGGTTTCGAAAATAATCAAGTTAATACGCAATTATTAAATTTATGATAAATACATTAAGGAAATTTAGAGTACTTAAAAACATGTAAACATGTTTGATAATAATAACTAATTCGAAACTACGAAAATCATGATTGCTACGTAAAAGCTACGCCGCGGTCGTCACGTAGTGCTACGCAACTTATACGCATTTTTCAAATAATATTAAACTTGTGTGTTACTAGCTGGTCCTGCGATTTCGTTCACGCTCTAAGAACCATCCTCGTATTTCAAGTAATATTAAAATAAATATTATGGAAATCATTTCGGCTCTTATCGACTTAGCAAAGTATTTGGTAATATATTTTTATATTAAATCTGCTTTTCGTATCTAACGGCTTGATGAATCTACAAGTTTGCTAAAGACTATACATTTCGTACCTATATAGTATAATAGTGAGTATATTATTCTCAATATCCTTAATATATCAAAGCTTTAAAACGCTTGATGACAAATTTATATACAAACCAAACAAATAGTGGTTACTATCTACAAAGAACTCTAGAGCAGCGAGATGGCATTAATAGAAGCGTCGTGTTATACATAACGTAACTATATGATTGTCGCGGATGTACCGTTGTTTTGCAACAAATGATTGCTTAATTGACGCATGTCCGTTACAGGAGTGCGTCGAGAGTCCCATTGATGAGTATCGCAGGATATATCGCGGATCAATCGCCTCTCCCCACCAAGGCACCCCCAGGATCAGGATCAGACGGAGTGGTCTCAGTTCCCTTCCGACCGTAGGCGAGCGCGCACGTGAGCGTCCCAAAAATAGCGCGAAGTAATGCAGTGACATTCAGTGTGTTCACAGTTGAAGTGATAGTTTTGGCACGTGCTAGCATCTGAGGCTCACTCAGTAAGTAAGTTTTCGCAGCGCTGTTCGATTGATACCTGTTGATTGTATATTTGTGTTCAATGTTTGGTGGAGTGTTTACATGGCGTAGACGGGGCGGGAAAGTTGCGTTCGAGATTTTCTGTCTCTTGTTTTCATTTTCAATTGCTTAAATTGCATTATGAGATGTAGGAATATTCAATTATTTTAATGATGTAGATTTCATACACACATGGAAAAAAATCGTAATCTATAGGTTATTAATTTTGTTTGCATAGTCCATACCCTTCTCTACAAAATCAATCTTGTTCAAAGTAGTAAAATCTTTTTAAAGAAGAAATATGTTGTATCTGTGTTATAAGATAATGATCTGTTGCAGAAAATATTATGGTTTACCATCTGAAGAAAGACGGCTAATTTTAAATTAAAGGTTGAAAATTAAACATTTTTTTTATGGCACTATTATTTAGCGGTATTTAATAGGACAGTCAACTGACCTTTGAGGCCAGCATACTCTCTACTCATTGTTGACCAAAACTTTTATTTTGTTATAATAAAAAAAGTCAAAGTCAAATGTATATTTACTCAACTACGCTATATATTATAGTACCTAACACTTTTGAAACGTTTACCACCAGTTTGGAAGGCAGTTTCTGTAGAAGAATCGGCAAGATATTCTGATAGTAAAATAAGAACATACCAAAAAAAATATAAACAAAACAACAATGTAAATATAAACAAAAACTTCACAATTATATTATTTGTACATGAAATAGGTCATCGTCCTGCGAGCGTTAAGAAATACCAGATTACAGGTATACAGACTCGATTACTATTTTTATATTGTATAACTAGCCGCTGCTCGCGACTTCGTCCCCGTCGATTACTTTTTCCATTATTTCTTCGCACCTATTACTCCCAGCGTGATATATAATAAAAAAATAATTTTTCAATTCGAACCAGTAGTTCCTGAGATTAGCGCGTTCAAACAAACAAACAAGCTTTATTTATTAGTATAAATATATATAATATGCAAATATAAAGTGTGAGATCATATAATGACAATCAGGCACATTTTAATTTGAACGATCGATTTTTAAGATTTTGTATCCAAGATATAATAGTTAACAGATATGTTATAGGTACACCAACAAATCAACCGAAAAGTGTTCCGTACAGCAGCGGCAGCATACATACATAAGTCAAAACGATAGAAAAGAGATAAATGATAAAACCAACAAGAAAAAAAGAGATAGTTTTTTCAGTTGCGATGAAAGCACCAAACAATCCCCTTAAAGTAAGACGTCCTAATTAGGATGTTTTTCCATCTCCAAAATTTTGCGCGTACTACATATCTATTTAATATAATATTGCTTTGTATGGTACCCTAAGAACCATTTCTTTTATTGTGTTACCCTATAATTAAAATAAGATTTTTCATAAGACCGATTAAGGCCATGAGAGTATCTTGTTAATTTTGTACAGTATAAATAAAGCACTAACTGATCTATTACATTATAGTATTAAACGATGTATGTATTTTACTATTAAATTATTATCGCTCTAAACACATCATTTTTAAAACTTTATTTTTTTTTATTTGGCATCCTATCCTTCATTTCGTATGTTTACAAATATTCTAAATGGGAAAGTTTGTCTATAAAAAAGTGAAAGAGATCACTTTTTTGCAAATACTTTTAACTTTTTATTACGGTATTGCTAACGGAACGAAAGCTACGCATAAAACCGGAGGGCAAAGCCAATATACTTAAATAATATATACACAATCGTTATAATATTATCAATAGTTAAAAAACAATCCGTTAGTGGTTTGTTCACCAACAAATGTATTTTTAAAATTTGTATTAGTATGTAGGAATGATTTCTTGATAATGTATTAATAAACCAATAAATTTGTACCTAATATGTATAAAAATAATTTATTCAGATAATTATTTAAATAGCCAAAAAGTTTCTTTGCCTGAACGCGTTTATTCTTGAACGGAACGTCTATGAAAATTGTCATAATCATGAAGGAAAGTTTTGCAATTTATTTAATTATTAGTTAAAATATCTGGTTAGCCGTTGGTGGGAAAATCAAGAGGCATGTCTAGTCAGTAATAAATAGCTCTCACATTAAATCGAATCATTACTACCTATATAGCCAAGTTGGCGTAGAGTGGTTAGCTTAGTATTTAAAAAAAATAGGGTATATAATATATTATACCTAAGATAATTAAATTAATAAAAGGAAATAATATACGGAATGAAATGAATATACGATAAGCTCCTTCGCAATAAGGATCGATCTGATCCACCACTTCTGAATTAGTCTCACTAATTCAAAGTCTGGTTATATATAAAAAGGTGGAAATACTACCGCTTTGCACGTCACAGGCTGCAACACCATCTGCACCACCATGACGGAGCTGGCAGTCAACCACAGTGGGCTCTAAAAGAAAGCTGTAGCTATGCCCTACCCTTCCACCTTGCAGAATTAGTTACCTCGCGGTGTATTTTCAAAACAATTCCACTTGGCGTTATGGGCAGTGATTAGAAAAACTTAATCGTACTTACTATCAGACTAGTTCATAAACTGTTCATATTTTGTGCCAAACAAGTTTTGGGGAAGGACTTTAATTTTATACTCTTCTTTACTTATTTTTCAAATTTAAAGTGAAATTCCGAGTCAAAAGTATCTTTATTCAACTTGGCTACATAAAGTAACACTTTTGAAACGTAAAAAATATCTATTAACTGTACAGGTGTAGAGGGAAACATATTTTATTTTAATTAACTTCCTATAGCTTTTTGAATATATTTTATAAAAAATGTAACCTCGTACAGATAATAAAAATTAACACAAGAAGCTTGGATGATATCGTCGCAGTGGTTCTCAAACACTCGACCAAAAATCCCCACTTGTACTGTTTCTGAATACAACTCTCATCGACCTACATCGGGGATTATATATTCAGAATATTTGAGAATATTGTTATACAGCTATGGCTCGTGCACATTACTCAATACTTGAAAGAATACTGATTTTAACTATGCTACTGCATTATTATAAAATAGACGTAGACGTACATACGTAGACATTAATAGACACAAATGGAAAGTCTTTGGAGGCTTTTGATGAGAAGCAAGCTGGACTTAAAATAATATATTAAGAAGTTATTTAAATAAAACACTTTGAGAGAAATAAGTGTTTTCAATAATAAAGAATGCTTTTTATATATTGGATATTTATTTACTTTATTATTGACTATAATATCTATTTTTGAGTAGCTTTGATAGCTCAATAACGATGATTTTAACTTGCTAACTTGCTAGCAAAGCCTTAAAATGTTTGAATAAACTAAATAACAAGTAGAACTGGATTAGCAAATGACGATAAAGCATGGCAAATGCAATTTGTACAACGAGTGCTTCCGGCCAAAACGACGCCAATCATAATCGCTGATATTGTTTCCATGCCATTTGTACATAGAATTGTGTATTGAATTCTTTTGTATGGGACCATGAACCATGAACCATGAACTACTCAGTGAAAGAAAACTTCTTAATATGTAAGAACACGTCATTTTTCGTTACAGATATAATTTCATAGATATCTTTATCCAATTCAGTAAGAACTTTATTTTATTTCATGTTTTCTAAAAATTAGAATTTTCTATATAAATATTTAAATTCCTAAATAAATTTTATAAATAATATAAGCTAAGCGTCAAAAACAAAAAGGATTCTTCCACGTGAAGAAAACCAATTTCAAAACGTTTAACGTCCTAACTTCATTTTATCACCTGTAATCAAATAAGTTTAAAGCCATACTGAACTCATATTATAGTCACCAACTAAAACCTGTAATTGGAATAACTGTATGTGTCTATTTACCATTTAATCCAAGTTTTAACTATGTCAAGAGGATCTTCGTAAATTGTAGGATATACAATTTACTCCGGAACAAGCTTGGAAACGCAATATAACATATCAATACGGGTCTTCCCGCTTGACAATTTCAAGATCTACGCAAATAGGACAGAAGACAAATCGTCTAGAAAACATCTAGTTCCGTTGGAAATAAATATGTCTTGACGTACTCGGAACAATTACTTGAGATTCGTCCTTTTCAGTCATTGTTCTCAATGTGCTACGCATTGAACAGTTTCTGCTTATTTTATATTCATAAATTGATAAAGTGGATATAATTGATTAGACCAGTGTGAAAAAGTTTCAATGGTGCGGAAGTCTATGGTCGTTTATAAAACATTACCAAAAAATGCCACCACAAGTATTATTTACCACCATACGCTAACCATCGCAACAACTAGAAGCTCTACAGCTCCCCAAGTTTTCTCCCCTTATAAAATTGATAAAAAGTGACGAAACTTATGAAGTAAATCTAGATACGAAAAGTATTATTTCGGTCGTACGAGGCGTACGTGTGTTGAAAGCTTAGAGGCGAAACAAAGAATTGTTCAAATCTGCTGAATCATAAATGTAGAAGTTTTGAGTTATTTGACTATATGGTAACTATAAACTATGAACTGGTAATTATAAAGTGGCGCTCAGGGTTTTTAACAATGAACAAAGTGTATTTCCAAAACACTGCATACAGACTTAGACAATCTTAACTACTGTATACACGAATGCTTCTTTTGTCAGTAAAGTTTTAATTAAAGGACAATAGCATTTAAAGAATGCATACGTTTATTCAATAGACTATAGAAGGAATGGAGAGATGGAGCCTTTGAAATTTATTAATAAAATCATTAATGGTTATATACCCTTTTAAGAAAAGACAAAAGAGTCATTTGCGTTCTCATGCTAATTAATTTTAAAGCACAAACGTATTGTTTTTAGGTTACTAATAAATGAAATTGTAAAACTTATTCATTCTTTGCTGATATTACTGAAATAATTTAAATACGACCTCACTTAGCTTCGCAATAGTGCACTTAGCTTCGCAATTCTGTCTTTAACTTTGACTTTATAAATAATTAAGTTAAAAATCAGTTTTATTTCCAAAGATAACAATTGAATGTACGATATAGACCTTACATATTATAATGTTATAAAAAAAAGAAATAATTACAGGCGCCTAAACGAATTAAAATTTAAGGTTAAAACGCGCCTAAAATTTCAAGGTTACCAGTAAGTGGGTTCGCTACTTCTAGTTACCCTTTGTATCAGTGTTGCCCTATATTTCGGGAGCCTAGTTCGAGTGTACACTTCCAGCCAGGTAGCATTAGATTGCGTGTGAGCGAGGGGAGCGATCGGTTACACTAAATAAAGATATCCGCGTCGGCATCCGCACGGGGAAAATCCCACGTGTCGTTAAACGGCTGGTGAATTTTTTGTGTAAGTTTGCCAATTTGGCAGGGTACTTTTGGCAAGAGGTGGTACGCATGTGGCAACCCTGCATGGATGCGTCGGCGTTTCTTGGAGGTGCAGTTCAAATGAGATTTGCGCTACAGATCATTTAGAATTTAATAATGACTAATATTTAATTAATAATTTACATATCTGTGGACATAGGACTGGTTTTCTTAATAATGCAAAGATGTAAATTCATTTCAGGCTAGAATAACTTTGTTTAAAATAAACTTTCTTTTAGGATCGAATTTTACAAGGTACTACCGGATATTGACTACCACGTTCCTCTACGTTATATTTTAGTTTAAAAAAGTTTGGTTTTGGGACAACGTTTAAACTTAGTATTTAAGTATTATTACCCATAGGACTAGCATAAAAATATACCATGCGAAACATTCTGTCTAATATATTCCATCACTGATATCAAAGTAACGCCACAACAAAATGAGTCATCGTCATTAAGAGACTATTAAAACACCGTGAATGTCAGGTAATGGGCAATTTTCCAGCGAACATTGGCTAACGCAATCGCTGTCCTAGGGGTCACTGCATCGCGCACTCATTGAACTTGTCTATTAGCGAGCCACTTACATAACTGTTCATACTAGACTCCATACTTACCCTGTGTCTTCGAATAGAATTAATTGCAATTACAGCCTACTACAGATGCTATATTTATAGTGTAGAAGAATAGCTTTTGTTAGACGTCCAATTTACGAAAATTTTCCGGTTATAGTTAGTTAAAAAAATATGAAAGTACAAAACTTTAAATACCTTTTTACAATGCTCCAAACATACACCAACAAATAGCTACTAATTTCAGACATATGAGTAAATTTAAATTGTACAATCTAACTGCATATTCAATGTTCATTATTAAACTTTTACAGAACCGTTATCAAGATGCCGCTTCAAATTCGAAGAGAAGGGGTGGTCACTTTCCTTCGGGAGAACCTCTTAACCTTACTAACAGTCATCGGAGTCGTCGCAGGAACATTGCTAGGATGGGGACTGAGGGCGACAGGGTACGAGTGGACCCGCCGAGAGGTCATGTACTTCCAATACCCTGGCGAATTGTTCTTGAGGATGCTTAAGTGTTTAATAGTGCCGCTACTTGTGTCGTCCATTGTGTCCGCGATTGGATCCTTGGATCTCAGTCTATCTGGCAAGTGAGTCGAGACCCTATTTGTTTTTTAACCCGTGTTTCTAGTCGAAAGTTTTTTTCAAAATCTATATTATGTATAGTATATTTAACAGGAGTAGGGTACAACATAAAGAAATAATCCATAGTGTTCCTTTACGTGGTGCAAAATGTTTATTACAAGATAAGTTTAAAAAACATTTTTACTTTTTTTACTCTGATATAGGCGAGCGATTTTAAAAATGCTTTAATATTAAATCAACTAGACTTTAACTCCATATACTTTTTTGTAGAGTTGGTCTCCGAGCGATTATCTACTACATGACAACGACGATATGCGCGGTTATGCTGGGCATAGCGCTAGTCACGACTATCAAGCCGGGGAAGGGCTCGGAAGCCTACAAGACTCCTAACTCCACAAAACTGGTTACTAAGGACACGCTCACCTCCGACACTTTACTCGATCTAATAAGGTAACTTTTCTGAGTTAATACTTTAAATGTACTTAAAACCATTGTTATGTTTTCATCTAGACATGTTAATTTAAGATATTCTTAATTTTGTAATATTTGTCGTTTCTTCTAATCTGATTCTCTTACTTAGAGAGGATTGGTCGATAACAGAAGTAAAATTACAAATAATGTGAAGCTGTGAACAACTCTCAGGTAAAAAATTCTATCGATCCTTAGTTTTATTCAGTACTAGCTGACGCGTGCCCACTTCTTTTGGCATAATGTTAATTATCTTTTTCGGGTTTTTATATAGACTATGACCCTCAGCAATAATGTGGCTTTCTTTTGGTGTAAGAATTAAAAAAAAAATCGGTTCATTAGATCCCGAGATTACGCCTTACAATTTAACAAACACACAAACTTTACTTCTTTATAATATTAGTATAGATGATCGTAGTATATAAAAACACTATTGAAGCCTTAATATTTTTAAGCGTAGTTGCAATTACGCATTATACTATCCTGTCGCTTCAATTGGACAGATGAAATTTCAACCTCCATTTGTAGCTCAGTAAGTATGTATCATTAGTCATCTGTTAAACTGAAGTGCTTGCTACGTTAGTATACAGATTCATTGATCGTGAATAAATGTCATTACATCATGCAAATCTTGCTACGAACCAGTAATAAGTATAAAAAGATATTATTACTTACTTCAATGCTTCATAAGGCTTCATAAAGTTTCATTATGGAAGATTTTCTTTTTCTTTGGTATTTAACTAATGTTCATACTTCTTATACTTTTTGT
This sequence comes from Eurema hecabe, assembly GCA_026213755.1. Lineage (NCBI taxonomy): Eukaryota > Metazoa > Arthropoda > Insecta > Lepidoptera > Pieridae > Terias > Terias hecabe. The sequence goes on from JADANM010005443.1 coordinate 6,299,261, forward strand.
GCTTAGATATGAATACTTTTTAATGAAGTAATAAGCAAACTTTTTCAACAAATTAAACAATATGTTATTTTATGTGTATGTTTAAAATATTCATCATTGATTTACCTAGAATGCAACACATAAACTGTTTCAATGAATTGAATATCTACTTAAAATTAGAGACGTTTTGCAATAATCAAAGAGATATAATGCTAATTGTCAATTCATCATAGAACGAATTGGCAAAGCTCCCTTCTAGATTCACTTTCTATTTATATTGGTCTACATACCGCCTAGGGCTGATATTTTCCGACATACATCTTATGTATAAATAAACATAATTTACACGTAAAAGAAAGACAAGTTCCCAATACACTAATGCAATTTTAAAATAAATAAAAATGGCGATGGATTGAGATATAATAATTTAAAATTATTCCTTAATTCGTTACATTAACAAACATATTTTAGAGAATTGTTATTTATAACACAGTTGACGACTTTTCAAATTTAGCAACTGGAAACTTAGATTTTGATTATTAAGTTTTGTAGTCGATCAATATTAAGCGAATTAAAAAAACGATTACCACCAAAGGTAAATATTTTAAATAAATCTTTCAAAACTTATTTAGGGTTGTTTGAAAATAGGACGATAGTAGTAGACGAAACTGTTACTTAAAAGCGAATCGATCAAACGGGAGTAGTTCGTGTTAACGGGTTGTCAGGTGACAAGTTTAGGATGAGACGGGGGGCGCTGGTTTTGATTAAGCGTTGACCTCGATCAATTTACACCTACTATCTACTCACAAGCGGGATATATTTGGCTGGTTATTTTTATAGAATAAGAGCTTATGAAGAATAGAGTATGAACAGGAGAAAGAGAAGATAAAATAGAAGTAATATATAAAATAAAGTTTTACTTTGAAATTTAACTATCATGTTATGGAACGATTATTTGGGATGTAAACGGTTTAAAGTTTTTGGATTTACGTTAATCAAAAAAATACATCATACAGCTAGCGTAACATGTACATATTTTAATGATGATGACACTGATGTTCCGAATGGGTTTAAAGAAAAGAAATGTCCTATGATTCTTCTTAAAACTTAAAATAATCCTGTAATCTATTTAGCGAACTCAGTTTCAATTGTAGACTACTCGATATATATTCTTAGTACTCTCGAGGTCAGTAGTTCAGAACTAAATCATAGGTACAGTAACAAGGGAAGCGACCTCAGGCCATTCATTGCGCCCGACTTCTAATCCGTTTAAAAGATTTGCCCTTCACGCTCTTGTGTTAAGATTTGTATTGTTTCTTATCCCTTGCAAATGTTGTATTTGTAAAACAAATGAAAGTAGATATTTACTTAATATAAAAAGCAGAAGTTAGCTCTTGTTTGTTTTTCTGTATTATATTGTGTGTAAGTATGGCATTCCAAGATTCTTAATTTTACGATTGACGATGGATAAAAACGCTTATCCATATTAATATTTGCACAAATGCCGAGGAAGTTACCTAGTCTTACATTTTTTATACTAAAAGGATTTAACACAAGTAATCGATGTTTTCAGAAATGTGTTTCCCGAAAATATTGTGCAAGCAACGATTGCGTCCTACCGCACTAGACTTGTCTACGATGTCAATGACACCAAGTCTATTAAAGGTATATATTCTTTACTAATAGGTATGTAGTGGAAGACATTTTTTTTTAACATCCTAAACTTCGCAACAATAAGTTGCGTCTTGGTTTTAATTCATAAGTGCATGCTATATTATACATTTTACAATAATATTTTTAAAACTAATTTACGCTTTATTAGATGCAAACTACTTTCAATCCCAATTTTACTTTCATTTAACATTTTCAGCTATGTATTTTTTCGTAATAAATCCTTAGGTATAATCTTTGAATAGTCCATAATGTAAGGCGTACGTGCAGAAAAAAATGTATGAATCCTTGATATAAGCACTTGTGTTAGATTGTCGTATTGTATTACGTCGTACATATTTTAAGAGTTCTCGTGAAAATTACTCTCTGAAGTGAGTAATTTCGCTCGCAACGTATGCCGAGATTTGATACATGTTACAGTCACGATGTGTTACAAATTTTGTAGGTTATTATGCATTCAACACCCAATTTGGTTCTTTCATAAATACGTTTAAACCATAAAGCTAAAGCTACAATTTTCTTTGAAGAATTATTATTAAAAATAAAAAGACACTGACCACAAGTTATAATATGTATATTATTATACTCTTTTGAGCCTTATTTCGTTGTGTATAATATAACAAAATTATTTAATACTAATTGCCTCTCACTTTGTACTACTAAGATATTATGCTGAATGACGAATATAAGGCTCATAGAAAAATTCTATTAGCAATTTATAAGATTAGTAGTTTATATACATAAAGTATATTTGTTTTATTCTCAGGGCACCTGGAGACATATAAAATAGATGGAGACTACCAGAAAGGAAGCAACGTATTAGGCTTGGTGTGCTTCAGTATCGTACTAGGTATAACTCTTGGTAAAATGGGTGAGCAGAGCCGCCCGCTGCAGAACTTCTTCCACGCGCTGTCAGAGGCTATGATGATCATAACTGGATGGGTTATATGGTATTTGTTTGTTTTAACATTTCTATTGGGTTTTTTGGGGGTCTTAAATGAAACGAATATTACAGTAGTAAAAAGAATAATAGTATTTATTTTGGTGTAGCGACTTTCTCACTTTTAACTCTCTTATCTATGTTAAAATGAAATTTATGAATGAAGTTTACGTTACTTTGACTCTGATTATATTTTAATATAAATATGTATTGTGTACCAAGTAAAGGTTATAATATGAGGGATATGGGGAGTAAAACTGTCTTCGGCCATTTCTTTCCCAGGGAATTAAACATGCATATTTTTAAAAATCTCTTTTTCGGGCTCTTAAACAAATATCACACCTCTGAACCGCAATGTCAACTGATCGTCAATGATATTACGTTCAAACGTATCCTTATTCATTATTATTAATGGAAAATCAAATAACACTTACGGCCAAATACTCATACGCAAATTAAATTTGAGCATGTCTCAAATATAATTTTAACAGAATTATAAGGCGAACTGTCAAATCGGACCGGTGTAAGTTGTACTTAAATTTAAGTTGCGTTTCAGTATTCCGGTATTAAACATTCACCGCATTTAACGGATTACAATTAAAATAGATCATTATGAAAACATCAACTACTTTCTGCTTTTCAGGTTGTCACCTCTCGGCGTGTTTTTCCTAGTAACGGCAAAGATTATGGAAATCGACTCATTCTCGGAGCTGGTGGGGCGACTGGGTCTCTACTTCATGACAGTATTGCTCGGACTTTTCCTACATGGATTTGGGACTCTGAGCATTTTATTCGTGTTGGCTACAAAGAAACTGCCCTGTCGGTACATTGCTAAGATGGGACAGGTCATGGCTACAGCGTTTGGTACTGCTTCTAGGTTTGTTTTTGTTTTTAAATTTGTTTTTTTACTAACCAGTGTAATGTCAGAACTAAGACTACAATTAAGACTACCTAAAAGGAGTTTCACTGAATTAAAATCTATTTTATTACACTAGAGCAAAACCGATTAAGTTGAATAATGTAATTTCCTTAATTTTTTTCTCGATAATTGAGTGTATCCTTTTAAAGCAAGTAAAAAGTTAGGTTAAAGTCTTTTAGATGTTACTAGAAATATTTGCTCATTGTTATGTTTTGGCAATGTTTAGTTCAGCGACAATGCCGATAACGATAGGATGTTGTGACGACATGGGCCTGGACCCTCGGATCACTCGCTTCGTGATTCCGATCGGCGCCACCATCAACATGGACGGCACGGCGCTGTACGAAGCCGTCGCCGCCATCTTTATAGCGCAGCTGAGGAAGGTTGAGATGTCCTTTGGCAAGATTGTCGCTGTGAGGTTAGTGTTTCATCTGATTTATCTATGTTCAATGCTTAAGTTAATTAATTGGTTCGAATTAATTTTATTTAACTTAAAATATATTTAGGATTATCAGTTCCTGATTTAAGCTAAGCTTACATTGATTAAATTTACATTAAAATACATGCTATATTTGTAACAAAATGCTAAATAAATCATGTAAGGCACTTAAGGCAACTTTTCCCAAAAAATACAAGGATTGATCAGAAAAGTGTATAAAGCATGCTTTTCAAATCCTTACAGATATAATAAATAAAACGCGTAAGGTAGCTTACAAACACGATAAAAATAACATAAGAGTTACGTGTTTGTAACCAAACACTTTCTATTAGTTGGCTGGAAGACATTGCTTCCGATGCTGTTTTATATTAATTTTTTTTAATATTTTCAGTGTAACAGCCACGGCAGCTAGTATAGGAGCAGCTGGTATACCCCAAGCGGGACTGGTTACCATGGTGATGGTACTTGATACCGTCAACCTGCCTGCTGAAGACGTGTCCATCATCCTGGCTGTCGACTGGCTACTGTAAGTATCTGATACTATACATTGTTAAAAGGGTAAAGAATAGAAGTTTATAATCTTATCTTAATATATATAATTTACGTGTCACATTGTTTGTCCGCAATTGACTCCTAAACAACTGAACAGATTTTAAATTAAATTTGCACACCATAGCACACATTTGCTTACATCTCAATTTATTACATGTATAATATATCCGACTGAAGCCGGGGGCGGTTCGTTAGTAACTAATGAAAGGAAGTTCAAAAGAGAAGCTTTATATAAAGATTATGTAAGTGTTGGACGTTATATTTTGAATAAAGGTATTCCTTCGGTTGCTGATTTTTGTACTTAAAGTAAGATATTTGAGTATGTGTTAGAAATATTATTGAACTTTATTTATACTGATGTAAACCTTCGTTGTTGTTTATTATTGTTAAAATGGAACAACAGTTAACTTTGACGATTCCAATTAACGAGTTTAATAAACTATACATCCCATATAAAATAAAACATGGTGAATGGTGACTATTATTTTTTCAGGGAAGTGAAGCTATATAGGCTTATGGTGACTATATTTTTTTTTTTTCAGCGATCGATTTAGAACAACAATCAACGTAGTGTGCGATGCGCTAGGCGCCATTATTGTGACTTCGCTTTCTCAAGCCGACATTGAAAAAACGCGTGCTGTCCAAAACACAGATAAAGATGGACCCGCCCACGAACTAAGCGACCTGGAGCGAGGCGAACATTAAAGAACGCAGAAAACGTTATAAACCGTTATCGTTACGATATATCATGAGACGATGACGTTATTTACCGTAATAATAACGTTATTATCTATTATAATAGCGTTATTACAACGATATGAACCAATATGATATTCAAAAACGTTGATGTTAATTAAGTACAATTTAGTGTATACCGTAGTTTTGTGTGATTAATTTATTGTGTTGAAATGTCTGCAATGTTTGTCACTAAGTTTTAAGATTCCGTTTCAATTACATATCATTTGGTATTTAATCGAATTAATACTTAAAAGTATAACTGTATACGTAAGTTTCATCTCTTTCGTAATTTAATGAATTTATTTTGAACAAATTATGGCAAAAAAGTATTTTGAATTTATATAATGTTATGGGCTTGTAAGGTCTGTGCTACGTGTGTTCTCGATGTGCCAAAAATTTCTATCAAATATACTGTTACATAATGCAGTACTTAAAATCTTTGTCATGATATCTCTACTCTATTTGTGGGAAAATGATTTATGTGAGAAATCATGAACGAGTTTTTAGCACTGATCAAAATAATTTTAGATGCATTTTTGGAAAATTTCTCATATACCTAGAGGCATACATAGTTTCATATAAGATTTTTTTCTCTATACTCAAACCTAGCATACATAGATGTTGTGTGTGCGTAAATGTATGACATTATAATTAATTCTTGTACGTTTCTATTTAATAGTGCGCCTGTAAAGTACATTATACAAAAAATTAGATTTATTAAGAAATCTGTATCATAGATATGTGCCAATATTAGTTTTTAAATTAGAATTTAGACATTTAAAATATTATTGCATTCCAATTAATATTTATTTTTATTAAAGAAAAACGTAACTTGTATAACGTTATCGTTTTAAACGAAAGTTATTTTTATTGTGAGTTATGTATACGTTTTTATTAACCGTCGAATTTTAATTGTAAATAACGTAAAATATATTGTTGATATGAATATTTTAATAAACCAAACCAAAGTTTATCGTTGTGATGTAATTTGTTTTTAAAACTTTTAGACATATTAATGTTACTATGTAGTCATACAAAACTAAAAAATCAAAATTTCATTTCAACATTATGTTGAACTGTATTGAGTATCGATTTAATAGAAGTAATATGAAATGAAAATCAGTATTAGAAAATGTACAACGGTCTAGTCTCTGTTATTGATAGCGTTTGTCTAATTTATTGTAGATAAAATAGACATTATCCACTGATAAAATTATGGTCTAATAATAATCGAATTCAGTTGTTCTGTTCAAGCTTATGATGTGGGAAAACAATTTTAATCATATTATTGAATAATAAATGCCATATTGGATTCTTAATGTTTTTTGATTTTATGATTTCTTATTTCATAGTTAATTTTCAAAAATACTTTCCTGTTGCGAATACTGAAACGTTATTCAAATTTAAGTACGTCTCAAACCGGCCTGATTTGACAGTTCGTCAAACAAATCTGTCAAAATTACTACACTTAAGGCGTGCTTAAATTTAATTTGCGTAGGTACGATTATTCTAAAGTAATATGATCGTCCGTTGCTTACTTTCGGACTAGGTGATATTTGATATATTTACAAAAAGTAATAGTATGAAGATTCATAGAAATGAAACACAAAATAAATAAAGTATAATTTTTCTTTACTTCAACTATGCCTGACTTGGTATAAAACTTTAAACAAATTTTAAACTTCTATAGCCTCACAGCCAATGTTAACACTATAACTAAACATTAAATAAACAAATTTGACTAATATTTAACAAATATACAACAATCATCATATTCTCTAGCGCGAGAGAAACTCTGTTTACAAAAACAACATAAATATTTATATTCTCAAACTGAGTAAGGAATGTCTCGAGTATTCAATTTATGTACCTATGAGTAATACACTTCTTGTCAAAGGAATGTAAAAAAAACACTTAGCTTTAAATCACTTAAAAATAAAAACATTGTAACCAAATAGGAACTTATAAAAATATTTAAACATTAATTTCATAAAAAGCACTGAATGTGAGACTTTACTATTTACATGTTACCCAATTGTGCTTAATGAAAGATCAAACAGTTTGTTACTAAGAAAGGCACTATCGGTTTTTTTTATTTTGTCACAAATATTAATAAGTCTAATATACTAGTCAGTTCAAAATTAGGGTCAAATAATTTTAAAATAATCACTTCTGTTTATAGCAGATATAATCATATTATAACGATCAATTTTACCGGGGGTAGGTTTCTTTCGCAGGAGACCGGCTGGGTGGGTAACCCCACAGTGCCAGACATTCAACAACATTACTGGGCTAATGAGTCTTAACATCTGATGACTCAAAGTGGGGAGCGTCGATGTAGTGCACCCCTGCCCGGAGCAAAGTTCTGGGTAGCACTACATTGGTAATGGGCTGGCGTTTCTCTTACCATCAGGAGGTCGTCCAGCTCGTCTCACCACTTCATCGAATAAAAAAAAATTGTTTGATTATTTGTAATGTTTTTTAGAATTTCTCATAATTTGGGAAAACTCAATTGTTCTGAAACTACCAACCGCTAATGTATGCAATACTAATATTAATTAATACATACATAATTATAGTGACCCTTATTTTATTTTGACTAGTATTAACATGAATCATATTAGAAACAAGATATAGCATTTACAATAAGCCAAGTAGAAGAAGGACGATCTAAAAACTAGATATGTTCCAAGACTTATAATTTAAAGCTCCCAAAACTTATTAATATTATTTGTTTGAAACTTTTTTTACATTTTGTTTTTAATTTACATTGCAACATTAGATTTTATAATAACAATATGGTTTAATTCAACTGACAATTCATTTTTTTTACATTTCGCCATTGTTTTAAATAGTCACTGTAATAAAAATTATCTATAGATTGTTCTGATGTCTACCAATCAATTATAACTTTTCAGTCACAGTAGCTATTTCAAATGTAATTAGCGATACTTCCATACTACACAATACCATTAACAGTGTTATTGTTGTTGAAATGTTTTTGTGTTCCGTTTTGTGTCACAAAGCTGCGCATAGAATCTCGTCTGCTGTTCCTCTCACAGTGTAGAGAGAATCTCGCTCGAGCTAAAGTCGCTGCTGATATTTCCATCGAATCTCCGTGCGGAAATCGCGAACCACGTCTGATGCTACCGTTTCGACAGCGCGCGTGCTGCAACGAAATAAAGGTTATCTTAAAGCACATCACTAAAATAATTTGGCGAATCTGAAAATTTTATTACAAAACGTTTTATTATTACTAGCGTAAACTCGTTGAAAATTTATGTATTTTTAACTAAAATGGAGAATAGAGCAAAATCCCAGGGCCATCAGACGTCATGTATTTTCTAGTGAACGAAATGTGGATGATTGAGTAGTGATAGTATGTACTAAGAACGCATGCCTACCTGCTTGCTTGCTCAGTCGGCCAATTTTCAGAAATCAGGTAATGAAGGTACATAAAAAAATTATCTAACTCACAGGAATTCTAATGGCTGATTTTCACATATGTTTTAGGCAATACCCTCATAAATAAGCCAATACTGGTAGACTCTTGCCGTCGGCCGTATTACTGATCAGGCGCTTTAAAGCTCCCAAAATAATCACTTAACTTCACGTTAATTCTCAATCGTAACACTACTCAATCGTCCACATTTCGTTCACTAGAAAATACATGACGTCTGATGGCCCTAGGATCTCGGACCAGAATTCAACATTAGTACCTAAGACGGTTTAATACACTATTAATTATGCGTTATGTTAAAATCACTATTTATAATTGTTACTATCACTAATTATAATTAATAGAAACAAAATCAGTAACAATAGTTAAAAATAAAACATACCTGACTCGATCGCCAAGTCCAACGGTTTCTGTTGAATACGCCGTACACTATAGGATTTGCGCAGGAGTTTGTGCATGAGAACAGCCACATGGCTTTTTGGAACGCCGGGTCCAGGTGGTTCACTATGTCTTTGTCAATCCAGTACCTAAATAAGTCAAAGTATGGAAAATTAAGCGACTGGTCGTGGCTTTATTGAAGGTTACATATAAAACATATAAAATGTATATGTGACATATAACATTGTACTGCATTTGACAATTAATAATAAATAAATAAATATACATACAGAAATTAAATGCATTATCTATAATTCAGATACACCACAACAATGTAACATTCTATTCTAAACAATATTTTGAGAGATTGGCCTAAATGATAACCTCTTTACATTAGCTTTTACTTTCTTACAAATTATTTTTTTAATAAAATATGATCTGGGAAAATGACATTTTTACCGCCAAAAAACAGTTAGTACAGCTTAAACATAACCTATTTTAAACACATTTAAATCTTAAAGTATGAACTAAAACTTTTCTAAAATATGAATGCAAAATTATATGTATAAATTCTTACCACAAACAGTAGCAGTAGTAAGGAGACCAACACGTGAAGAATACAAGAACTATTGTGACCGACATTTTCAGAGTGCGCGCCCGCGCTCGCCCTAATATACCGACGCCACTGCGCCGCATCTTATCTGAAAAGCATTATTAATAATAAACTCAGTTTAATAATATCCATTGTTGGATTTATAATAAATATTCGAAACTATTTTGGCCAGCTGTGACACGGACTATTTCATTAGTACTTATGTTTAATTAAATTTTAATGGCTTTTCTACAATTTAGGTCGAAGGCGCATATTATGTATAAAAACCCTATTAGCTTTCATAAAAATATCGACTATAATACCTATAAATATATATTACATTAGATAGAGATACACTTCGCAAAAATCAACTAAAATCATGACTGTTCTCGATAGAATGAAAATCTTCACGTCACATAACGAATTTTATAACGGAAGAATAAAACAACTTAAGCTAAGAATTCACGGAGCGATTTTGATTTTTTAACGCGGGTAAAAAATAATCAGTGCCAATTATGGTATGATTTATAAGCGGTTTTTAAGGCCCGTAGTACACGCCGCGATTCGCTTCAAACGCAATTCGTAGGCAACCTAGTAACCAAAGTACACGGGGCGATCGTAAAAAGCGCGCGCTGCGCACTGCACTTATACGCGCAGTAGAGGCGCGTAGCTTTTGCGTTTTGATCAGTCTTCTCTTCTTTAGTTGCACCATTATGCTCCATTTACGAGTGGAAAAAAAAGATAATGACCACTTAGGTCATTATCATACAGCGTTTCAAAAGTTGCTAGTACATAAAAAATTGTACAAGTTTTATAAAATAATGTGATATTAAACGCGCGTCGTCGCCTATTTAACAGTTTAAAATATGCCGTGTACTATAGGCCTAATTATCTATAACTTATATTGGTTAAAGTGATTCAAATCTTTGATAACATAACAATTATCACTGGTAAATCGCTGTAAATAAGTAAAACTAACAATTCCATAAAGGAGTAGCGTATATTCACGAATGTTTCGCGTAAATTCCACAGTCAATAGAATCGGTCACAAATGTGCGATTAATGATAATTTGAACGGTTTCCTGGGTCGCGCTTATTTATATAAATAATGTAGACCTCTTTAAATTGGCTATAATCTTAACGAGTGTTATTGACTTATAAAAAACACCTACACAGAGTTAGAAAATAAACTTTATATTTATTTTTAGGAAGTTACTGTGAGATATTTTTAAAAAAGGACAAGCTGTGTGTTTATTAAACAGACACATTTTTTATAAATCATCTGAATGATATATCTACAATTTAATATAATCATGATCAATTAAAGTATGTACCAACTAAAGGTCTGATTAGTTTTTGATATCAATTAGATAAAACAGAACTATTGTTGAATTAATCCTACTAAATTTAGTTTATAGTTACGTCCCGCTGTTCATTCGTGTTCTCTCAATATTCACAATAAAAGAGTTCGTGACGTCGATCGCATTCACGCTAAAATCGACAACTTAACTAAACCGTTTTACTGCAACTATTCGAAAAAAATGTGAGTGACATTTTTGATGAATCGCATAAATATCTGCACAGTTAAATCGTTACGATATCTCGTTACGAATACCTAATAAAAAAAAACTCTTTGTAATAACAAATAATTACCATTGGCTGTGTTAGCTCGTCGCATGATCTCCAGCAAGGCAGCCGAAGAGCAGTAGAGCGTGGAGACCAGCGGCGCCACGTACATCAGCACCATGTTCACCAGGAAGTATGCGAACTCGTGCCGCTCGGTCGGCAGCGAGCCGTATGTCACGCATTGGAAATATCTGTACAATAAGCATTTTATAAATACCCTTTTTTATAGTGGGACATCCTTATAAGATACACATGAGCCTCGGAATATGAAGTATGAATTATGTCGAATTTGTACAGATGTTGTGGTCTGTAGAAATTCGTTTTGTCTCACCATTGTGGAAACCTTCCCATTTTTATAATAACCTGTCAAAGTATCCTTAGTTTTTAAGGATATACTATAACGTCTAGTTAATTTATCATAAATATAAATTTCTTAAGTGGAGAAAATTTTATACCTAATATTTATTTGCTTTTCGCTTTTTAATTAGTAGAGCCTGATTCATTAAAACACACATAAAATATTTGTACATAATAAAATTCAAATATCTTATCTATAAGCCATAGATAATTTTTTTTCAATATAAAAAAAACGGTCTTCAACGTAGTCAAATTTAAGTTTGGGATCTTGAAAAGGGAGCAGGTAAATATGTACCTAAAAGTTACGCTCGGTCTGCTTTGGATCATAACTTCACTGAATAGCTATCCTGTTTTATTAAAAAAAAGAATATTCTATAGCCTTACCCTTTGACATCAGGATGTTCTTCCAAATGGAATATAAAACTTTGCGGAAGGCTGGCGAGGCCGGCGCAGATCCAAGCTATCAAGAGAGCTCTTCGAACCCGTGCTTCCCATGTCACGTTCAGTGGTTTGAGAATTGCGTAGTATCTGAAAAGGGGTATCAGATTTTTTAGAACGTTACGTCATGCTAATAAAAGTTGAAGAGATCTAGAGGATCCTATTTAAAACAAAAGGTTTTGACTTACTGAAGTTTATTATCGAACGTAATATGAAGCTTTATTCAAATATTGAGTTTAAATTTCTTTATTAATGTTTCTGAAGACACATTGTCTTTAACAATTATATGAAAAAGAGCAAAATATGTGAATAAAAACTTGTAGACATCATAACGAAATTTATTTAATTAATAAACAATAAATAATAAATATTGCCTATAAAGTAAACAGCGTCCATATACAACTTTTTGTTGACAATACCCAATTTGTACATGTTATACCAGTAAATAGGATGATAGATGATGTCGTGTTATTAACTAAAATGGTCCTTTTGATATTTACTTTTGTCGCTGGAACTTCGTTACTATACAAGGTCAGTTCAGACGTTCTATGCCAATATGATTGGTGATGGCTAGGAAATAATGTAGAGCGGGGAAGTCGTTGCTACGTTGTACAGATTTTTATAGACTTAGTTTTCGTCTAATGAAGAGTATACGTATGACATGTCTGTATGTGTTTCACCGTGGCCCTGAGTATTTGATTATTATTTTGTTCAAGGAGTGAATAAGTCTTGATGGAATTTCACTTTAAGATATTGACTTAAACAATATTAGACAGTATGACAATTTTAAATGATTAAAGATTTTTTTTTACTTAATTAAAAATATAAGATACACGAAGTTTGAATAAGACAGTGTTAAATTTGATCCATTACACATATTTTAATATAATGTTTAATGACTTTGCAGTGACTTATACAATGCCGTTCTCTTAGACTTTCAAAAGCAATATACTAACTTAATAAGAATGATTGATGAACGGTAAAGTTTCTTCAAACTACTTTATATTTAAGTAAACCTAATACCTATGTTTACTATATGTCAAAACAATACTACCATAATATGACGAAAAAAAAATCTTACTATTTACGACCAAATTATAAATTGCAATAAATTTTAAGTAAATCCATAATACGCACAAAGTAATACGCATTTTCATTCAGTATATAAAAATGATTTAATAGTTATTTTATAAGTTAGAAGTCGTTACCAAGTAAATGCTACAACAATCTATACAATATCGATTTAACCAAACAATATATTACTTATTGCTATACTTGGCGACTTTTTTTTGAAATCCGTCTCTAATTGACGAATATATCGGTGAATAAATTCAAAACCTCCTCCTTTTTTGAAGTCGGTTAAAAAGTGTATCTAATGGACAAGGATCATACTGTAAAGTACACATTACTTAATAACTACTACTACACTAGAGTAAAAATAGTAGCGTACCTATTTCTCTAGATCAATCCATTATATTTCCTGCATTGATACAAATACATTTAGATACAAATGGGAACATTAATAATATGGTATCCAGATGCTTGCATATTTCCGTATGTTATAGATATGTGCGGCTTTCTATGAAACTATCTGTAAACAAACGCAGTTGAATCAGTTACTGGGCTTTGTGGGGGAAATAGTTTAATAAACATAATAATAACAAATGAAAAACAAGTTTGAAGCTATTCATAAAAATTATGAAGAAGGTACGTTATATAGTAGACATAGATAAGTTATCATAAAACTTAATTTCGAGTTTATTAATTTGGCCCAAACTATACATTGTGACACTTGTTCTTTTGTTCGAAAAAAAAATTAGCACTACTTTCTATTCTAAAATACTTATATATTATTCTTTGTACCAGACTATTAAGTTAAATAAGTTTACGTCGATCGTCGTTTTATTACAAACATTAAGACAAGGAACAACTTAATATAGCCTGAAAAACGAAATATCACATTTTATCTCAATGTTTCGAGGTTAGTTTCTAATAATGTATTGAAATTTTTGATGGAAAGTAATGGTTTTATTTTTTTCAAATTTTTTTAGATAAAGAATGTCTTTTGGCCTTACCTATCAATAGCGATACAGATGAGGACGAAACTCGAGAGGTAGAGCCCAAAAGTCCTAGTAAACATCATGAGGCGGCACATGAGGTCGCCAGCCAGCCACTGGACCGTGCCCGCCCAGGCTATCTCCAGCGGCATCATCAGGAATGTCACCTGCACACATACTGAGCTTAGAGGTCCAAGATCGATGATCGAGTACATTCTTAGACTATTTTATTCGTCAGATACTTATCTAAGAAAAAAAAATAGTCTAAGGTAAATTTATAAATACTGCTTTTATATAATATGTAGATTGTTAAGCACAAACAAGGCTTATTTGTTATTGTTTATTTTACGACACGGCTTATTTTCACACATATTAAATATATGTATCATTTATATCGGAATATATAAACTATACCTAATAATCATATCTGACGAAGAAAAATAACTATTACTGTATACAGGGTGGACCATTGATTAGTTTACATTTAAATTTGATTTCCCGCGCAAACCCAAACAGCGTGGGGTTCGAGTAGGGGTCAAACGTTACTCGTTAGCTCGTTTCTCGGAAATTTAGTCGCCATAGATCGGTTTACAGGCCCGCAGCGCGCTTTTTGCGTTAAGCAGTTGGTTCGCCCATTATTGTAAGGCGCTTGTTTCGGGTTGATTACGACTTACACGACTTAAATCAGTGTCCGAGTACAGTTTTAATAAAGAAATGGGTAAAGAAGTTCGAAGAGACGGGATCGACACTAAATGTGAAGCAAGCCGGTGCCGCGTGGACTTGGAGGAGTGAAGAGAATGAGCTCAGAGTTTCGGCTTCAGTTCGACAAAATCCGATCACTGTCAACTCTACTGAGTATGTGAAAACGTTACGACTGTTTCTGTCCTCTCAGCCACAGGAATTTGCTGGCTACAATCGGAGAACGTGTTTTCAGCAAGACGGAGCCACTCGCCACCATTCTAATGAGTTCCTGCCCGTCATTAAGGAGATGTTCCCAGAAAAACTGATTTCGCGGAGAGGCGATATCCTGTGGCCACCCAGGAGCCCTGATTTGTCGCCAGCAGATTTCTTTTTATGGGGATATCTGAAGCATCGTGTGTACATCTATAAGCCAAGGACACTGCTTGAATTAAAAGCAAAGATTAGAGAAGAGATATCAGCAATCTCACGGTCTTTGTGCAGAAGAGTATTGGGGAATTTCCGTTCTCGTTTAGAAGAATGCCGAAGTCAGGACGGTCGTCATTTAACCAATATTATTTTTAAAAAGTAAATTCCCGTCCACTGGCTGTCTCATAAGTAAATATTTTTTGAAATAAGTCTTATAGTTTTTTTTCTGTAATTTTTTAAAAAGATAACTAATCACTGGTCCACCCTGTGTTTAAGTTTAGTCTGTTTGTTTTACAATATTAGTATTATATGAAAAGTCGATGTCGGTATATCATGTACTGTACCTTAAATCTTTACTATTTTAGAATCAAAGTACGCACAAAAATAGATCAAAGCAAATCTATATATCAATGTATCTTACCATAAGGTCAGCAACAGCCAAATGCATTAGCAGAACATCCAGTCTACTGGCCCTGCCCGCTCGTCTTCGCTTCACCAGCTGCGACAGCACTGTAAGGTTCCCGGTCGCAGAGACCATCATTAGTACACTATACACTGTGATAGAGACCATGTGGCCATGGTTAAAGCGCATATCCAGCGGCAACTCATCACTGGTGTTGAGATGCGTCCAGTTCTTCTGCGACGCCCCCCCGGGCCCAGATATCTTCTCGTCTATATCCATTTTGGTTTATCGTAAACACCGATTTGAGGACATCATGTTTTGGGCTTTTATCTTCATGGGTTGCCCTGTAATAAAGACATACGTACGTTACTCTCTTGTATTTTTTTCTACGTGATTTGTTTTGATGTGTCAACATCATGTTTACAACGCATTGGCTAACTAAAAACGCATTTATACATACATTTTCTAGGATGCACGGATAGTGTAAGGGCGAAGATGATCATTTACCATCAAGATTACCTACCGCTAGATGACCTAGTTGGTAGCTTTTCCATAAAAAATATCTGAAAGTTTTTATGAAGCACTTTACAGTTGCGATCTCAAAAGTTAGAGATCGCAACTGAATTCTAAAAGATATTTCCAGTAATCGACTTACGTTATTACACTATATAAACAAAATGCTTGAAAGTGTAAGTTTAACTCGTTCACCGAGATTTCCGTTAGATATCCGTTATCCTTTTTTATTATCTACATATTTTTACAGATTCATTCTTACAGATTATTTCACATTCATTTTTACAGATGTTTTCCTGTAAGTAACGATATCCAAGCTATTTATCCAAATTTAGACTAATAGATTTCAATCCCCTTGACTTATATTCCACTAAAGATACTTTAATAAATTCAAGAGAACTTTGACGTGGTTTTATGGTCTTTAAGCTCGACGCATTTTCCGCAATAAAAATATTGACAGTCAGACAGATAGGCAAAAAGTTAATAAAATACAAGTATGAAAAGGCGATTAATTTGGGTATAAAACTAATTATATAATTACGTAATCTTCCGAGAAGGAGACTTGATTCGATTCAGCTTTTAATTAGAACCCAACATTTGGGTCACTAGACTATAGGGACAGATTGGGAGATTATTACTTACGATAAGAACGCTTATTAAAAATGGATCGATACTAATACAAGAATAACTGTATAAGGGAAACGTTTATACATATAATAATAAATTAGCACTATTAATAATCTGAC
This sequence comes from Eurema hecabe, assembly GCA_026213755.1. Classification (NCBI taxonomy): domain Eukaryota; kingdom Metazoa; phylum Arthropoda; class Insecta; order Lepidoptera; family Pieridae; genus Terias; species Terias hecabe. Next base: position 6,316,176 of record JADANM010005443.1, read on the forward strand.
CTTTAAATTACTGGTTAAAATTGAAAATTTAAAAATCTCGAACATTACTACATTCTATGGTGGTACTTGGTTTTCTATATGTTTATAATGCTATATATATATACTAATTTACGAATCCAGATATTATTTGATACCCTACTCAAGGGTTATGAAAAGTAAGTAATTCGTCATTATTTGTAGCTAAGGACACATTAGACGAATCAAGTTTTGAACAAGAAACGAAATATATAGGCAACACGTCAAACTAATAACGAACGTTAAAAGCAAATGATTGTTAAATGATTCAATTCAAACCTATGTATTCCTATAGAAATGAGGAAATAATAATTGAACGAGACTTAAAATTATAGCAAATAAATTGATACTCAACCTCATTAGACCATCAGAAACGTTGTTTGGAAACCCTTCAATCTTAAAAGGATCGTCGAGTAATAAACAAATAATTGTATCAAAGGAATCTCAATTTTACAGATTCCTTCGAAAACTTTCCGTGAAATGTATAAGCGCGTTGAGAATACATTAAAAAGTTTTTTGTGATGCTTCCAAGCTGTCAGACACAGGGCATATCAACTTAAGTGAATTTTGAGATAATAGATTACTGTTGATTTTGCGTTTAAAACTTTCAATGACATAACAAGTACGGTGTTATATTATGTGGTATTATTCGGTAATGCCTTAATCCCGGTTTAGAGGTGAAGTATTGTTGGCGTAATTAATTTGCGCATGTTGTTAATATTTAACGGTTCTGTAGTGTGGTAGAGCCTTTATGTAATATCTATTAAGAGATGTCATGACATTAAGTTTAAGCATTGTTTAGGGTGGTAACACATTTACTAAGCAGTTAGTTTAACGATTGTTCTTTAATGGAGCCTTACTGGAAGGATCGACTAACTTAAGTATAATAAAATAAAGCTTTTTTTTATTAGCTTTGGCGTATATAAAATAAGCTATGGCATATTGGATGATGTTCGAAATCCGTAACATAGATTTTAGATACAATTGTGACATTTTTGTCACGGTTTCATCCTAATTAAATCTGGTCAAGTGCTTCTACATATCATCTGTTTTCTGTTATTCCGTACGAAGGTTAGTTGCATAAAGCAAATATAACAAAAGTCGGAGCAGGCTTAGTTGAGTTAGACCATTTTCTACGTAAATCGCCCGACTCCGACTCCTTGGCATAATTAACTAATATAATTTAACAATACATTATCTTCAGGCCAATATTTGTTTCACCTTTATGTTATTGGAAAATGCTCTTGTTATTTTTCGTCAGTCTAACCTCAATAAACAAGGTATTGTCTTACAAATGAAAGCGAGATTTCGTCTAATTATTCGTAATTAACAGAATCCCGTTTTACCATCGCAATTACTAAGAGTTTAAAAGATAAAGTGGAAAATTAATTTAGTGAATTCTAACAAACTTCTAACGCTTATTCAGACAAATTAGATAAATCAACACCTCGGTGAATTATACTGTTATTAAGTAATATTGTCTTATACACCTTTAGGGTCGAAAGGAATTTATGTTATCAGATCACTCTGAAATATAATTCCCATAAGATTTAAATATTAGAAGTTCGTCCCGTTTATTTAACGCACGGGTATTGAAGGAATTATAACTGGTAGATAATAACAAATATTTTACAAACAATGTCAATAATTTACCATTTTCCAAATGTTGTTTTCCTACATGTTGTCCATTCGAAACCTTTATTATAATGCGATCTTTAATTTAAGGGATACTACCGTATCGAGGTTGGAATGTTAATAATTATAGTTTGACAGCTACAAACTCGCGGTCGTGTTGACGAATACCCATACAAACTTTTCTTGTCTATTTTCACTTATTCAAACCAATAAAAAGTAGCCTATGTTCATCTCGTAGCACAATACTCAGGACTATACCAGTTCCAAAATTTATGACAATTGGTCTAGTAGTAGTTGTAATCAATTCAAACAAACCATCAAATATTTCCTCTTTATATAATAGTATAGAATATAGATAGTATAGAAACATGACTATTACATATTTTATTGCATTAACAGATATTTTGTTGACATATCGATTTTTTTTATAAAAAATATTAAGACATAGTCTATTGTTTTATTTATTTTTTAGAAGAAAAATACGGCTGTTTGCTCAGTACATTTTTGATCGACACACGTGTAAATCACGCAGAGAATCAATTTGTGTTAAAGGTAAGTAGGTACTTTTTAATATCATTACCTTGATCGTCGAATTGGAAAATCTTATTAAGAATTTGTGTGTTATATTTAGATCTGGTATATCTTGAGGAAGTTTGGCCCAAGTACATTTCTAATATTAAAATTGAATCAGCAAATGTTGCTAAGTGCATAACTCGATAACAGCTGAACCGATTTCGATTATTCGTTTTTTTAAATATTCTTTGAAGTACGATAATGTTCTAAAATAGAGAAATAAAGGGTAGGTTATGTAGGATAGGTACCTACAGCGTGTACGAAGTCGTGTTAAGTCAGCTAGTTTTAAATATTTTAAGACTTCAAGAAATAGAGCTTTAAGTGAAGACATTAAATGTTCTATTTATTCATTACATAAAAAAAACTTAAGGACTTAACTAACTTAGCTTTATTTTAAAGATTTTTTGCTCATCCAAGTCAAAGTAATAAAATATATAAAAGCTAAAGACCATTAATACAACTTAACCCGATTCTAAGAAGGCTCCGGTAGGGTTTCTGTTTTTCAAAGGCCTAATGGTGGCCGCTGGAACACTTAACTGGAAATTGCCCAATTTGAGATTATATTTCTTCCAATTTATCATTTTGTACGTTATCCTAAAGAGTATAAAAATTATGATTTTTTATAAAGTTTGTAATGCAATATTTATAGGATTTATATTATAGAAAAACGTTTAAAGTTGTTTATTAAATATTTAATTACAAACTTCGATTGTATTATGAGGCGAAGTATGTGCGTTTCCTATAATAAATCTTTTGCAAAAAATATGTACACATAACAATATCTATAAAAATAAAAAATAAGCAACAATAATTTCCAATAAATTGAGAAACCGCGGGATAGCGTTTTCTCGTATACAAAAGGCAATGACACAGAAAATTAAATGTAAGAATTTTGCGTTCGGATACTCGCTCCAATACACATCGTTCTATACACTTTCCTCTGTACTTTATAGTTTCCTCTGACCTCATCAAGCTTACCGTCTTTCATCGAGTATGGATTAATCAAAGGATCAAAGACTGTTTTCGATTTATTGATGTTGTGTTTAGGCATTCTATCTTTGTTTGCCAAAAACGAGCGAAGAATTTATATTGAACAATATTATGAAAGTTGGAACGAGAAATTTATATCTATTTATTTGGTAAATAATAAATGCGTTAAGTTTTGATTATTTCTGTCTTATATAGACAAATACGGTTTTCTCATGTTATTTATGATATAAGTAATAATTAATGTATCATTATTTTCTTTTCAAATTGAGTTTCAAGTTTTTTACTCGACATACTCGTAACTTTAAGCAAATATGCTATTGCTTTTATTAAACCTTTTATTTTGACTATTCTCTAATATGATATTCGTACGTTTAAGATAATTTATAATAGATTTCATAGAATCTATATATTATGGCAAGACTTACACTGATGCTTTATGCTTACACATACATTCGAGTATTGTTCAGAATCTCACTAAACGTATGCTATTGCCAAAATACGTTTATTCGCAGACTACGTACAATACTTAAAAATAAATTCTATTGAACCAATTGAACATATGTATCTAATGTTTGTAAATGACTAAAGACGTTGCTGGAGATATAAATAAAATGTCATTGTTTGATTTTTGGTGTTTTTATTTATTTTTAGGTCACATTAAGCTGTCTTGTCACATTATATTTTTATCTTGGAAAGTTCTTATTTATAAAATTCCCAAATTACTTATAATGAAATCCAATTATTTATAAAATTCAAATGATAATGGTTAATTCAATAATATATGTATCAAGACGAGTTTTTAACTAGTAGTTTTTCATAAGTAGATAGTAGGGTACATAAAAAAGTGCACCGAAGCTTAAAAAACTTCCCAAAAAGAAATTTATCATACGTTTGAAGTAGGTATTAGTTTTTGAATTAATTTTAAACGTTCCAGAATATTCTATTCGTATTGTTCTTAATAGATCGAAGTTTTTACTAGTAAATAATTAATGACAGAACATTAAAGAATATATAAGTTTATGCATACTGGCAGTTATCTGCTCACCTCCTGACCCGATGGCGACTAATTAACAGATAACGGATATTTTGCAAGACGATGTTGAAGTCCAGATACGAACGGAGGCGTGGCTTTATTACATGTTTATTGTACCTTTGTTTATTATCTACTAGATAGTCATGTAGCGACGGGAATGAAGTTTGTTTTTGAAATATAATTTTACTATTTATATCTTCTAGAATATATAAATGAATCGACAAATGACAATAAAAAACCCTTGGAATGATACTTCTTGACGCTCGTGGGATGGTGACCTTTTTCATGTATAAATATTCCAATCGTCGTTGTTTATATTTACAATTGTATGTTCTTATTTTAAAAAGAGCGACAATCAGAGTTTCTTGCCGGTTCTTCTCTGTAGAAACTGCCTTCCGAACCGGTGGTAAATGTTTTGTAATAACATGACGATTCAAAAGTGTTACTAAATGTAGCCTAATTGAGTAAAGATACCTTTGAGTCATATATGTATTGGGTACTTAATTGTTATACAGAATGATGCGGAGCTTCTTGTCACACGACTCGCACTTCGCCTTTTATGTATCTATCTACAGATTAAAAATTTAAATATAAGTCACATTGCCTGTGTTCCACATGCATGCTATATACCTACTCATTGCATCAAAACTAGAAATTCACAACTGAAGAGAACGCCGCAGAAAACGTGACAGTGGGTCACAACTCACATCAAAATAACTAAATAAATTGAGAAATCCCATCTATAGCGATAACAACCTTCTAAGTTCTAGCTATCGTCTAGTAGTAAGAATCATTTGGTAAATGTAAAATAAAATGTTATTTGATGGATACAATTTTTATTAAATGTTGTTATATAATTTAAAAACAGTTGACATACCTACCTACGAACTCTTTGTGAAAATCCAGTCACATGTATATGTATATTAAGCAGGTGACCTGAACAATAATACTCTATACACTAAAACTCCAAGGTCTAATACTAAAAGTTATTAGTTCATAGTTATTCAATGTGGTGTAGTCGTACTTTCTATACACTAAAGTCTTAAGGAAACCTATCAAACCTCGACCCTATTTCTATAGGAATTACTATAAAGATATCAAATTGGGTTCTCTTCCACGTTCTGCAAATATTTGACTGACATGTTTATACGGTATTTTTTATGCGTAGAAGCCACGAAGGTTATATTGCTCCAACGAACGTATCATTTCACATTCTTATCTCAAAAAAATATATGTTAAGACATTAACATATTCTGAAATATATTCTTCAAACAGTGTGTTACTAATTCTTATAATAGTTTATTAATTTTCAATTTAGTGCAAAACAAAAACCTAAATTTAAGAAATTCTACTGATGATTGCATACATTTCCCTAGCGTCGAATATTGATTATATCTACAATTTAACGCATTATTTTTAAATATATATGGAACTAGCTGGTCCAACGAAACTTCGTTCTTGGTGTCCTACGCGAAACTATATACCCTACATATAACTTTTTTTTTGCTTATAAACCATCCTCCTACATCCTGGAATATTCGAAAAATATAATTATATAAATCTGTTAGGCTGTTATCGTGTTATGCGCTTACCAACACATTTTGCAACTCATATTGAAATCCATATTGTTACCAACCCCCTCCAACTCTCAATAATGTATCATTGACTGCATGAATTTAGGTCCTAACCAATCTGTGTGCCAAACTTCAGCCAAATCGATTCAGCAGTTTGTACGTGAAAGTCTGTCGGTTTTACTTTCGCGGTTATTAAATAGTTCAATAAAATATGTAGTCACGAGAAATATCAATACTAAGTGTTTGCTCGGCGTTATAATTTGTCAAGGAGCAATAAATGTGTTTACCATAAGCCTACGACGCGACGTCATAAAAATGTTTACAAACACTTGTGGTCGAATCGTTTATGGTCAATCATGTTGACATCACATCACTTTAGTATGGGATTTATGATAGTGAAATAAACAATTGAGCCTATATTTCGATATAGGCTTGAGCTCGAGTTTGTTAATCCATGGTTAATTCGGGCCTTTAAAAATTGCTATTAAGTTCGACGATATTATGGGTAATAACGATTGTATAGTAAATATTGTGGTGTGTAGAGATAGAAGACAACCCTTTGCGAAGACTGGGGTTTAATTGCCATAACCTACACCAAAAGTCAAACATGTTTTCGATATTGTTATAGTCCGAATTTTTATACTACATTATCTAGCTCACAATTTAGACTTACTTTCAGAAGTGAAGAGGAACCGAATCCGACATATAGAAAGCTAACGATAAAAGTCTGTTTGAGGGCTAAGCTTTAAATTATGAGTCATAAAAGTCTTAATTGATATCCGAAGTAAGCGTGGGATGATTTAATCGATGTTTCGTAAAGAAGGTTTCTAGACAATATAACTAGGATGCTATATAACGTTTAAAAATAAAAGTACTTTTTTGAAATATGTAATAATATGAATTAAGAAGCAGACAGAATGAGTTTTTGAAAAGCATTGGAGTTCCTGTTGCTCAGCAAGTCGTAACTTTGTATAAATAATTAGTTTTTGTATTTTTAATGAAGAAATAATTTGATATTTTATGTTATCGCTACAAAATCAGTTTCTTATTGTACCTAAAATGTTAGCAGTAAGTATTTGTAGCTAGGTAGGTACATTAAAATCACATATAGCGTTAAGTTTCTGTTTTTTAATATTGTCTGATGTTTCAATATTTGACATTTCGTGAACTTAATGATTGAATACACTTATTATACTGACAAACAAGAGGAAGCTTTACGGAAATTCAATTGTTTTGTTACAATAGTCGTTAGACATTATAATGTCCTCCTGACCGATTATGGCCATAGCAACTAATCCCCATGGCAACCGGGTGCTGGTAGTCTTATAAGTTATAACTAGTAAGCGTAGACGTATAGACTGATAAGCCCTTAATCATGATCGGTCCACCGTAAGTGAAAACAAAACTTTATATAATACAAAATGTTAATAGCACGTTCTACTACATACTCGATGACACGCACACAAGCCCACAGATAAAGTTGCTGCTATAAGAAATTTACCCTATAAATGTGGAAAAATTGAAATCTACGAGCTGCGACGATATATCCATGTAGTTAGACGAAATAGTCTACGTTGTAATGTCTTCACTTCACTTCGGTTCTAGGTATTATTATTATGTATGCTTGTAAGTATATTAATTTGTGCGTAACTATTTTATTGAATTAGGAATAAAAAACGATAATTTTCTTCTTGCTAGTTGTTTTATTTTTTTTAATTTTACGCCATAGAACATGATAATTTCCAAATCAGAACGAAAATTGTACTAAGCACTCGGTTGTTCGCTAGTATAGGAGAGATGAAAATAACGCTATTAATACCTTCTCTCTCTCTTATAAGAAAAAGAAGCTTATTAGCATTTAGTATATTCATAATAGCAATGTTAACAGCCAAGAATCAACTTGTAGATCTTAATATTCTGACATTTTTAAGAGTAAAAACGCTGTTTATTTTCTTGGCGTCTTTAACCAATTTCGCTTTTTGTACAAGATATTACCTGAATACATGACTGCTTTCAAATTTGCCGGGAATTTTTATTAAATGGATATTGTGATATAAAGGAATTCGCGTTATACCGAAACCGTATGAATATTTTTGAAAGCTTCTTTTTCAAATGTGTTGCCATGCTTAAAATTTTTTAGCCCGAGGCGTACGTGGCTATTGATTTTCAGGTTTATTTGTTTATTGTATTCTGATTGTAAATATATATAACCTTATGATTAGATTGGGTTTAAAATATGTCATTTTAGTTCAGTTGTTTAGTTTTTCGTATTATCTATGTATACATATAATGTCTTTTGATAAATATGTCGTTCTATCTTAACTTTGCTTTAAAGGTAAATTAAATGTCTTCATAAAAATATTTAAATAATACAATATAACAGATTTAAAGGCCGCTGTAAAGATAGTAATATTCAATGATTTTTATTTTTTATTTACTCCCATAAGACTTCTGATCGTAAACACATAATATTAGATAAGCAAATATATTTTTACGTCGTAAATTTTTATATTCGTATCCTGTACAGAATTAGTCTAACACGTTACGAAAGAATCATCAGTGGGTTTGTACATACAATAATAACCTTTTTTTTTAAGTAAACCATAGATAAAAGAAAATGAAACAGCTTGTCTATGATCCATACCACACTGTTATATAAACCCAATAAAGATAAATAATAAAATGGAAAGCAGTTCTTTTGAACAACCTACTCATATATGCATAGCTTACCTCTTTCGAGTTCAATGATGCCAATATTTTCTTTGAAACGATTGTGCAATCGGTTAAAAAAATCAGGATCTAGCAAATATTCTAATATGTCAATGCTATGGATGTAGGATTAATATATGTGTAGCGAATGCATGGAGTTTTAAAAGGTGCTTAAGATATTTATCTAAGACTTCGGACAGGTGCGCACTGCGGTTTTTCGCGAGGCAATAAACAGCAGCGGCATAATGTCGCATATATGTACTTTTTTTACCGTGGGGAAATGCTCACGCATGCCTACCGTCCCGGGGGTGAGATAGTAGGTTATGTCGGACTCAAACCGACTAAAACCCCACGGTGTTCCACTGTTCCGCGTATTGACGGAGTCACGGGTGCTCTGGCGGACTCTTCCGCAGCCCCGTCAGCCGCATATATGTACTGTACCAACCAACGGTGGTTCGCCATCAGTGCGCGCAATACAATTTAAAACTGTTTGTTATTTACAGTTTTATGCCGCGCGGCGAAAAACTCCTATAATCATATACTACTCGTATTATCATATACAACAACTCGACATCGAACCATCATGCCCCAGCGGCCGACGAATTTCCTCCACATTTGTATATAAGCATAAATATAATAAACATACACGAATTAAACAAGACGTTACCTGATTAGAACTACAATCCGAAATTTGAAACTCATACGATTGAGTTTCCGAGCCAACAAACAAAAAAAAAACAATTACCCATATCCTTAAATCTTAACATATATAAATGACGTGCCACGTATTTTGTCCGCGATTGACTCCTAAACTACTGAACCGATTTGAAATTAAATTAGCACACCGTGTGCATAGCTTACATTATAATATATGTGAGCGAAACCGGGGCGGGTCGTTAGTAAAATATAAATAATTCAAATATTAATTTCGATAAGTAATCCGATAAATCTGCGTGTATTTTGCAGGGTGTTAATTCAACTAATTCCAAGATGGAGATCGTATCGAAGTTTGTAAACTTAATTTATTCCCCATTTAACTGCTTGGCCCGTGATAAAGTGCCGACCTTGAAATACCTGAGTTGAATTGAAGTCAACTACTTTAATATGATTCGTATATAAAAACTAGAGAAGTCAGAGCTTAAGCTATTAATATTGTGTTATCCTTAGTTTTTTTTAATAATACGAAAAGGGGAGACGAGCTGGACGCACTCCTGATGGTAAGAGTAACGCTAATGTAGTTATAAGAAGAAATGATATTTTATATTTTTTAAGAAAAAATTCAGGACTTTCAGATCATCTATGAACTTAGCTACAATTTCGGTCTAACATCGTTTGTCGTTGAAGTCAAAAATCAAAGCGTATCTCATAAGGCTGAAATTGGCTCTTTCACATTTGCTTTTGATGGAATTACTAATTCACAATTAGGTAACCTTTTGATATTTATCGTAAATTGTAATTAACTTCTGTAAATAAAGAAAGTGTTTAAAATGAACAAATATGTAAAAGGATTCAGGAAAAAAAATTCATTTCAAAAATTCAGATGCATTGCTGAAAGTTATAACTATAAAAAAATCTCTTCTCTTTTGGGTTCTTATGTATTTAAAAGAATAGTTATTATGAGATTATATAGAATAGTTACTCATGTGTAGTATAAATTAAGGGGTCGTATTTAACCTTGCCTCAATTTATTCAAGTTTTCTTCAGCTATTTTTGCCTTTCATCTGCCATATATACCAATTGTGCACCAAAATATGGTCATCAAAATATTTTATAATGGGCACCTATTTAATAACAGTTGCAATTTCTAAAAAATAATGTCACACCTAATTATAAAAGATGCATTTAATTTTTTAGTTTTACTTCAGATAATATACTGCAAAATATATTAAAATCAAACACCAATTAATGGCTAATGTAGTTTAATTAATCAAAAGTAGATACACTAAAAATGTAATGTTTACCTAAAAAATGTTTTTGTTCTAATCTGTTTTAAACCAAAATAATTCAAAATATTAAACAAGACCTTACTCCTACAATGTTTACATTATCAGTCCGCTCAATCAATGCAGTATTTTTTCTAATTATTGCACAAATAAAGCGCGTTTTGCCTTTGTCGGACGCCCCCGTTTTCGTTTTTGCCCGGTGCCTATGTTTTTGGCTTCCACTTATTTGGTGTTAAAGAAATTTTTTAGAGATATTATATGTGTATATTTAAATTTTAGATGAACAGTTAAAAATTATCCTCTTTTAAACCATACGGGTGCAAAGTTTTTATCGATATAAATGAATAAAGTCCTAACACAAGGTAGCTACTGTATACCGTTGAGGAGTTTTTTAAGCTATCCTACGTCTTCAGCATTATTATGGTACCCCTTATGGTATTCACAACCCATCTAGATGTAAAGTCCTTATCAATACAAAAAAATCAAACTCAAACACAAGGTATCTACGGTAAATCGTTGAGGATTTCCCTCGATTGCACCTGGGCTCCATCATCAGACCTACTCTAGACTATTAAATTAAAGTGTTTACATAAGATATTTAAAAACTTATAAACGCACTAGTCGTCCATACAATTTTTGAAAGTTCCCCTCGATATCTCTGGTTTCCCTTCATCAGACCCTGATATCCTTAAAATGGGACCACCTCAGAAGTGACCTCTAGCAAAAAAAAAAATGAAATCCGTCTATAATTTACGAAAATATCGGTGAACATGCATAAAAAAATAAATATTGTACATACAGACGAATTAAGAAGCTCCTCCTATTGAAGTCGGTTAATAAATGTATTTTTTAGAAGTAACGTTGTACAAAATTGATTATTTGTTCTTCAATGATAATTATTAGGGTAACGTAAAAGTCGTATAAAACCGTTTTAAATGGAGGTCCGATACTAAGATTCATATTGAGTAACAATTAGGAATATTGGTGCACAATCAGTATTTTTTGTGAAAGAAAAATATAATTTCTGTTTTATGAGAATATTTACTGCGCAGTAGAATAAAAAAGTGTTATGTCTTGGTGACAATTTTGAATTTGTTTAGTGTATCATAGTTTGTTGGCCAAGTAGTTCAATTGCAGTAGAATAATTTGATGGGGTTAAAAGTAATATTTTAGAGATGTATAAATAGGTGTACATTTAGATTTTTGGTGAACAGTTTATAATTATCCTAAATTAAGTAGCTTAAAAAAAATTATTGAAAATATTTTATCTATTTTTGACTGGCAATCAACATATAATTTAAGGTTACGTCATACAAATGTGAGCAACCCTACAGATTGAACGTATTCCAAACTTTTACCGCGATTATGCATGATTTTAGGCAAACGACAGAAATAGATTTTCGATGAATATGTTATCTGAATATATTGATCTTATATTTTCCTTCTATACATCCCAAACACTTTTGCGTTGTCCTATAAGAAACATTGAATATTAATATGATATTTATTTTGCGTAAATAGATTATAATTCTTGAAAAAAAAACTAAGAATTTAAGTATCCCTACGCCTTGAGCTCTGAGATTTAGTTTGAACTTTGAAGCAATAAACTATATTTTTGAATTTTATTAATAAGGTACTCTCTTACCTTTTTTATTTTTCTTTTGTTTATTGTAACTGACATTTAAGACATGTTTCAATGTTTAAATTATACACTATTGGAATAATAAATACTAGATACTCATAATCTTAGTATGATCGTGTATTACTTTTAAAAGGATCTAACGTATCTTTTTTCTCACAGTAGCTCAATTATTGTTGACATAAATCGTAATGTCATAATCAAAACCAACAGACATATATTTTATTATAATCGACAAAAGTCAGAATCATCTTGTTATTGTATTGAACTTCGATTGAGTGAAGTGCTATCAGTTTACTTACGTAACAAAGGAATGCTTTTGTGAGTTTAATGTCACGTTTCAATATTAAAAGCTTTTATTTGGCCATGT
>JADANM010005443.1:6362510-6409494 GCA_026213755.1 Eurema hecabe
CGTCGAGTGTTTTACTTCGGTAACTAATTGGCCCTTACGTCTACAACCTCTTAATTTATTAAAAGTCTGAAATTGAATACAGCGCAATTCGATTTGTGATACTTTTATCCGATTATTAGATTTGCGCTTTCAGCTAATTAAACTGTGAGATCTCGTATGTCAAACTTCGAGTATAATTACGTATTCAATTTAATTATATTGTATTTTAATTATTAAGTACTGCGTAAAATCTGTTAATTTTCTCGTAAAACACTTGTTTTGTGTGAAATTTATTTCCAAAAATAGTAAAACAGAATATTGTTGTGATTCGCTTTTAAAAAGCTTGGTTTAAAGTCTTAATGACTAAGCTAATTATTTAAGTGCTATTACCAAACTTCTTTTAGAAGATATGTTAAGTTGTATGTACGTATAAAAAAACTTAATGCCTCATAAAGAAATATGTACTCTTGCACAATGTAAAGCTTTTTAGGAAAAATGAAGTCCAATAATGTTTATTTTGTTGGCATGCTATTCATGTTGAAACAATTTTCTATAAAAACATACTACTTACCTACATGTAAAACTAAAAACTGGTGGTAAGTTAGAATTTTAAAAGCTGGATATTTAAAAAGACTATTTTTGACCTCGACTGTGACTTTGATTAAAGACAGCAAAAATCTTTGGGGCTTTGGACATTCTGCTGAATGGAAAACGTATCGAATTTGTCTGCTGGCGATTTCTCAGAAGCCTCACCAGATTTTAAATTAATATCTATTATATAGGTCTATTTGGATTTCTCAACCTCGATGGAATTCTGATTTCATATCTAAGCATTTGAGAGTTCCAGTGGTCTGTTGTACTCCGCGCTTCTAATCCAATTTAAAATTTGGAAGAGTTGTAATAACCTAAATCATTCCATTTTTAAACCTTCAAATTTTTTTTTTCATACATAATACAAGCGGGCAAACGAACAGGGTACGTTCGTAATCAAAAAACATTTGCAAGGGTCTGTGCGAATGCGTTGTCAGCAAATCATATGTTGTGATTCAACCTTATTCTAATATTTCATGTCTATTTCTAGAATATTTTCCTTGACCAATACGGGTTTAATAAAGAAACCAATATCAAAGTTATATCGCGCCGAACTATGAATTATTTATCAAATTTAAAATCAACCTTTGGTACTCACTGCATAAACGTGACAGATAATAAAAAAACAAATTAGTGAGAAGAAACTTAACGGAATTCAAATTTTTCAATTAACAGCATTCTTCAAATATTAATAAAAGAGCTTTGAGTTCTTGTTCATTTTGTAATGAAGTTTGTTTTAGTTAAGATCTGACATTACAATCCAGATTTTTCCCTGGCTCCGCAAACGTGCATTCAAAGTGGGAGAAGTAGTACCCATTAACTCAACCACAATAAATATCACTATTATATGTTATTTGATACTTATATACAGTTAGTGTGTTGCGAGCTATTCGTAATATAAAGACTACGACCCAGATATCCGTAATTAGCCTATAAACTTAACAAAGCGACTTTCTTCCTTATATACATGGGTAAATATTTACAATCTGTACAATTTCCTAGCAAATAACATGTTTACCGAAACGTAGAGCGATAACCTCACCATACAAATGAAACAATTGCTGAATAGGTACAATTACAATTATACCCTACAATTCGCCACATCCATTGAAACAAGAATGTTTAGGGAAACGTCACGTGGACGCGTCAGAAACATGTTCACAGAAATATCTGACGTATCTGGAGAATGGAGATCACGTTGTACCCTCGTGCTCCAAAACGAATTTGGTACAGATAAATCTAATTAAAGGGGTCGGGTTGCCTCCCTTTATTAATTTTTAACGTCTAACTCTTTATATTGAAAAATTTTAAAAAGGTCGATTTTTTTATTTTTTAGTTATATTTTTTTTTATACGATGAAATGAGGAGACTCATATATTCCAATATATAAGTCATATAAGTATGTAACTCCTTACTAGTCTATATAATTATTATATTCGGAAATTTTACTTTATTACCTTTACAGAATGTATCATTTAGTTGATTAAAATATATATCGGCCACCACTTTGTTGGGAAAAGTCGATTTGTGAAAACCAATTTTTCGGGTGTAAGCCCTGAACTTTACTGAGTAGTGACATTAATATTTAAGTGTATGATTATTATTATATATTCATACCGGGGGTAGGTCTCTTTCGCAGGAGACCGACTGGGTGGGTACCCCCACAGTGCCAGACATTCTACCGCCTGAACAGTGATATGAAAATGTCACTGTGCTCCGGTCTGAAGGGCACTGTAGCCAGCGTGATTACTGGGCTCATGAGTCTTAACATCTGACGACTCAAAGTGGGGAGCGTCGGTGTAGTGCACCACTGCCCGGAGTTGGGCTTTATAGCAAAAGTTCCGGGTAGCACTGCATTGGCTATGGGCTGGCGTTGCTCTTACCATCAGGAGTGCGTCCAGCTCGTTTCCCCTCTTTATATTATAAAAAAAAAATATTATTATACATTTAACACTTTGTTACATTAGGGAATAATAAATGGCACTATGCTTCGATATACTGTTTGTAATTGGCGACCTTATTACTAAAGAATGATCTTTTTAATCACACAATATACGACTGTGGGGATAATATGTTGAATGTAATACTTCAAATACTTCTACTGAAAATTCTCTAAAAACATAATGCATAATCAATTAATTGTATCGTTAAAATCCGTAAGCGTTAGTTCTTTAAATTTTCATAAAAGTTTTGTTATTGTAAGGCAATAAACGATTTTTACTTATTTACATAAATTATTTTAATACCTTTCAAAAGCCGTAATAAATAAAAGTTTAAGAATTCGTTAGGAATCTTTATCATTCTTGTTTAAGACAACATTTGAAACATTACAGAGAGCGCGGATATAATGCTGTTAGAAATCTAATGAAAGCATTTTGTTTGGAGAGTAGGTATGAATTTTGTGCGAATCAAAGGGATCTATTAACATTCTTTTTAATTCGACGTCTTCATATTATAATCAATACTATTTACCGGTTGTAATTATCGCTTTTCTTTGTCTATATGCCTATTAAAAATCCAAACGCAATCTTTCTTAATTTGAACTTAATTAATTGAATCGTAGATCCTTTTTTTATATGATAGTGAGCAAGACTAATGGTTCTATACCGGAGTTATGATACATCATTCTTGCATATAAAAAATCATTTTTATTTTTATCAAGTCTTAATAAAAAAAAGTTTCGTCTTACTAAAATCTATCAAAGGAAACTTCTCAGAACATAAGAATTTACACCTTAACTTTAATGTTACTTCCTTCTTAACTTAAGTCCGAGAAGTAGAAAAAATTGTGTAAAAGTATTTTAGTGTTAATCTTAAGTAAAAATAAACGTTTTATTTCCTACAACAAATAGGCTAAATATTTCCTGGTTTCATCGGACAATGACTCGTATGAAGTTATCATTATTTTGGCGATATAAATAAGTTTAAGCATAGCAACATATACATATAAAACAAAAGAGAGATATTAAAACTGTTTCTCAGTAAGGTATTTTTATATTAAAGTTTTCTATATTTTTTGTAAGCGTTTTTTCAAAAACATATTATTTATATATTAATATACACAATAATTAAAAACTATTAATGTATAACGACATGACATCTCTTAAAATTCGATTCAATTCTTGTCGATATTAATTAGCAAGTAAACAGAAGAGCAATGAATCCGGGTCATTTAAAAAAATATTAATTATTAACGTCACATAAGAGCCTATAACACTAACGAATAAAGTAGAAATTGTTTTAGTAGATATAGAAATTACACTCATGACGTCATAATTTCAGAAACACTAGCTTTTTCAAACATTCCTACACATAGCTTAATTCCTATAGAAAACACACGGTAATTATTTTCATAAGCGTGGGCGGTTGCAAATTGTTGTATCTACCTCTTACATACACAAAATGAAAATCGCTAGGATCTGACAAACCACAAATACTTCGACTATTCAAAATGTTCTCATATTTCAGCTAACGCTTTCATCTCATATCATCATATTACATACAATTATATATAAATCGTTGTGTGTTTGATTGAATTTAATTTCATGGAATATGATACAGATTCCATTTAGTAGCAATTAACAAACAATATGACTTTTGGATGAGAAATGTATTCAATAAATGTACTTATTGTTATCCCTGATTTAGGTATAATACTTACATCTATTTCTATTAAATTATAAACGTCCTTAGACTTCTCTTGGCTATTTCAGGTACCTAATTATATTCAAAGGTTTGAATGTATACAGGTACATATGTATATATCGAAGTCTAGTTTTAATATATTACAAATATATTTATATATCTTAAGTGGTTAAGTTTTTAATAAACATATCGTTATGTAGATAAAAGCTTGATGCAAGAGATCATACGCAGTCTAATGGTAAATGCGTATGATACAATATATTATTCTTGGAATTATGTATCAATTATATTTTATGGTACCTACTACATAAGACTGGAAATATATATATGCTATTGGTATTATTTTTACTACACATTATTTAAAAATTCAACATTATCAGCTGCCATATTAAAAAATTATTTGTATTATACTAAATTTGTGTTATACTAAAAACGTATATTATAACATCGTCCTTAATCCCTCAGAGCTATCCCTTCCTGAACTATCTCGAACTTCGCCTCTGGTCATGTAAAAAGTTGCATCAACAGTACTTTTCACTTAAACAATATGTTACTGATAAACTTTTAATAAACTCACCAAAAAGTTTCTATATCCAGGTAAAAAGTTCACAAGCACATTACACTTCACAAAAAAATAAACGCAATTGCTGAACTGTCAAAATTATTCGAATTTCGAATTATCGAGGCGTTTGGATGATTCGCGCGTGGCCTCGCTACTGGTGAAACGCGGGCGGGCGGCCCGCCCAGATGATATCTCGGGTTAAAGGGCCCAAGTGTTAATCTATCGGCGGTAGATAATTTTTAATAACATGTTTGTTTTGATACTTGAACAAATTCTCAATCTACAGTTTTACGACTGTGTTTTTTAATGGCGTTGTGGTTAATGAGGAGAGTTTAGACTATGCAATGAATAAAGATAAACAGGACATGTTGTTGTTATAAATTCCATATTCTGTATAAGGGAAATATCGCACTCTCTTTGAGTTAAGATTGTATATGGTTTCAAAAATAGCCACGTAAGTAATAAATTTCAAATTAATTAACCAAAGTTTACATAAGTTTCATTCAGTAAGCTTTCCGAATGTCTCTGGGCGAAGGTACATTACCCTGGGTTTTTTATTCTTAATCAAATTTCCTCCAAAAAGGTTTTATTATGTAGTTTACCTCTATTGTTTTTAATTATAAATTATAGATCATACATTCATAATCTATTGTATTGCTAGTGTTTAAAACTAGAACTCGCCATAAACTCATGGCTAGCGACGTGATATGTAAAGAGTCCCCCAGGGCAGCCCATTGTCGTCAATTGTTTCACTTGGTCCCGTAAACATAGCTTAATGATCTGTCTGCACTTGTTCACCATTGCATTAAAGGTCATGGTTTTACATTGACATTGTGGTATATTGAAATCGATACATGGACGTCGATAAATGTGTGAAGAACAGTTCAGAGTAAAAATCACCCAAATGCCACACTTTAGGTACCTACCAAAAATTTATGAATAGCGTCGTACCATCAGATGAGACGCCAGTTACTCTTTGCCCTTGTATATCAAAAATTATAACTAAAAGACTTATATTGTCTTAATAAGAATTAGAATCTTAACAGCTGTAATAGGCTTCATCAGGTAAGTATATAAATACCTGTAGGTCGATATTCAACAGTTACCACTTACCATATCTAAATTCTAATGATTGCAACTGAAATCGTTAGAGTTCTAACGACATTTGAGACGTATTGCTAATATCTGAACCCAAAGACTGATTTTCTTATTAGATGTCTATGTCATTAATTTAAAATAAGAATATTTTCGTACAAGGAGAGTTCTTGAAACGTTCACCCCGATTATTATTTACACAGAATAATTAACTGTGAATGCACGTCGATCTTGGCATTCTCATTAAGATATGTAGCGTCAGGCATCGTCAATATTTTCTTTTAAATCAAAGAAAAACAACGCAAGGCGCACAGGGTCATTGACATTAGTTAAAACTCAATTAACAATTTACAATATTATAAAAGATTATAAATTATTTTAAACTCAAAGACGATTGTAGGTAAGTTATTTTCTTAATTGAATTAGTAAAGTCAGTTGTAAGGAGCAGGGAACTGACACTTGATCGGTGATTTATCAAAATCTAATATATAGCTAAAAATAATACCCCGAAAGTCTTTATATCTATAGCTAACTGTTTATTAAGTATCACATTGAATTATGCTGATATACTTGGCAAATATCATAGCTATAGCCTACAGCTTAAAAGGATAATAGGTTATTTGCCAAAAGAGCCTGGGCATATAACAAATAGAAGATTTTTTTATTACAAGTCCGTTTGTCTGTTGCTTCAATATCTATATTCTATCATCTATATAGTGCATGTATCGCTATCAGACATATCGAAAAAATTTGGTGACAAAAATGTTAAAATCATTAATCTGAAACTGCGTAATTGAATAAAGACATTTAGTGCAGTCAATTTAAATTTTATTGCAAATTGGGGATTAAAATTGTTAAAATAACTGGACTAATACTTAGTTTAAGTTCACCTAAATTATTTTTTATCTAAGAATTACTAAGTTCAGTGTTTGTTTTAATATTATTTGGATATATAACTAACTAGTATATAAAAAGGGCTTATAAAATAGAATCCCTCGTTTTAATCGGTAGGTAGTGGCGCTATTTTGTGCGAGTTTGACATTAGCGCCTCTTGCTGCGCGTAAGAGAATTTCCCACTAAGAAAACATCTAGAAAGTGTAAGTTAATTCTTATAAAGAATAACCAAATATTCTGTAACTAATTACGTATCAGTTGTGATTGCTAGTGTCGGCTGTAGCAGACATTGATAGAGCCACGCATTAATTACCTTTATCAGCGGAAAAATGCTCGTGTCTTATGCTAAAGGTTATCGAATTACGGCAATTATTTTAGCGGACGCTACATGGGGATCCGTGATTCGTCGCGTAGTGTCATTTTTAAGGAGAATTGAGAACATGTACCTACAATTTTTTTAAACTATTACTATAAAATTAAGTATTGCATTAAAAAATAAGAAACTTTTTACAACTGGGTACAATCCAAATAAAATATTTTAAATATAGATAGATTGAATAAATAAATAGATAGATATAAACATGAAACAGTGCCATATATTTTTTAGATAAAAAAGCTATTTTATGGCAACGAAATCGTAGTTCAAGTACAGGTAATTTATATTTCTATCAAAAAATTTAACCCACAACCAAGGGGGTTGTGGGTTCAATTCACCAACAGTTCAATCACCACAGTACCTAGTTCATTAACATATCTAATAACGAATAACATTTCACGTATTTCAGTTTAAGAATCAATTTTTAGAACCCTCGGCAGTCTTTATCTATACTTATAATAGACAAGAATACTAAAGGTCAAAGCTACGGTTTTTATGTGTCTATATTCTTTATCTGCCTCAATATGTATACCTCACGGGAACACCGCGTGGTCTCATTAGATAACATACGGAAGGTCAAAGTTGTTATCGAGAAAAAATATTATGTATCGAACACGAGGTGTGCTCCGAGTTATACAACAAATGCGCTTTTGACCTCACAAAAGCATATTTCGGGAGGAATATTACTGTCTTTTCACAACAAGGCACATAACATAATATGTAGATATAAAATTGCATCATTCATCTAGTGGGGTAAAATAATATGATTGTAAAATTATCACGATAGGGCTCAAGTGTTCTGCAATATTGTAACAGACCAATGATGTTAACAACTAGTTCAGTACAATATAATATTACTGAATATAATGGATTAAATATAAATTTTAATTTGGTTTTTTCAAATTCGAAAATGTGTCCCTCATGATAACGACTTACGATGTATTATAATATGATATATCTAATACTTTTTTTTCTAACAATTATAGACAATATTACGTCTAGATTTTAATGCTATATTAACAATTCTATATAGCACCCTAGTCGAAATTTTAAGTTTTTGCAACAAAAATAGGTACACTTTTGTAGAGTATCTCTGATAGCTTATAGAATCATGCATAAAGAAATGAAATATCATTCTGAATAAATAATAATTTATTTAAAATTGTCCAAGGTAACATTCAGCCCCACATTATTATGTTCAAACATTTTCCCGAACAAAGAACTGTACAATTCATTTGTGGTTTCTTCATTCCATTTAGTTATCTTTTCGGGCGCCATATAACTCACTAATGGATTATGAACTACATACTTTATTTTTCTACCTTTAGTAGCTTTTGTGTCTACCTTTCTTTTCATTTTACTCCTCATTTGCTGTAAGGCTATCCACTGCCTACTTAATTGTACAGGGTCTGTTATATCAGCTGACTTACACTCAATTAACTCCCTCAATAACTGATGATAGAAATCACTATCATCAAATATTTCAGAAATGTACTCATCATCATCCTTCCTATTTCTTGTTATAGGATTAATATCTGCACCATTTTGTTCGTCTGTTTCATCTTTTTTATATCCAACAATATCATATTCTGACCTCTTTAGCTGTGTCCTTTTAATTAGTTTCTGTCTGTCTGATAAAATATATGAAATTTGTTGAAGAATAGTGTTTGTGGGTGTGTTTTTAATATTTGCTGCTGTAGCCAGACGGGTCTTTTCATTCCATTTTTGAATGGTGGTATCCCTAAATTGTCTAAAAGACTTATGGCATGTGGCAATATCACTTTCATAGTCTACAAGTTTTCGTTTTTTGGGCAATTTTGCTACTGCCTTTTCTTTTTTATCTTCTGCAATAGATTTTTCTTCATCTGTATCAGAGGGTATTTCTTCATTATCTGTATCACTGGGAATCTCCTCATCACTATCTGCTTTTGTCTCTGGCTGTTTTTGTTCTGAATTCTTTTTGCCATTAGATAGATTTTTAGTCTCAGGAAAGTTTTTTAATAACAAATTTTGTAGTGTTACAAATCTGAAAAAGAAAAAAAAAATTTTAATATAAACAACCATAAAATGATATAACAACTAAATTTGAAATGCAGTATTATAAGGCTTTTGATTTAAGAGTAAGCTAAAATGGAATTTACAGGGAATAATTAGAAAAATTACTGTGTGAATAAGCAACAAAAAAAGATATAAGCTATCTTACTTATCCAACACAGCAGTGACATTTTGCACAGTTTTACTACTTTCTTCCACAAATTCATTATTCTTTTTTAATTGCTCATAAAAGTCAGGCATAGGCAATTTATTGGCTGTATTCATACACCTTTGTAAATGAATTCTCATTTCCAAAAGGCCTTCCCATAACAACAATTGATTTCTAACGCAAATTCCTTTCTTAGCTTCCTCGGAAACATTCTGCTTTTTCACATGCTCAAATTCTTCTTTAGGTGGCTCCTCCATTTGACTAATGTCATAGCCTTCTTCGTCACCCTCCTCATCACTGTCACTACCATCGTTATCATCATTTTCACTTCCGCTTCCATTTTCCGAACTTTCGTCATCTGAGCCACTGTGCAGTTGTTTTTGGAATTTCGTTATACTATAATCATCGCTTTCGTCATCAGTATCATCACTCCCTGTCCCTATAGCACTTCTATTTTGTACTTTATCCACATTTTTAGTATCACTATCATCACCTGAGTCTTCTTCATCTGAAGTATTACTTTCCAAATCCTTTTTAGAAACCACTTGTCCTTCGTACTTTTTACTAATTTCACTCAGCAAATTTACATTGCGCTTCCGAAAGTCACTAATTGCGGCTTCATCTTCGTCTGAAGAGCTAAAATCTGCACGTGAAACAGTACTTGGTTTTGTATTGAATATTTGATCATCTTCTATGTCAGGCCTTGGTTTGACTGTTAATGCGTCGGCGATTTTATCAGACAACGTTAGCTTAGAATTCTTTTTCGGTTTAAATTTCATTTTGTTATAAATTATTAAATTTTACAAAAAAGTAGTAGTAAAACGTGCTTTTGATGTGTAGTGTCAAATGTCAATTGTATAATTATTATTTAGTGTAATCTGTCAACTGTCACTGTGAAGTGTGAACTGTTCTTGTACATTTGAAAATTAAAATAAGCTTTTCATTATTTATGAAAATTGCTTTGCCTGTAAAATTCGTTTTAGATATTACAAATATTTTATGACCATTTATAAACAAATTATTAGTAAATTAACAATTGTTGTATATTTTTAAAGTTAAATATGTATCTGTATGTAGCCGTGTTTTTATCTGTTTACATCAGTTAAGTTAAGGCGCGAAAATTGACATTTTAATTAACGAACAAGTAAAAAGTTTAGTTGATAAATAAAAAAATTAAATATAGCATAAATCGAAGTCAGTAATAAAATTAGTAAAGCGTTAGCCACTGAAGAACAAATCAGTTACCTTTTATCATTTGTTTTAGTAATATAACTTAAAATGCGGCGAAGAAAAGAAATTATAAAACCTGTAACTTGGCTTAGCGATGAAATTCCTAATATATCTTTATCTATCACATACAAGTACTACAGGTTTGTATTTTTAATTTATTTGAAAATCCATATATTTAAATTATGTATATGGCAAGAAATTATATTATTTCAGAAAGTTTCAGTATAAAGATATAATCGCTGAAGTAGGCGATTTTATACTCGTATCAAATGCCGACTCTGCAGAACCAGACACCGAAGAAGGTTGTGACGCGGCTAAAATACTTACACTTTATGAAGATAGTTACAACAAACACGATCCTTTTAGAGCCAAAGTTCAGTGGTACTCTAAACCAAATGGTTTGCCCAAAAGTTGCATGAATAATAAGGAACCAACCAACTTTTTAGAGAAAGAGGTAAATTTTAATAACCACACTATATAAATTGTTAGTTAAATTTAACATATCCATGTAAAATTCAATCTTAAAATTCCTTCAACCAGGTTATTGAAGATCATCGCCCATTTGACACAGATGTATCAATAGAAACATTTTTCAAAAAATGTGATATAACCTTTACATTTACCAAGGATACAGATTTGCTGCTAAAAACAAACTATCATTACATTTGTCGTTATAGGCTCATTGCTGTTACTAAACGGAAAGCTAATTTAGAACCTATATTAGAAGAAGAAAGAAAAGCCTTAGAATTGTTAGTCACACCTAGAAAAAGAGTTACACCTAAAACTCCCAATAGCTTAGTTAAAAGAATGGGTAGAGTATCAATCTCGGAAAGAAATTGGAGTGTAAGCAAAAATGATGGAACAAAATTGCTTCTCAAGAGAGCTATATTGGCAGATAAAAATGACAAGGACATACCAAAGACACCTGAAATTCATAAAACTGTGATTGAAACACCAAAGAGTACAAAAAAAGTAAATAAAAATAATATTGAGGATATTTTGTCTATGGAACTTAAAGAGAACTCAGATGAGGAGCTTCCAACACTTATAATAAGACAACATGTGCCAAGTACACCTAAGAGAAAGACACCTTTAAGAAAAAGAAATGAAGAGACTCCAAAAAAAGTTCTAGTATTTGAAGAAGATGAAAAGGAGGTATATTCTACAAGGTCAGGTAGGAAGACAAGAAATCCAGTGACATACTGTGAGCCTGAGGTATCTCCAGTTAAAAGGACTCCTACAAGAAGCAATAGAATATCAGATACAAGTGATGACTTCCCACTCACGCCTAGAACACCTAGAGCACCTAGAACACCTAGGACCCCTAAGACACCAAAAACTAGGACTTCTATAGCTAAAACTCCAAGAAGTGTTAAAAGAATCTTAACCAGTGAATTGACTCCCACATTACATACAAGGGCACATTCTGTAGACAATATTAATGGTAAGATTATTACAATAATTTCATACCAATATCTTAAATATCCAAAACATTCACTATGATTAAAATCCTAGTCTAAGACTTAAAATATGAAAGTTTCCAAGAATGTCTTTATCTTAAACAATGCAATAATCTTTTTAATCAAAATTGCAACTGAAACTTTGTTTTCAAGTACTAACATGCAATAAATAATAACTAATTTCAGAATTTACGAAAGAGAACCGCTCGTTACCTGGAAGAGAAAATCAATTAGATGAAATATTGTCATTTGTAAGAACCAAGTTACTTGATCATATAAGTGGGTGAGTAGTGAACCTATTAACAGTAAATCCTTTGATGATCTTTTAGCTATTATAATACAGAGCATATTCTATATATGCTCATTGCAGAAATCCTTCATTATTTATCTTAATTGCATGTATAATATGTTTATTAATAAAAATTTTAACTTAAAATGTAATGTATACAATATATACATGTAATGAAATTGTATATAAAAGCCATTTCTTTCAGGCAACCATTATTTCATTTTTTAAAATACCTTAAAACTAATACATTCATTTATATTTATTCAGGTGTATGTACATATCAGGCGTGCCTGGTACGGGTAAAACAGCAACTGTGAATACAGCTTTAAAAATACTCAAAGAAGAGTCAGATCTTCCCGAGTTTCAACTTGTAGAAGTGAATGGAATGAGAATAGCAGAACCAAGACAAGCTTATGTACAGATTTATAAGCAGCTTACTGGTAAATTCTTTAAGTAAAATTGTCTATTTAGATATCTAGAAAGAGTTTGTGTTAGAACATTCCAATTGATACATTGATGAGTTTATTTGTTGTTCTTTGTAGAATGAATTGATACTTTTATTTTCAATTCTTAACATAATCTTCATATTTTTATTATTCATATTGTTATTTTATTTCTTGTATTAAAAAATCAATTTTAGCTTTATACAATGCATTATATTTACTTATTGTTTGTAGGTAAGACAGTTGTATGGGAACAAGCTTGTTCCCTATTAGAAAAGAGATTTACAAATCCTGGACCAAGACGTACACCAACAGTTTTAGTTGTTGATGAGGTAAATAAATTGAATATTATCTACTAATAATGAGAGTATTCTTTTTATCTTTATTATTATTTTATATTTATATTTAATTATTATATAAAATGTATTAATATATTAACGGTATTTTAGCTAGACGCCCTTTGCAATCGCCGACAAGATGTCCTCTACAGTATAATGGAATGGGCAGCGCATAACACTGCACTTCTAACAGTTTTAGCCGTAGCCAATACTATGGATTTGCCTGAACGAGCTCTCGCAGCGAGAGTCGCTTCACGATTAGGCCTTACAAGACTGACGTTTCCACCATACACACATACACAATTACAGTGTATTGTCGCTACGAGATTGGCTGGTGCCAATGTTACGCCTGATGCCGTTCAGTTAATTGCAAGGTTATTTAATATTATAATTGTGAAAATAACTGTTTTCCTGTCTGTTTGTATCAAACCGATTCAAAGAGTTTAATTCTCCATAATTGTCAATATTCAATTAAGTGTGATGCTTATTTAAATTCTTGACATCATAACATGTAAGTGTGTAGAAATTAAAGGTTGTTTTTAATATAAAATATTTCAAATAGTTTTACAACAAATGTGTTTCATTTTATTTATCAGCCACTATAAATGAAAGATCTATAATTTGTGGCGCTATTCTAATCTACATTGTTATGAACTGATATCTTGGCCCTAGATCATGCTGTGTAATGAGCGTTTAAAAATGTTACTTCTATGTTCCAGAAAAGTAGCAGCTGTATCCGGTGACGCTAGGCGGGCTTTAGCTCTATGTACAAGAGCATTAGAACTTGCCGGAAACAAGGAGGCTGGATTAAAGGAAGTTCAGCAAGCTCTTGGAGAAGCAGCTTCTAGTGCTGCAGTTAGAGCTATTAGGAATTGTTCAGCTAGTGAAAGGCTTATGTTAAGGGCTGTTGCTGCTGAGGTAAGGGTTTTAGAGTTTATAGCCATTAATAAATTTATTTTATACAAAATACATAACATAATTTACGACAAGAAAAGAAAACAAACATTCCTTAAGTCTTTTCAAATACCTTCTCTATTATAAACATGACACTATTTTTATGTATTAACAAAGCACAATTACATTATCAGTTATCAATATCATTACAGGTTGAACGCACTGGCTCAGATGAAACAACATTATCGAGAGCACTTTTAACTGCAGCAGCTATAGTGTCTTTAGATGGTCGACCATACAGAAGTGCACCAAATATACGTGCCCCAACACCTTCGCAAGCACATGCTATATGTGCTAGGCTGGCTGCAATCAAGCTGTTATTGCTAGAACCGAAGCCTTCTGAACCTAGATTACTCTTGAATGTTAGCGCGGATGATGTTCATTATGCTACTAAACAGATAACGGTATAAACGGCTCTGCAAGAGATGTCTTCATAGTGTCATTCATTCATTTCGAGAGCTAAAACCTTCAGATCTTAGGTTAGTCATAAATTTAATTGCTGATAAAGTTCATTACACTATTGAACAGAAAACCAAGAATTTGATGGCCAATAAAAATAAAGAAACAAAATGTGCCTTATTTGGACATAAATGTTAATAACAATAAATAAAAAAATTCAAAACGCTAATAATGGCGACAGGTTCGTGAATGTGTTCATAAATTTATTGAATCTAAACAACAGTTCGTTAATAATAAATTCAATTTAAAATATTGACATGATTTCTTCCGTTGACAAAATAAATATTAACTTGTAAGTGAAATAAATATGTTTTAATAAATTTTGTTTATTTTATGAATCGCCATTTTGTAGTATCTTTATAAGTGCTTCTGTATTGTTATCTTGCACTGCTACTCTGCAAGCTGCTACGACTGCTTTACTATGCTTCCCAACTGAAATGATTACAATGCGAAAATATGTATGATGTTATAACTAGTTTAATATATGATGGCTATTAAATTAATAATAATCTAAAGTTATAGGTATACTGGTAATGCCATAGGGTGCTGGTAAATTTATTTCTTTAATACTATTAAATCCCTGCTACATACTGGTTAAAACATTTACTCTGTGTATGGCAATCAGTAATATAATATAAAATTTATTTAATAATTACAAAACAAATTTGGAACTTCTACATTAAATACCTCTTAGTCTAGCTGCTTGTTGAAGAATTGTATGCAGATTTTTAAGCGACGAGATCGTCTGTTCTTGCGCTGATCGACGTATATGGCAACCCGTTAATAACTCATCATTTAGAAGCATAACTTCTTTATAGCGGTTAAGCATTTCTTTTCTAGAAAACAATGATAAGTAATCAATCAGTTTTGATACAATGTGTTACAAATATAGCGTTAAGATTGGTCAAATAGTAAAGCTAATTACAATTGCAAAAAATAATAATTACAAGTCATAAGATGCGGCATCAATAGCAACTGGAAGTAATGCTGTAATGAGTTGTGCCTTCTCAGCACTCTCAGCAGCCAAACGAGTCCTAGTCTCTCCCACCTCAGACGCATTAAGCATTTCGATTCGTAGAGTTTCTTCCGATTTGGGAACTGTGCTGTGGACTAAATTGTAAATGTGTTGGTTAAAAATAAGAAATAGTTATCAAATATAATTATAACAAATATTAACTATGCATATTAAATATTTTAAGATATTTTGATTTTCATAACATTGGGCAAAATTCTTAGCTCATTGCCATAAAATTAAAAAAAAAACTATCAGCACGAACTGTCACTTATCACCTGTTATTCACTTCAGATTTGTTAAATTGTCATTTGATGATTTGACATTCGTTAAGTTTGATAGCGTGGGTCTAATTCCGGTTTAATTTACTAAAACATTGATTTAAGCAAAGAACATGGTAGAAAACAACGAAATGGAATTATCCGAAGCGGAAGCTGAACAGTACGATCGTCAAATCCGTTTATGGGGCCTAGAGTCACAGAAAAGGTTGCGAGCTTCAAAAGTTCTCATTATCGGCTTGTCCGGCCTCGGTGCAGAAGTCGCTAAAAACATAATACTTTCAGGAGTTAAAAGTGTTTGTTTACTTGACAATGAAAAGCTGAGAGAAACTGATCAATACTCGCAGTTTTTAGCGCCACCAGATAAACTTGGCGAAAACAGAGCAGAAGCTTCTTTACAGCGAGCGCGAGCTTTGAACCCTATGGTCGAAGTCACTTCCGAAACCAAGTCAGTTGACGCTCTGCCAGATAGCTTTTTTACTGAATTTGACATAGTATGCGCGACTGGACTTAAACAGGAACAGCTTGAACGTATTAACAACGTATGCCGAGATGCAAACAAAAAGTTCCTTTGTGGCGACGTATGGGGAATGTTTGGATACATGTTTACAGATCTCGTAGATCACGAGTACTCTGAAGAGATAGTACAACACAAAGCTGTTAAACGAGGACCTGATGACAGTGAAAAGAATGCACGAGAAACCGTAACAATAACTGTTAAGCGCCGTGCGATATACGTACCACTACAGAATGCTTTGTCTGCTGACTGGTCAAAACCTGAGTTACGTTCGAGATTACGTCGTGGTGACCCTTCGTACTTCGTTATGAAAGTTCTTTTACGTTTCCGGGACGAATATAACAGAAATCCTGACCCCGTAAAACGAAAAGCTGACACAGAAATACTATTCCGCATGAGAGATGAACTTGTTAAAGAATTAAACCTTCCTGCTGGATTTGTAAGTGATGCATTATTGACTGATGTCTTTGGGATTGTTTCTGGAGCTGCTGCAGTATTAGGAGGCGTGATTGGTCAAGAAATTGTTAAGGCTGTTAGTCAACGGGAGCCCCCTCATAATAACATGTTTTTCTTCAACCCAGTTAAATGTGTTGGCTTTGTAGAATTGTATGGCCAATAATATCTCATATGTTAATAAGAATAAATTATTTTAAGATTATAAACAAGACATTTCTTTTATATACATATAAACACCAAACTGAAATATTTTATATACTCTAGGCTTATTTAAAATTTATTGGAATTATACTTACAGCAACTGCTCATAAAGTTTGCATATTTACTAGTAAGGAAATATTTAGCTACCAACCTGCAGATTAGTCAGATTCAAGAATACAGCAAGACTCTGCACCAAGTCTCCTGCTAATCTTATATCACTTGTACTAAATCTGACTTGGCCATCACCCTTAAAATCCATCCCCAAACACTTTCCGTCTCTGAGACACAAAAAACTTAGGTGCAGGTCTTTAATATCTTCATTTTCTAGTTGCATCTCTTCTTCCAAGAGAAAATTTTGATTAAGCCAAATACAAATCCTCTGCACCCTCTCAGTTATACGAAATGTAACATAGCTGTCTAGGTTCATCCTTCCTGTGGCATCAACAAGTTTGTACATAGAGAATCTTGGGAGATGTTTTGTAAGTTCAAATATGTGAAATTGTTCACTATCTGGATATCCGACAAGTGCCTGTAATTATCATCCTGCTACTTTAATACAAACGTAAATTATGACGAATACAGATTTTTTATGTGAATTAAATTATTTAGGATGATTAAATGTTTTCTTAAGTTACTATAATAGATTTCTATTCTTCTATTTAGAAGTTGTAAGTTGTAACTTTGTTGTACAAAACTAAATAATAATTAAACTACTACTAATATATACATAGTACATACTACTGTACCTATATATAAAATATTATTTTATAGATTCATACTTTTATATGCACATCAACAGGCACGTCTCTGGGCGATTGTAGAGGTATATACAGAATGGGCCGCAATTTGCCCGCTGGTGGGTGTCTGGCTAATGTTTCCCCTTTCTCAAATACACCTTCAGCCAGCACGAGAGCCGCACGTACCACTGTTTCATTGTTTGTTGATATTGCGAGTTGGACACAACCCTATACAAGATATAATTTTTAAATTGCATTGTTAGTTGATGGCATTTTATATTTAACAACCAAGACGAGCGAATTATAAAATCGCACCGCTTTAATATTTAATACAATTTAAAAAAAAGTGACGGTACCGTTCTTATATTTGCGATTAAAATTTTAATAATAACGATAATAATATTTGATTATATTGATTGAACTTAAAAAAATTAAACAGTAACTATAGATAATGTCCAGATAAAGTTAATAAAAATTAGTCACATTTACGGGTTTTTGTGAACAAGTAACTAATTAATCCTTTATTAACATTACATCTATTATAAGTATAAAAGTTTTTTTTGTGGTTTCATTCCTGAATCGTAAGTTACAAATCGAACCTACTTCTTCAGTATCCGTAGCCACAGCCACTTGGAGACGCGTATTTGTAGGCATAGCGGACGAAGGCCTTCCGATATCGTGGCTTGCGACATCAGACGCCGTCGAGTTAGCCTCATAATGCTGTAGCTCCATCATTAGAGCCTGTTTCTTGCTGAGCAGTTCCGTTATCGCCATACGATCTTCTTCTGAAGCTAATTTCTTGGAAGAGTTAAAACCAGACTCTTCTTGGTATGGAGGATAGCCGAGTACTGGACAAATGATTGATTGACTTTAAATGTTTTTTTAGCTATGTAGGAAACGTTTTTTAACTATTGAATTTCAAATTTGTACCGTAGTTTCTATTTGAATAACGTGATAGGGCAAAACTTTTGAAATTGGCTCAAGTTAGCTAGACTTTGGTGTGTATCTCGAAAATGTATTATTACTGTGTTAGCCGATTTTGATGATTCTTGCTTTCCATGTTGTTGTGTGTCCAAGGTAACATTTACATCCATAAAAAAAATCATACCTGTACCTAGAAGTCTCAAATTAACAAAGTTAATCCTGACGAAAAGAAAGACACGAATTACTTATAGAATTCTAACAGTTCTATCACCCTATAAGAATCAAATTTCTACTTTACTATCGTATGTTGTACCTTCGCCTTTATCAGAGACGCAAATTAAATCAGGCACTCCAAGGGACCTGTAGTCAGCTAGCAACATGGCGGCGCCGTTAGCCCTCAACTGTACTCGCCGCAGCACTCTCCCAGCATCATCGCGCCAGTCCACTCGACCGTTCGCCCAACAACTGGCCAGGCAGTCGCCAGACCATTGCAGAGATATAGCATTTTGTTTCGACTATTCATTAAAAGGTATCATTATTAAAGATAACTATAAGATAGTCATGTCTGCAAATTATACATTAAAATAACGGCTTTAAGTTTAAAATTGTACACCATGAAAAAGTAGAGACAAGCAAACAGTTGCTCATTCAAACTAAGCGTACCATTCTAAAGCGAAACTGATCTAAAGTGCGATCAATAAGAAAAATTAATTATACATTTCCATTAATTAAACTCTTACCTTGACGCGCCACAAACGTATCCCTTCTTCATACACGCCTATAGTACCATTAGCCAGACCATACGCGAATCTTACGTCCGATATAGGCGATAGACAAATGACTGGCCCAGTTTCCGACAACTCAACCAGACATTGATTGTTCTTCAACACCTTTATCAACGAATCATCACATCCAACTAGAAGCTGCCAAGTAGAGACGATTAAATGTTTTACTTAAGATATATATAAGATACAATATATTTAAATCATACTTAAAAGAAATTGTTGCATTTCGCCACCCGCAAAATTTAATACGTGTAGGTAACGATTTATATTTTATGGTTGCCTGGAAGACATCAGTTTCTAGTGATAAGGCTGCCAGTTAACATGATTGATCTCTGAGTAAAAGTTATTTTTTTAATGTTTTACACGAATAGTTGTACGTTCAAAACGTACGTTTTTATTAAAAGGAACAACAAATAATATTCATTTAATGATTATTTATTTATTGTTATTAACTTTAAAATAACAATAACTATATAATAACTTTTTAATTTTATATATTTCGATAGATATATCTACATTTTCATTTACCTCATTTTCGCCATCCTTATCGAAGTCAAAAGCTATTATCGACGAGACTTTACCACTCATAACGTTCCAGAAAACTTCAACTCCTTGACTGTTGAGGCCTAAAACAGAACTGTTTCCGCCAACTAAGGCTAATAGTTCGGTGCTCTTTCCAATTCTTCCCGTTGAAATCACATTCACACCATCGGGGGCTTCTTTAAAAAATAAATCAGTGTTGTCGTGTACGTCATAAGCTAAAATAAATTAGGTTGCAAATATTAATTTATTTTGGAATACTTCAAAAATTTAAAGCTTACTTTAAAGGATGATTACTATATGAAATTAGTGTTTCGTTTAAGAGTAATTTATAGGGAACTAGCTGTTGCCCGCGACTCCGTCCGCGTGAACTTTCATATAAACTTTGACCCCCCCTTCCCTCTCCTATAATCCTTTTTCATACAAATGTTTTTTCCCGCTTTCTCCCGTACCCGTTCGAATTTTACTATATGCTGTTGCAAATAACCTTTAAGTTTACTAAGGTACCTACATGCCAAATTTCAGGCGTCTAACTTAAGCGGTTTAGATTTTTCGTACAAAAAGATTTTCCCGCTAATTCCCGTTCCCGCGGGAATTTCGGGAATTCCTTTCTTAGTGGATGCCTACGTCATAATATCTACCTGCACTGCAAATTTCAGGCCGATCCGTCTAGTGGTTTGGGCTGTGCGTTGATAGATCACTTTGTCAGTCAGTCACCTTTGTATTATATAGATATAGATATAAACCTACAGTTGTTAACACACAATAGTGTAAGTATACTTTATAGGCACATGATAATCTTTTAGAAGTGATAGTAATAGATTTATGCATTTTTTCTCTCCGATCAATATGAAACTTACCACTAAATTATTACTTTGAGATAAATCTGCATTAACTCTTTGCATTGCTATCGTAATCTCTCCTAAAGTGTATACCTACCTAAAATTTGAGTAGGAGAACCAATTAGGAGTACATCTCTTGAACAGTCTGGTTTAATGGCACCAGCGGCTAGAGCAACTACAGCCTGACTTAAATTCAATTCTGATACCTCTGCATGAGCCTCCGATCTTTGCGTACGACCGCTGACTATTCCATGTGGATGATGTATAATGATCTTAAAATAAAAGTTTTAGGTCATAAAATATTACTTAAACTATTCTGTATGTATGTATTTACAAACGACACTACACTTTATCGTAACCTGCTGAAGCAGTTAAACATGGATGAGTTCCGTCATATTTTGCTATAATAACTATTCCAGGAGTGACTTTATGATTGAGTTCTAGCTTAAAAACTGGCTGAATATGTGTTAATTGCATTTTTAAGTATTTTCTTTACTGTGGTCTTCAGACAGTAGATAAGCACTGTATTTACCTTACATTTCCATAGTAACGTAGTTATTCTTAATGTTTTATATTCCATCGTAAAATGTATAACATTGGGTGAAATTACGTTTATAGATTACAAATTAAAAAGTCTCAATTGAGTATCAGTATTCATTTTAAATAAAATGTTTTTTTAACCAATAACATTGTATAATAATTTCTATACTCGCTTATCGGTACAAGCATCCAAACACTGCGGGATATCTAGTGACTTTGACAAACAATGACAACCAAGTATAAATTAAAAAAATCGTAAATCAGTTTAAAATTCGCAAAATCTCTGGGTCTGTGAATAGACGAAGGTACTCATAAAACAATAGATACTTTACGTGTTTTACGGCAGTATTTTTTTTAAATTCGTGGCACTAAATTGTAATGGTTTTCGAGCAAACAATCTGAACAAATGGGTAGTGAATTAAATCTAAAAACCACTGAATCCAGGTAAGATTATGCGTAGATATCCATAGCGTTAATTTTATGGTATTGCACAACATTTTGTCGCCTAATTATTAGTTTCTAGAATATATGGTTCATGGAGAAAACTATTTACTTTTTAGGATTTGATCATAATATTACTATGCATCATTTAATCATTTCATTACATACTACATATTTGGATCAGTCACCATTCCATCGCTAAAACATGTTTTTAAGTCTTCTAAGGTAATAAATATTATGTTTATCATATTATTAAATATGTATTAGAAAATTTAGTAAATATTTATTGATATTTATTATGTAATAATAGTAAGTTCTCGCTATTAAAAAATTTGACTAGGTAAAAAATTCACAAGATAATCAAATAACTATATTTACAGAGTTAATTAAAAAGGAAAACTAATGGGCGCAGACAAGCAAGTTCTATGTTGTTTTGTGTTGCATGGATAATGATTGTGTTGTAAATTAGTACATTGTTCAATTCTAGTAGAGCTTTGGTGATGGCATGTTTATTAAATTCCTAAAATCTGTAAAGAAAAAAAGACATATTGCTTAAAAACTTTCAAAAAATTATGTATTAAATAAAAGTGATTAGTTATAAAGAAAATAAAAATTTACTTTATGCAAAGTTTATGGTTTAATCTTTATTCATAATATTTATATTATATCAATTATTAATATCTTATTGACAGTGTGATGCTGTTTTATTATAAATGTTACAAGCATGAATTCTGCTTAATCATTGTGAGTTACATCACTCACTAAATAACATTAAAAAATTGCAAAACCAACTAGAAAAAAATATGAATAAAATACTGTATTAAATTTAATCCCTAAAAACATTAAAAATAATCATTTTTCTCATAATTAAAAGTATGATAAAAATCAAGCATTTGTTGTTAATGATCTTACGAAATCACAAATTGTCATTGACAAGTTTGCGTTGTTTATGTGTGTTATGTTTTACTTTGCAGTCTCATAAGCAGAGTGTGGATTGGAAATTTAATTCCAAACATATGGAAGTAAGATGCTTTCATTTGTGAATTTTGTTTTTGGATTTTGCTTGACAATTTGTTTTGTTTTATTTGTTACTGTTTGAATATTTTATAAACCATGAACCCATGGTCTAAAAGATGGAAAAATTTGAATTAATTGATTGGCCTGGTTCAAACCCCTTATGTTTCCAAACTTTTATTAACAAAAAATGAACCTAAAAGTATTGATAAGAATTATTCTCAACATTTATATGAAACTAATTTTATATATGTACTCAAAATATTTTTTCACTTGAAATTTGTATTCAAAATTAAACTCTATTTTGAATGGTCTCTTCTGTATTAATTATTTAATTTGCTTCGTTTTTAAATGTGATGACATTGTGTAATTTTTTAATTTTTTATAAATTTTGTGTTTTTTTTCCGACAGTTGGGTAGGGGGATGGTTAAGCTGGACTCGACAATCGGACACAATGCTAAGAAATATAGAAAAAACAATACTATCATGTAAGTTTTATTTCTTATGTCTTTCCTATATTTATAACAGGTCTATGTAAAATATAAATACATTAAGTTAAAATATATTACCAGTGTCAATAATATAATATAACATTTAATAATTATTGTTAGTAAAAAATTGATCTTGTAATAGGTTAGATTTCATGTTTTTTTTAATATAATATCTACAGCCAAAAAGCGTGCCTATAGGTTATACAACGTCTTTTGTGTAAAATCCGTCTGTGAAAAATCTAATGACTCATGTACTATCAATATATAGCAATTGTTACGTGCTTTGACCTTCGACCATGACAAAGCAAAATTTTACATCTAGAACGTAAAAAAAAAAATTGATTGAGAGCGTTTTGGAACGAATAAAAATTCACGAATAGGTAAGTATACAAAACATTATATAAATAAAATTTTTTTTACGAAAAACTCTTCATACCTAAATATTCATTTTTTTATATTTGTCCATATCGTAAAAATCATAACAGTTTTTATATTTCCTCATTCTTTCTCTTGCAACATTGATAAAAAATAACGCGTAATATGTCCCTTATCATTAAGTATTAAACAATAATTTCAAAGTTATCTCGT
Source organism: Eurema hecabe (assembly GCA_026213755.1). Lineage (NCBI taxonomy): Eukaryota > Metazoa > Arthropoda > Insecta > Lepidoptera > Pieridae > Terias > Terias hecabe. Next base: position 6,386,394 of record JADANM010005443.1, read on the forward strand.
AATAGTGAAGGTGAAGAAATAGATCCGGGAATTGCAAGCGTATTTAAAAAAACTGGCTAAGTGTGTGTCGGTTCATGCTCTTTATAGCGCGCAAGAGTTACCTATTTTTAGGATTTTCGTAATTTATATTTATACATGGAAACACAGCTTATGACATGCCTCATGTACGTAGAACTAAATTTTCGAACACTTAAAAATTTAGTTTTCAAGCTTACATCAAAGCTTTTGGCAGTCTATGTATGTATGTTTTTATGAAACAACGTAGCGTCTCAACTGCTAAAATGTTTTAAATAAGTCATGCATTACGCTATATTATAATGAAATGAATTTTTATTCCGACGGAATTTAAACTTCGAAATATGAATTCGAAAGAAAAGCTTAACCTAATAGTCTATGGGGAATAACACAAAACATCAAAGATAATTTTTTTTTATCATCAATTCATTATCATTATTAGTAGACTTATATTTATATTTATTAATATATTTTATCAATTATCGCATTCAGTTGACAACAAGATATTTCAAATATAATCATCAAATGTAGGTTAATTGTGTGCTTCAAAATATTTTGTACTACGTATGTACTTATATCTTGCTAGACGTCCCGCAGTTTTTCACGCGTAGTTGTTGTTCCCGGGGCAATACCGGTATATAAAGTACCCTATGAGGTAATTTAGGGTCTAATCTACGTGTATACCCAATTTCAACCAAATCTATTTAGTAGTTTGCGCGTGAAATAGTAACAAAGTTCCATAATATATACTCACAACATTCACATTTTTAATATTACTAAGATAGAATTAACTTTCCCTGCGTTACATATAAGTATATGAATTAATTATAATAATAATTTATTCATCTAGATAAAGGTTAAGGTTAAAAGTAACGAGAATTTAAAACTATAATAATAATATGTTCAGAACGAATGTTTTACTTAAAAGTTTTTAATTTGAGAAAGTCCCGAGTTCCCGCACTAAGATACCCCGTGTTGTGGGATAACTTATCACTTTTCTAATTAATTTATTAAAAGAATTACTTAACTTATTCGTCGTATCAGCGATAAGCATGTTCTTGTGAGTGTTCATGATGTATGAGTATAATTCAAGTGCTAGCTGTCCAATCTTCGGGTCATTCGCCGATAAATCATATATTATGTCTATGTTTGAGATCTTTATTTCTTTCAAATATAAATCGGAGACTTTGTGATGATTTTTTTTTCATGCAACAACTACTGATCGCATTCGGCATTTATTTCATATGAAATGGGTAGAAATATGTTGTTCTTTAACTATACAAATTCACACAACAAAAATCGTAATTACAAACTACTGAAATCCAATTTACAGGTTTAAAAACGGCCTACAAGCGTTTCTATGTGGACATCGGTTCCGTAGTGGGCCAATGTGACAAGATATGGACCATTTCTCTAAATGATGAGTCGCCTCAGATTCCGCTGGTAATGTTGCACGGTATGGGCGCTGGGGTGGCTCTCTGGTGTCCCAACCTGGATGCTCTTGCGGCTACTAGACCGGTCTACGCTATTGACTTGTTGGGTAAGTTTATTTGCAGGCGAGCCACCTGGAAATCAATGGAATGAATGGATCGCATGAACACTTTTTTCTTGAAGCACCCCTAATCTATCTATACATATAATAAAAACGTAACGAGTCGCTGTCTGTTCATGGAAGATATATGAGAAAAAAACATAATAATAAAGGTCATATTAACGCAATAGAACCCAAAACAATGATTTTTGGCATTTTTGTCTGTTTGTTTGTGCACGCTAATCTCAGAAACGGCTTATCCTATCGAGATGGGATTTTCAATGATATATTGTGGCAAGCTTCACTTCACATTTAGTGTTTTTTTCATGTCAATCGGTTGATGAATAAAAAAGTTATGACAATTTAAAGAATCACGTTGAACTTGCTGAACGTTTGTTGACGCGGGTTAGGCATTTTAAAACATGCTGCCCAAAGTCACTTTTCAACGCGGGTGAAGTCGCGGGCACAGCTAGTAGTAATAACTATTGTGAGCGTGAGGGAGCTGATTCTGGGAGGTGTGTGTGTGTGCAGAACACTTTTTTCGGTTGATTTGTTGGTGTATAACATATATATTAACTATAATATCATTGGGCTCGTAGGATTCGGTCGCAGTTCCCGGCCTAAGTTCGCGTCGGACGCGGAGAAGGTGGAGGCGCAGTGGGTGGAGTCGGTGGAGGAGTGGCGGCGCGAGGTGAAGCTGCAGCAGTTCATACTGCTGGGGCACAGCCTCGGCGGGTACATCGCCACGGCATACGCGCTCAAGTACCCGGATAGGTGAGATATAGCAATACTGGACGAGAAGCAATTTTTTATTGGACTATAAAATGTGATTGTGATGGTGAAGATCCATACTTCCATGAGAATCCATCCTGGATTACATTCTATTTGAATCTTTGCATCTTTAATTTGGTTCTAGAAGACTTTTAACCAGCAACTTACTTAACTAAGTTAGTATAAGTTACAATCAATGTTTTTAAGCAAAAGGTAATATCATTGCTTATATTACCTATGTTTGATAAATTTTATATGACTTTCAGAGTGCGTCACCTGATTCTCGCGGATCCATGGGGTTTTCCAGAACAGCCCACGAATCCTAATGAAAAGAAAGAAGTTCCAATATGGTTGCGGGCGTTGGCCAGGGCGTTCCAACCCTTAAACCCTCTGTGGGCCGTGCGGGCCGCGGGCCCGGCCGGCAAGTGGCTGGTCTCCAAGACCAGGCCCGATATATCAAGGAAATACCTCGACTATGTACCTGATGCTCTCACTGTTATACCCGAATATATATACCAGTGCAACTCGCAGAGTCCCAGGTAACCTTTACATTATACATATTATTAATACACGAGTACATAATATATTGAAATTTTTGATTTAGATCAACATGCTGAATTCAGGTCGGAATGGTGAATTTCATTCAAATGAAATTCATGAAATTCAATTCAAAAATTAAATGAAATTTTAAATTTACCATATTTCTGGTGAATGCTTAAATCTTTTATAAGCACGCAACCGATTTCCATGCGTTTTTTATTCAGATAGCACTCTATCTCATAAAAAAAAATCTTAAAAGAAACAACTTCTTCGGTTTATTTTTTCTTTAATCACTATAAATTTCTTACTAAGCGATTTTTAAATTAATTTCGCTACTATAGAATTTTTATTCAGCTATTTATGATTGGTTTCGTTACTATAGATTTCTTATCAAGCCATTTATAATTGGTTTCGATAGTATAGATTTCTTATCAAGCTATTTATAATTGGTTTCGATACTATAGATTTCTTTTCAAGCTATTTATAATTGGTTTCGTTACTATAGATTTCTTATCAAGCCATTTATAATTGGTTTCGATACTATTGATTTCTTATCAAGCCTTTTATAATTGCTTTCGTTGGTATAAATTTTTATTAAACCATTTATAATTGGTTTCGTTACAATAAATGTCTTAAGAAGCCATTTATTATTTGTTTCCAGCGGTGAGAGCGCATTCCACAGTCTGATGGAGGGTTTCGGTTGGGCCAAGAGGCCGATGGTGCGTCGCGCGGAGAAGCTAGACCCTGACCTGACGGTCACCGTGCTGTACGGCTCCCGGTCCTGGGTCGACAACAGCACGGGACAGCTGCTGTCGGAAACCAGGCCCAACTCGAAGACTTTTGTACAGGTACTTCTTGTAACAATGGACCAGGAATGCTTCAAATATAAATTTATAATTATATATTAAGCTCTTGAATTGACCAAAGCTGGAACCGCACTTGGACATGCCAAGAATCCACGCAGTAAACCAAGTAGCTAAGCCTAATTTTAAATAGCCTATATGGCTAATCTGATACCAAAAATGTGTAATTAATACACACACAAACCTGTTTGCAACTATAGATCAAATGCATTTAGTTGGTATTTGGTGCGTTCATATTAAGTCTTTAGCTTCATTTTTATTAAAATAATTAATCTGTAATAATTACAAATAATTTATTATTTAACGCAAATACAATTACTTGAATCACATAACAATGTATGTAGTTAAGTTATCTTTATTGCACTATCAAATATATGACCAGACTGAAAAAGAACATTTAAAAAATTTAAATTATTGTCAGGTAATAAACGGCGCCGGTCATCACGTGTACCTCGACAAGCCGGATCTATTCAACAAATTTGTCAATGAAGCCTGCGTACGCGCCGATACTGACGAGCGATCTCCAAAACAAAATGAAACCACCTCAGAAACGAAGCAAGCGCTAGAAGAAACGAATGAAAATACTTCTAAAAATTTATCAAATGAGAATTTAAACCAACCCAGCTCTAATGTAAATAGCCAAGCACAGACGTCTTGATAGCTCTCAGTATTAGTTACGCGAATTAATTAATTATTGTGTTCCACGCAAATTGTTGTTACGTAAGAATGCCTTAATAGCTCATAATATTAGTTGAATATAACGGTAATTATTTAGAATGCTAAGGCGGGAATAACAAACAATTGTTATGTTGAAAGGTTTGCAGCACAATATTTCTAGCACTTTTTTTTCCAAATTTTTCAAAGTTTTTTTGTGGCACATCTATAGTTAATGATTTTATTGAGATTTTGGTAATTTTAAACTTTTATTACAAAATATGAAATTTGACAGTTATTGAATATTAACATTGTTTGTTTAAAACTTGTGCTATTATTAGGTTCTAGAAAAAATGATAAATAAACATGTATATATTTTAGCGAAAATTTTGGTTGGATATTAACAATAATGTACTAGACATGAAAGAATTATCTAATATTCAACATCACACTTGTGTATGTACAAATATAACACTTCAAGCATTAAAATGTAGCTTGATAATTAATGTATATCCCATTTTAAGATATTTTAGTTAATGGCGTAGTAATTTATAATTTATAGTTTAATCGTGTTTTATATTTTGTATTCCTTGCAGCACATGTTAAGTTCATCGGGTTGTTAATGAAAACCAATTTTCTACGCTTGTTGACTATCTTAATGACTCACAGATTTTATGTAAAAATACTTGAATTTAAATATATTAATTTATTGTGAGTTGGAGTTTCATTTACCCATTTATACATATATAAATAAACACAAGTGATTAAAAAATCCATGTATTAAATTAATACTACCGCACACGCATTGACTTCCTAAGGGCAAGGATACCAGAAAATCCTCTATGTTTAAATAAAACAAAAGTTGTAAAAAACAATTTATTACAAATCACAGTATTTTTTTTTCATATGGCAGTCATAATGGAATCATATTGAGCACAGCTCTACTGAACATTACAACAGTTTTGTATGTTAAATTGACTATGGCTTAATGTTTTGATATTTATTTTTTACCAATAAGAAACAATTAAAACTTAAACAATAGACATAATACAGATCTTAATAAACAAGATACAAATACAAGAACGAAACAAATCACGCACTCCTTCATACTTAGCAATAGACATATTATGATGTTCTTTTTTTTCATTCATTCTACGCGTGTATGGTTTATTTGTAGTTCCATTCTTATTTCATAATTAACATATCCTGATATGAGTATGACTGATAACAACAACTTTTCCTTCATCTTGCAAATCGCGTAAGGCTTCATCTAGCTGATCTCTCGTCACCATCTGAAAATTATAATATGATTTATTTAAAACATGTGAGTTTGCAGTAACATGTAAATATTATCAATGTGTTTGTTTTTTTTTTTTTTTTTTTTTGATCCATCTTTAAATGATTTTTTTGTTATCAGTAAGCAGAGCTAAATAAGGATGCCTATATGAATGGAATTTTCTGTAGTGTCTGTAGCTTTAATAGTGTAATCTAAGAAACATTCTCGTCATACGTGGATTTGCGGGATGGTTTGGAACACAATTAACGCAACTTAAATACTTAAGAAGGTTTGACTACTACATAACCCCTACCTATCCCAAGGACGCATGTGTAAAAAAAATAATATAAAGAAATTAGTGTGTGTGTGTACACATCACATACACCACAATCTTCATTATTAGACAGACACACACGAGTCTGTCTATATCTGGGCGTGTGCGTGCGACAAGCACATTGTCTATCCGTGCGTATGTCTGTCTGCCCTGTCTTTATCTGTGTGTGTGTGTGTGTGCGCGTGCGTGTGCGTGTATGTACATTATTAGACAGACACGCACGTGTCTATTTGTATTTGTGCGTATGCGTCTGTGTCTCTCTGTATGTTTATCCCTCCGTGTGTATGTATGTTGTCTCCTCACAATCTGCGACGCCGCGTTCATCTCGTGCAGCAGCTTGGAGTGCGCGAGCGTGGCGGGCCCGGGCGGCAGCGCGGCGCGCACTGCGGCGCACAGCTCGGCGCGTCGCCGCCGCGCCGCCGCGCCCAGCCCCGTCGTCAGGATGCCCACGTCTATGCGCCCTGATGCCGGGTCGGTGGCTGACTGCTTCAGAGCTTCACGGTGCAATCTGTAACATTTTATTTGTCAATAAATGCGATAAGAAAATAGCACAGAGAATCTTTTTTCAGAGTGGGATATTTATTTTGAAAAAATTATGAAGCAATTATTACACATTATTTATTTTCATCTACAATTGGAATGGTGCCTGAAAATAATTTAATGTCCGTCACATAGATTTATAATCTTACATAGAGAGAGAGACATAAGCTGTGACGAAATTAGACCCACTCCATAACTTTAATGCGTTTTATTTAAATAGTCTTTTGCTATTTTGACGAAGCAAAAAACCGGGTATGACTTTTTTTAAATTAAATAAGGGACTAATTCTATATTTGTAGATTATGGTTTGTTCAAAATAAATAAAAATGAGGTATTATTAAATAGTCTTATGTTATTTTGACAAAACAAAAAACCAGGTATGATTTTTTTATTAAATAAGAGACGGACAATTCATTCTATTTAAAGTAGCGGACTAGCGGTATCTAAAAAGTATTTATCTGAAGGTTTTGGTTCGTTCAAAATTAATAAAAATAAGATATACCTTGCAGCCTCATCTACGTCCAAGACTTCTACCACAGAAGACAATCTGACCCTGGCGTGTGCTTCAGCCAACCGTATTAGTGATTCCAGCTGACGGGGGTAGGCTGAAATCTGACCGCGACCGCTGCCCACACGTCTAAAAAAAATATATTCAAAGTATTATATATAATTATTATATAAATAACATATTTGCATACTTCAGTTATTCCTAGAAAGGCACATGCAAGTCTTCCAAAGGTATTTCTATTCTAAAAAGGCCGCAAAACACTCATGACCTCATGAATACATATTTTATTGCCCATCTTATATTTTCTTACGATGTAGTTTATCTTTGTTTTTCTGCTTCTTAGCAAAAAATACTTAACGTCTTTCAATTTCAAATAAGAAACTAGTATTTACCTCATATCAACGTACGCGTCGATTAGCCTCTGTTGCGCCGCTTCGCTAAGCGTTGGCTGCACGTGCTCTTTTGCGAACGCTATGTAGTCTCGCATTAAACTCATACCCTGCATTCAATTATTATATTACATATAATTATTAATAGAGAAATATTATAGTTATTAGAGCCGCGCGATTTTACACGCGAAAAATAATTCCCGATTTTTAAATGATTTTTTCGATGATAGCTTTCTATTTGTAAATTAATTTTCAAAATTGGATCAGTAGATCTAGTGATAAAATCTTACAAACACACGAATTAAAAGTTATAGTATAGATATTGTATATACATATATATACACTATTAATTGAGAAGCAAAGAGTATATAAATGTGTATGTAGAAGAAGTGATGAGATAAATTTTGGAATAATTCAACTGTAAAATGGTTTAAACTCTATTAATTTACATTGTGTTTCTACGTCTATAATTTTATAAATCAATATAACTTACGGGTTCATATTTATGGAAATTAAATATAGTTTCTTATGACAAATATTACTTACAACAACGTCATCCGCTTCTTGCACTTCAGCTGGGTCTTTATAATACAATGACACTAAGTGCGCCGCCAGTCGCCTGTCGAACACCTCGTCTTGCGGGTCTAGTACGAGGAAGATCAGATCGAACCTGGAACATAGTGATATTTTTATCGAGACATTGAGGCAAAATAAAATATTCAAACCTTAATCTTAATATATATAAATCTCGTGTCACAATGTTTGTCCTCAATGGACTCCTAAACCACTTAATCGATTATAATAAATTTCGCACACCATGTGCAGTTTGATCCAACTTAAGAGATAGGATAGCTTACATCCCGGCATTGCCCTGGAAACGGGAACTACGCGGGCAAAACCGCGGGGAACGGCTAGTAACATATAAAAATCTTAGAGCCCTGGTACTAATAATTAAACTTGCCCTCAAACTATTAAAATTAAATGTTTAATGCGATAAGGTTTAAAATATCTTGTTCTGGGTTTTGGAAAGATGTGATAACTGTTCGGAAGTAGTTTATTGGACTGTATTATAGCTAGTGATGCTCCTTGCCGATCATAATTGGTTTTGTCTATTAGATATAAAATACATAGTATAAGTATAATCACTTTTTAGTGATAAGGCCACCAATTACAAAATATTCAATAGGTTAAGATTATTTAATATAGTAATGTAACAGAGAATAAATAAATTTAAGCAATTTGAAAGATACCTTGACATCAATGTATGTGGTAGCTGGACATTCTCCACAATAGTTTTGTTCTTATTCCACTGAGATTCAGCCGGGTTGGCGGCAGCTAGAATTGAAGTTCTGGCATTCAGCTGACAAATTATACCTGCCTTGGCAATTGATAGTGTCTGTTGTTCCATCACCTGTAAATTTTCTCTATTAAAATAAGCCTATAAATATAATATATGAAAACTGAAGGTTCCGTAACGAATTCCGGACTGGGTTAAAGTTTAACTTATATACTCAATTTGTAGAGTTGTTAAAATGTTAACTACCTAGTTAACTTTTTATGGACGAAACCATTGTATATAGCAGCGCTAATATTCGATTGGACATACCTCATGCAAAACACTGCGGGTAGAATCGTTCATCTTGTCGAATTCATCGATACAACAGATTCCATTGTCAGCCAGAACTAGAGCACCCCTGTAATTATATGAAATATGCTAAAATATTTCAAATTATCTTTCGTAGGTTTTATAATTATATTTATTATATATTTAAAATTCTGAAGCCATCAACTTTATATACTTAAAGTCGCGACAATAATTTGCTAATAATCATTTAGTTTAGATTATTTGTAATTTTGAAGATAATACTTTAACAATTTACCGTACGTGGCTTGGATATGAAAGCTATGCAATCAAATTTAGAACCAGTATGCAACAGCACATTAACTGTAACAATAAATCTATACTAATATATAAAGCTGAAGAGTTTGTTTGTTTGAACGCGCTAATCTGAAGAACTACTGGTTCGAATTGAAAAATTATTTATTTATTGAATAGACAATTTATCGAGGAAGGCTTTAGGTTACATAACATCACGCTGCGACTAATAGAACCGAAGATATAATGGAAAATGTGGAAAAAAACAGGGAAAATTATTCATCTTTGAGGGCTTCCTTTGCGTGCGCTGCGGTTCAAGATACCAAAAAAATATGAATGAAAGAATTATTCCTCTTTAAATGATCTAAAAAAAAGTTCGCGACAGTATATGTCTATCTTCTAAGCTTGACTCACTATAACATAATAATAGAAATAGATCCGACGGGGACGAAGTCGCGAGCAACAGCTAGTATACCATAAAGATTTAATTAGAACTCACGTTTGAAGTATAAGTTGTCTAGTGTCCGGGTCCTTAGTGACGTAGGCGGTGAGACCCACGGCGGAGGAGCCCCGGCCCGAGGTGTACTGCGCGCGGGGAACTAGCGCGTGCACCCAGCGGAGCAGCTGCGATTTGCTGGTACCGGGGTCGCCGCACAGTAGGATATTGATCTCTGATCTGTGGGTAGGGTTCAATATCTAAATATATATAATTCAAAGGTGACTGACTGACAAAGTGATCTATCAACGCACAGACCAAACCACTGGACGGATCGGTAGATGTTATGACGTAGGCATCCGCTAAAAATGGATTCCCGAAATTCCCGCGTGAACGGGAAATAGCGGGAAAATCCTTTTTTATGAAAAATCTAAACCGCTTAAGTTAGACGCTTGAAATTTGGCATAACCTTAGTAAACTTAAAGGTTAGTCGCAAGTTGTTAGGATATTGTAAAATTTCCACGGGATCGGGAATTAGCGGGAAAAAACATTTGTATGAAATCTAGGAAAAAGATTAAAAGGGAGGGAAGGCGGTTGAAAGTTTATATGAAAGTCCACGAGGACAGTCGCGGTCAGATTCTATAATCCGCTGTATTAAATTACTGCTAGCTGTTTTCAAAAATAGGGCCTTTTTTTAATGCGACGGTTCAAAGTTTACCTGTATTGATATACAATCGGGAAAGTAATTAATTATTAAACAACTTTTCAAAAATCTGCATCAGTTTCAAATCATATGCACTACATTATCTACGGTTTCGGATTTACGCCTTTAACAACCATGTATGTATGTATATCGAAATTTAAATCTAGACCTAGTCTACGCTTTACACCAAGATTATGGTAAGACAAAAATTTACGAGCTTCATTTAATTTTTGATAGGTCCTAGAGGATTTCAGTACTTGAACATTTACTTAAACTGCATAGATATATACAAGCTTCAATGTCACTAAACTTAAGCTGCAATTATTTGAATTTAAATATTTGTAATATTTTAGCGTCCAGCGAGAAAAAAATACCTAAAATGCGTCCGCCCAGCTGCATTGAAAGTTTTCTTAGTACCACCCAACAACTGCAACAATACTCCTTTTTTGATATCCAAGTTTTCATAGATGGAAGGCGCGATCGCCCTCGCAAGACGTTCGTAACAGTCCTGTTGAGACGCCAGTGTTTTGAATAATTCCACACGCTCTGGAGGAAACTGGTGCTCTTTACTGAAAAATATTTTTTTCTGTTAGTAGCAATTATTTGACACAATATAGATTGTTTTAATTAAAATTCTTAGAAATTTAAAAATGTTATATTGTTTCAACATATACCGACATAAACCTAGGGTCTACTTGAATTCTTGGCGGTAGGGCCACGCCATTACATTGAACACTGAATTTCATTTCATTCAGTAAGTGGGAACATCTGAAAGACTAGACCTTTAAAAATCCTTAAAAAGCCATAAATCCTTTCCTCTTTCCCTTTTGTTCATGAGATCAGGTAGTCACTTTGCATCAGGCCAGGTCAAATAAAAAAGATCATTAGAAATTTTTAATAGTAACATCTTAAAGTTGGTAGCGCTTACCCTTCTTCCATCTCATGCAAGCGGTCGCTATGCGCACGCCTATAGTGCAATGCATCCAAATGAGTCCTATGCAACGCCCTTAGTGTAGCTCGTCTAGGGTTCAAGGAAGCCGGTGCAGCTCTAAATACGCCTGTCACAGCCACTCGTTCGCCGGCACCTACAGCTTCAACTAACGCCCCGTGTGCTACCACGCTAACTGTAGCTGGAGTTCTACCCGCTGGCATGTCGTCTATAGGAGATAAAATAATTGTCTAAGTACATGATTTTAATATCATTGTATTTGTAACTAGCTGACCCGTGCCCACTTCGTTTATTATCCTTTTCGGTTTTTATATAGCCAGCTGACCCGTGCCTCCTTCGTTGGGCATAATGTTAGTTATCTTTTTAGATTTTTTATATCGCCTATGACACTGAGCAATAATGTGGCTTTCTATTGGTGAAGGAATTTTTCAAATCGGTTCAGTAGATCCTGAGATTACCACTTACAATTTAATAAACACAAACTTTACCTATAATATTATATACACTATATAAACAAAGGTTTATATATTGTGTTATAAGCTGTCGCTCGCGACTTCGCGTAACTTTCTGTTGTTGTCGGACATTTTTTTCACAGATTTTTCACTCATTTTAGTCGCAGCGTGATAATAATAAAGCCTAAAGCTATTATGGATAAGTGGACTATCCAATTTTCAATTCGAACTAGTTAATTCTGAGATTATTTGGTTGCATGCACATTATTTTTGATCTAAGCCAATGTGTGTCGCATTGTTTTAAATAATCTTATAACACTAACTATACATTAACCATCTCACCAGGTGCCTCCTGCAACTTGACCAACTGCTTATCACTGAAGTGTGATCTATTATGTATGAGCTGGAAGCTATGAGCAGTATTACAGTGTGAGCAGTGAGCCGGCTCGGGCACGCGGCCTCGCTCTAACTCAGCCACCGCAGCTCCACCACACACTGCACATTTGAAGTACGCTTCTCTCATCTCTGGTACTATGGTTGATGTCCTTATAACCATCCCGGATATAGTTACCAGCTGATCAATATCTGTAAATTGGATAACATTTATATACATAGTTTTGTTGAAAAATTCTTGTTCACTTCTACATAGTCACCATTCAATTTTGTCACAATTTTACTATCGTACTAATATTGTAAATGTGAAAATTTGTAAGAATGTGTATGGATGTATGATTGTTATCCTTCAAAAATGGCCGAACCAATTTAGTTAAAGTTTGGTATGTAGGTAAATAAAAATAACTTCCAAAGGCATATAACAAATTACATTGATAATAAATGTGTAAGAAACAAAAGTTTTTAATTACCTTCAGGATTTAAGTCTCTCATGTGTCTTTGAGGTGCATTGTAAGGACGCACTTGAATCTGATGTTCCAGAACTGCCGCTGGATATTTGTCGAAGAATAGCTGATTAACTGCAGCATCAAAAGCTGGAATAACCTGTGTATAATAATGCAAGATTAAGATATTATGTAATGAACTTGATTGACCTTTGAAATTTCTTATTAAATGTTACAATAATTACTCAAATTAATGTATTAGCTAATTATTCCATATACAGAGTAAATAAAAAAAAATCTAAAATAAAAAAGGTTTGCAGTAATTTTAATTATAGGATTAACAATGTTATAAAAAGATTACCTCCTGAGGATAGCACACAAATTGCCTGTGCAGTTTAGAATCAAATATTTTTACATGTTCACAATCTACATCCAAGAAAGGCTCTTCAAGTGTGTGAATCTGCAAGAAAAGCATTAATAATGGGTAAATATATTCTTAATTAAGAATTCTTTATACTTAAGATCATCAATTTCAAACTAAGTGTAAGTAGGGCTTAATGTAATTATAGAAATAAGCAGTATAGTTTACAAGGAGTTTATTATCCAAGTATATCAAAGTCTGTAGTGCTCTATTGGTGCAAACCAAGTGAAAATCTATGCAGTATTTTATAGTAAACAAAAAGTAATAAGGGTATAACTTAATTCTACAATAGAAACAAAAAGGAAGATCCTGAACAAGCCACTGAATTATCAGCCTTTACACCCCAATGGTTTGATGCTTTGAAGTGATAAATCTGTTAAGTTCTCAATAGTCACTATAATTCCATAACAAAATTCTAACGAACCTCATCCAATTTCAGTTCATACAGTGGCTCATTGGTGACAGCTGTAGGCTCCACAAATCTTCGAATAAATTTAACAAATTTTTCTCTACATTCCGCGATAGCAACATCAGTTCCCCAAACTACTAACTGGGGCTCACTAGACGCTGTTTCTGGCTCATTTTCTGCCTATAATTTAAAAAATATTACGTTAAATACATTGAATTGGTCATGTCATTATAATAAGTAAAACTTCCAATACATCTGGTTATGCACTCTTTTAACACTAAGATTGCCTGGTAGAAATCACAATAAGAAGATATTTTTTAAGGTGGCGGCACATTAAAAGTATTTTCTTTTTAGAAAATCACACAGCTGAAGGTGGTGCAGTCTGTATTGCAATCTGTGACATACAGTGTGGTGGTGAATTTTGGCAGCTAATATTTCAAATAGCTCCTTAGAGTACTCAGACATAATATACAAAGAAATAATGCTTCTGCACATGGCCAGCATATCATAAAATGTTTACCTTTTGAGTAACAGAGGAATATAAATGAACAAGTATCATTAATAAATAAATTTCAATACAATGCGGGTTTCAGACATAATACAAGAAACAATATCAAATCTTTAGTATAAGATTTTTAAATAACTTACTCTTCTAGTAGGTGTAGGTGCTGGAACATTTGGGCCCAACTGATGGCCTCTCAGATCCGCTCTTTGTCTAGCTGGGGTCATGGCCCCTCTCATCAAAGATCTTGGGGTACTTAATGAACTTGGAGTGCCATAGTTCAATGGAGAACTCATGTCTATGTCGGTTCCTGTAAATGCATTAAAAGAAGAGGATAATGACTTTTAAATTCCAACATAATGAATTAGAAGATAAGTTTTGAACAGTTTTTAGTTTTTAGTAAGATGTCTAAAATATGTTATATTAAAAATTCATAATTATATTTGAATATAACAAACGTAAGGACACAAAGAGTAACAAGGATCAAGGCATTATAGCATAAACTGATTAATTTACCAATAGGGCTAGAAGCCAGAGCTCGCGCTGGTGAAGTACCCGGAGCCTGATGACTTGGAGTTCCTTCATTCCTACGTGGAGTACCCGGCGTTCCATCTAAAAATAAGTGAAGTATACTTAGATTAATATTTTTAACTTCTTGAGTAAAAAAGGTAACCTAACTTTATAGTTATTATTCAGAAAATAATTAACTTTCTTACAATCCATATTGAGACATAATTTTCTAGAACTTTACCTTTAGAAGGAGTACCACTTGAACGTTGAGGTGTCTCTGGAACTATAAGTTGTTGAGAAGATCTTGTTCGCCGGGATGGTGTGGGTGCTTCAGAGGATGCGCGTGAAGATGGTCTTTTCGACGGAGTAGACATATTGATATAGTCTGTAGCTTAACTTATGTACCAAATACATAAATTCTCAAAATTAATCTACTAACGAAATTGTTGTTTTCTGTTTAGGTTTTCACAACAATTTGGCGCCAAAACTGACACTACAAATGCCATAAAGTATAAACTTCAACGTAGAGTATGTAACTATTTTGGCTCTATTATTTTTACTACAATAATTTAATATACGGGTTACGTAGCATCTAAATTAAGGATATCATTGTAGAATAATTAAAAAATGTAAGTTTCTATAACATGTTGTAAAAAAACTAACATAACTATAAAAAAATAGGCCAGCCAAGTGTATTATTGTTGGTACAATGTCATAGACAATACGTTTATTTTTAAATCAATTGATCGTTCATTCACCGCTGTTGTTTTCGTGGTGTTTTATTGATAATAAATAAATACACGATTATTGCGAAATATTATATATTCGTATCGCGATGATTAGGAGTATTTGTAACTAGTGCAATAAATAAAACGTAGTCAATCAGAGACTTTCAAGGAAATTTAGAATTCTACTTTGTGCAATCTACCTACATCGTCAGGCATATTTTCGTAAATAATTGCTGTGACTTGGTATTCAATAACTTTTATTGTAAAGGACATATATAAAGGTTATAGTGTAATGCGCAATATTTGTACAGGATTGTAGATAGTTTATTGTTTGTGAGACATCGGAGACAGTTTTGGTAAGTATACGGCGGTGTATAATTAGTTATTATAATTTGTGATTCACAGCCCCACACATCCATTATGTGGAGATAGCGACGAGAACAAACAGGAAGGCGATGTAATACCTTAAGATTTAATTCTATTAAAGTTGTTTTAAGGAAATCTGTGTACTTATATGATATACTACATACATCATGGCATACTAAATAAGCAATTTTTCTTATCTGATTTACTGCATATGTAATTTGTTATATCGTAAAATTATTATTAGAATAATCGTAAATTTGTACCACCAAAATTTTTCAAGTGTGGAATTAAATGTTTCCATCAAATTACAGACAAAACTACTTCCAATGCAAATATGTTAATCTCAAGAGATAGTTTTTGCTAGAAGTAAGTGGCAGAAATATTTTCAAAATCAACATGCATGCCACATATCAAAATATAAAATTGAAACATATTTTTTACTTTCAAAATTATTATCATATCTGTATATACATTTATCATAATTATTGATATATTTATGTTTTTGCATACAATGCATTAAAGCCTTGACCGCATTATTTATTATGTTTATGTGTACTTTTCACAACATTAGTTCATTCAACCTGCTTTAATTATATGTTGTTTTCTTTACTATGCATTCAATATGTTTAACAAAGTATAGTATAGTAAGCCAAGCAAATCAGATATTATGTTTATGATTTCAGATGTTTTTAAAATGATTAGTGTCTTGAAAATTTGTTTCATAACTAGAGATTGTATATCCATAGATATTATTCCTTAACTACTACATTTGGATCTATAATAATATTTTTTCTAACCACAATATGCATAACAATAGGAAAATACAGTGTTCATCATTTTACTAACATATTGTGGGAGACTGGTGCCTAAACTAAGCTTTTGGCTCGTATTTCAGGACACTAGGTCTCCCACACCAAAACACAAACAAAAAGTCTCTAAATCGATAATTCCTAATACTAATTATATATTTAATTTGAAGATTTGGGTATCCAGTATGAGTCCAAATACACTAAAGAAATTCCAATATGTATTTCAATTATATACATTTCATATTATATTTGAATCATGTAGTTGTATAGACATTCATTGGTAATTGTATGTGTCTATTCCATACAAGTTATAAAAATTGCTTATAATTTAAGAGTTACTACTTTTTCTATTTTAAATGTTGCATTAAATAATATTACATCATTTAAGTAGGTAATAAGTGTTTCTATATTACATTTATTCAACATATATATACATATGTTAAGTTGAACTTATATTTTTCATTATTATATAAAAAATAACACAATTATTCTTTTTAATTAATTTATATAATTCTATTAATCTTATAGTTTAAGCATTTTAGTTATGATTTCATGAATGCTTAGTAAGAAGTTTACTAACTCTAAACATTCGTAAGATATTGTCGAAAGAACTCTAAGCACTCAGTCTAGGTAGAGTGTGAAGTTTTGGCATTACAAAAGTTGCCACAAGAGAATTCCTCAGGGCTTCGACCCCGAATTACCACGGCGCATGCGCACCGAAGTTGGACCCCCGTTATTACCGCTATTTCCATTCAAAATACCTACTACAAAAAATATACACAAAATGTATAAGTACGTACGTGTACGCTGTTACGTTATGACTTAAGAGCTACAACTTAATAATAAGGTTATTAACGTCGGAAGTAAAAATTTTAAAGCGAGGCTTAGGAGTTTATTTCGCTACTTAGACGACGATTAAATATATGCTTCATATTGTTATTGTGTATATGAGATATAGTTTTGATTTTTGTATGTTCCGCGATGTTTCCTCTGTTGTTTATGTAACTATGTAACATAGAAAACGTTTAAGTTGTAACAGAGCCTTCTACGCAGTTTGGATACACTTTTATACATTAAGTAGCCTAAAACTACTAGGACTAGTAACTAGTAATACTACTTTAACCTTCCTCTTCAATCACTCTATCTATTTAAAAAACTGCATGAAAATTGGTAGCGTAGTTTTAAAGATTTAAGCATACATACGGACAGATAGAAGAAACCGATTATATTATGTAATGATGCAGCTTTTTTTCATGTTAAGTGATTTGTAACTAGCTCTACGGCTACTTTAGTACGGCTAACTATGCCGCATCACTGCATACGAAAGGGCACCTTGAAGAATTTGAATTTTTTTGTCACTCAATAAAGGTTAAAGACGTTCATCTAAATATAGACTTACAGCTGTCTCTTCTTTTAACCTTAATATGTTCTGAATGTGAAGAAACCTGTAGCTTTCTTAGTACATTAATTATCTTCGAAGATCTGGTTTCGATTTTTTCCATGGCCGGTTCTACCGGTAATGCACGATCGGGTTACTACTTGCTATGTGGTAAAATCACCGTGCAATTTTTTTCTCAATAATCCTAGACCACCGCGCAGCGTCTATGTGTCATCAACTTTTATCCTTACATAAATAGGATCTCCATATGATCAGAGTTTAAATCTCCCTACTTCAAAGCAAAAAAAAAACAAATGTAGTTTAACTAAAACAGCAAAACAAGCAGTTCTAATAATATTCCAATACATTTCGAAAGTACAAGCGTATTTACTTTTACTGTAAGATTGTTGTAACGATACGAAAGGTCATTTGTTTTTGCGAGTGCCAGTTTTATGCGGCTACAGATCGTTCGATAGTCGATTGAACTGGTTTCACTTTCTATGAGAGCTTCAAATCATCATTACATAGTATAAAACAATGTCGCTTTCTATTGTCTGTCTGTATGTATGCTTAAATCTTTTAAACTGCGCCACCGATTTTCATGCGTTTTTATGTGGTTTTCTCAAAAAAAGATAAAGCCTGTCTGAGGAAGACGTAAGTTTGAAATGCCACGATATTTTTAAGAGACATTGAAGAAATTTAAGTAGCCTCTGAGCCCTCATCGTTCAATACGCAGCCTAATTATTCCAATTATAAAATAAGGTTTTTATTCTAACTTTTATATACCTACATAAGTCTAAACCTTAAAGGATGTTATGGTAAAGTAATATAAAAGTAATATGATGGATTTATTCTTTTAGATACTAAAAAGTCACCACACTCTTAAATGTTAAACGTGTGTGCAATTGTTGATGTATAGGTACCTACCTAAGCTATGAAGAGGTATCTGGTTAACCATCACAGAAGACCAAAAATCGTTTGAACGGCATGCTGTTCTATACTACAAATAACTTTCTAACATCTAGCGGAAATATCTGACCGAACGTTCTTGTATTAGAAATTCTTCGTTGAATACAGCGCCTTGCATTTGGTGTGGGTGCAAAGGCGTTTTTGCTAACCCACATTGACAAAGGAACAATTTGTCAATGGTTATGTACCTACTCTATAGGATAGGATAGTTTAAAAATGCCTGTATGACAATAAAAGTATTCCCAGCTTTGATTCATTCATAAAACAATTGTATTTTATTATAGAGTATTCTTAAATGCATTTTCATAAAAAAACCATTGTTTGGAACAGGTTGTAGATATGGTATAGGTCTATACCTTGTTATTGAATTTTTTATCGCAATCTTTTTGTCACTACGGTTTGTTGTAAAACGTATTGTCGTTTATCAGTTACCCATGAATCATATTTTGGAACAATGTTTCATACAGTATATGTATATTAAGAATTTGTTATATTCTAGATCGGTTTTTTATTAAATTATTCTACCGAGACTCGGTACTTTCGTGTGTTAAATGTTTGATGTTTAATGTCTTCGTCCCTCAAATGTAGTCTCTTTGATGTTCGAGAGTGCTCTAGAGGGCACTGATCGGTGGCGCACGGGTCACCTGATAGCTGATGCACTTTTTTTGCTTCACGATTTTTTTACTGATATTATAAATGCATATGCGTGTTAAATTGCAAAGGAATGTAGAGATAGGGGTTTTATTAAAACTAAGACGTTAGATATAGTTAAGTTATTTGAAATTGGGATGGGATTTGACAAAATTTGATGCAGGACGAAAAGAAGCCAAGATATTTTAACACGACAGAGAAATTGGTTAACTGCAATTGGCATTTTAATTACATATACGCAAGGAAATTCCTATAAAATACCGTAAAACCACGAAAGGTATTTAGAATTGGCATACCTATTTTACCTAATTCATTTAAATCGGAAAAAAATATATGTATTTTAATTTTCTAATGTTAGTGTTGCAATTACTGTGATAGCGAATCCAGCCACATGCCTGGTGGAAAGCAAGCAATATGCCTATTGTATGGAACACGTACAAACAGCCATTGTCTCATTCAATCCCAAACGGGGTTTCCACCGAAATCCGAATTACAAAGCCCATACTACCTGCTCGGATAAATGCTTTGCGATTTAACAATTGCTTTTTTTCGACAGGTACCGCTTTTGTATAGGTGCACGACTTAATCCGAAGAAAGCTTTACGTCTTCCGTTACTGTTTAAAAAGGGCAAATTGAATTTCTTTATAATGCTTACTTTGTTCTTGTTATATTTTACCGATTTTACGAGCGGTGCGATTTGTCAGGTTACCAAGTACATGATTGTTATAAATGACTTGGAAAAAATAGGAGTTTATTCATGAAATAGTATAATACTTTTTGAAGATTTAAAAGCCGCGTGGTCCCAAAAAATACTTTATAAAATGTTATATTCATTCGCCGTCGTCAATGACTAACGTCGGACGTGAGTTCAATGCACTCCTCGTTTACGAAAATGAATAGCTTTGCTTTTAAAATTGATCATATCTTTGTACAAATGATTAAATTATAAATTGTAATTTATAAAGTCTTACTTTTTTGTATTTCTTTTTGTAATTTTAAACTTAAAACAATATTGTAAACTGATAGGATCTAACTGAAAATAAAGAATATATTTTTTGTAGATATGCATACTATATGTACCAATGTTATATCAAGAAAATTGTCATTTCACATGTAAACCAACGGAGAGCGACAAACTAGCATACAATAATTATATTAACTTGTACTTCCAAGATGTGTATTGTGGGAGCATCGATGTCGATGATGGTCCCCATTTCGTTAGGGATAAGCGCAGTGGGGACTGGGGAGGACATCGATTTTCGGTGCCCCTCGCGCAAAGCGTAGCGCCGAGCGCGTAGTGTCCCGGACCTACCTCACGCATACTCCTATACCAAGGTCACGGAACGCGTCTACCAAAATACTCAATCTCGATACAAATACTCTCTCTTTCGTCACCGTTGATTGGACTATGTGCTCGCCCGCTCACACTCACATTGGCAGTCAATAGTCATTTTGTTAGGGCTGCGTAGCGCTGATGATTTCGTTTTCTTTTCAAATAACGGGCTTAATTTAATATACTTGCTTAATTAATTAATTATTATTAATATATAGAAACAATAAAATATTATTAACAATACAGTTAATTATGTACCTGTTCGACTGAAACAGGTTATTCAACCGAAAACATGTAATTAAAATGTCTATTGTAGACTAAGTTATTGGATTGTATGCATACGTGTATACGTTTTGAAACTTTGTAGCGCCCCTTTAAATAACAAGTCAGTTTTAAACGAACATGAAAACAAATTTGTATTATTTGATAAGTTATCGTTTCTGGTTATTCCACCAACAATTTGTTTTCATAATGCACTACTGTAATACAAATTAAAGTGACAAATAATCAATACGAAATAGATAAATAAGACAACCCTAATCATAGCAAACCTCTTTTATCTAAATTATGGAAAATTTTGGAATGTTAGTCGTGTCCTTCTCTGACGCACACAATGGTATAGTTTTGTCTCGCTCATTGGTTGCTACCTAGAAACGAAGGGAATGGTAGGGAGGGCACAAAATTTTGGGACAGGATTTTTTTCGCAAACTGCACCATATGAAACCACCCCAGTTCTACAATCTACGCCGATCTGGCGTCGGCGTTAGTTTATTTTTTATTTTTTGTTTCAATAATTGTCCATCAGTGTTAGTTGTTTAGTGATTAGTGCATACAGAATGTTGTTTATGCTATAGCTGTAAGTTTCAATTGTTTGTTTTTTTATAAACCAAAAAGTCAATTAAGTATATTCTATGTTTTCACACAAAACTGTGAAGATAAGATTCAAAGCTTAGACTAGTTGTCTTTAATACATTATATATATTTGCATTTTAAAGTTTGAAAAGTAATGTCACTGAGCCTTTAAGCTTTCTTAATTGAAATATATTGTTTTGATTGATTTATTTATATAATTTAGAAAATAAAATAATAAATAAAAATTTAATTAATTTGTATTAATAATTTTAGTACATATGTATTTAAATTTGGTAAACCCTAACTGATACTTAATTAATAATTTATTTTCTTGTTTTAGTCATTTGTATCATATTTATTATTATGTTACACATAATTAGGCATACATACAAATAAATTCTTATGCAGACCCTTAAATATATGGCACACAAATATTCATACTAATATTATAATATTGTCATTTCAGGTCTAATGACTTGATTGGCGTCGCATCACCATGACGTCGTTTGCAAATATGACACAGTCGCTGGCGTCGAGCCTGCCAGCCACTTCAACGTCTTCATCCGGCTCTACCCACAACTCCGCTGACCAGGATGACCCGCTCGCCATGTCTAACATCATATGTAGCCTACTGGAGAACATGAACAAGCCATCCAGCTTGCAAAGCGGCCCCTCCAATGCTAATTCTTCAACAATACCCTACGACATTTGGGCTCTTCCCTCCTGCAGTACGCTACAAAACCCTATCGGGAGCTCCACCCGTGAGTATGCATCTACATCCAATAACAACAACAACGCGAGCCATTCCAAAGAAGACAACTCGAGCGGCTCTCCAGGGACATCGTCCTCAGTTTCAATCACCTGCTTCCGCTGTGAGGAGCGCACGCCCACCACGCGTTGCCTCGAATGTAATGACCTTTTTTGTCACGAATGCTGCCACAAAGTAACATCCGACTGCCAATTACGTGAACATACTCTTTTGCCCATTCATCAAATATCTCCTATCGGTGCAAGACCCAATTCAGTAACAAATGATAAGGAAATAATGTACTGTGAATTACATTGCGACCCCGTCAGATACTATTGTGAGGCTTGTATAATATTTATTTGCCAGGAATGTACACTATGGGTACACAAAGATCACTGCTATTCACCTATCAAAGGTGCATTAGATATGTGCCGTATTGGCGTATTTCGTGCAATAGAAGATACAAAGACAGGCACTAAAGCGATCAAAACCGCAATCGACCGCGCCGTTGCAATGTCAAAGGCGTACGAAAAAGAAACAGCAGAAGCCAATATGAAAATAAGAAAAGCGATGCGCTGTTTTGCGCAAGCCATTGAAGATCGCGAAAAGTATTTGCTTGATAAAGTCGAAAAGATGCGTCAAGCTAAAATGAATGAACTCACCGACCATATGAACACTTTACGCGGCATCTTGGCTGGCCTAGCTCATACTAACGAAACATTAGTGAGAAGCATGGACTCCGAAGGTATTGA
>JADANM010005443.1:6422401-6460960 GCA_026213755.1 Eurema hecabe
TGTGCTTTCGGGAAAGTATTAGAATTTATAAGGGTAAAAATGTATATCTGTCATTATTTAAACGTGCCAGGCCTGCATTATAGAATATTTTGAACCGATTTTAAGCACCACCTCGACCTCCAAATCTCCAAGGCCGTTTATCGCGTCAGTGTCCACTGCATACTGTCTGACTACATCTAACGCTTCATAGAACAATCTGTCCAGCATCACGAAAGTGGTGGCTGTTATAGCCTCGAGCATCACTTTCAGTATTTGCGTGAGAATCTTGCTGCGTTCTGACGGGATGTATGACGTGGAATACACATCTATATATCTATTGCGTTCCATCTAAAATGTTTTTGGTGTTGAAATCAGTTCAAGTAAGTATTCTGATTTTAAGCTTTATTGTACATTAGCTAACTAAGGAAATTAAGCAAACCTAAGCGCAGATTGATTTTTCTACTACCTTATTTATATTTGACACATGTTCACCTTTTTTAAGGGTAAAAGCGTACATTGGTGCCTCTTACGACGTTTTTGGTCAATCCGTTTGAAATATCTGGTCATGTAAACGTTATCATAATTTATACTCGTCAAATAAAGGTCATGATAACTTTGAGCTGAAACTAGAAGTCGAAAAAACAAAAGCGCTAAGAACACATTCACCCCGAGTACAACTGACTTCATGATTTCATGTTTTTCTTCAAACGCCTGCAGGATTTTTTCACCTGTCTCTTTAGCATCCTGAAATCCGAATTTTCATTAGATTTAATATGCTAAGATAGACTATGCTAATTTAGGTGCTATTGACCAGTTTATAAAATATTTTGAAGTTCATTAACCGCTAACATACTTGAATATCTTTCAATTTTACTTCAATATTTTTTTCGTCGATATTTATACAGCTTACATTTCCAGCAATTGTGTAACTAGCTTGTTTTAGATACATATAACCTTCTCCTAGACCAGGGTCTATCTAAAAAGTAAACGATCACGATATTACCACAGTTAATAAATACATCTGTTGCAGTCCAGACTTCAGAACAACGTGGTCAACTAAGTACCTGATTTTCTGCATGGCATAGAGAACCAACAATCAGTTTAACGTGGCAAATATTAGGAAGTATCAAAGGCAAGCACAGTACTCCAGCATATAACGGAACACTGCCATAGCAGACGTCGAAAGAGGACGAATATATCTCCATACAATTTGAAACCGCGTGGGATATCTGCCTCTCACAACGATACTCCATTTTCTTTGTGAATTTCTTCCAAAACTTAATTCGTTCTGTTTCATTCGTTGATATACTGAAAGATCAAATTCCTTTAACAATTTAAATGGCTATAGTAAAAACAGAATTTGAAACATATTTTTAATTAGCTTTTGGACACTGCAGATTATTTATGCTCCTAATAGTTTAAATTACATAGCTTCAACATGATATGCAAATCTTCAATATAAACCATTCACAGAATAAAAATTATGTAGTGTTCGGAAGCTGAGGAGAAGTATCTAACCTATACTTCTTTTCAAGACGATCAGAACTATGGGAAAATTCGAACATGTCATCTATGAGATCGTTTTCAACTTTCGCCTTGTTTATTTCAATTACATTTTCCATTTCGATTTCAATCGGCACTATTACCTTTCTTATTGAGCTGTAAATGCAATTAATATTTACTTAATTTATTTAGTTTCGAAAAGTAACTAAATTATTGCCATATTGTTAATTCTACTATAATTATCTAGCATATTTTTAAACAAGATCGAAAATAGTTTATTACTATCTGTAAAACACTAATATCGTAATATAAAACTGTACGAACCTCAACGTACCTTTAAAATCATCCATGTCGGTTTTCATATTCAGGAGAGCTTTTCTGAAGGGAGTCGCAATGAAAGAGTATTTAAGTTTTGAAAGATTGTAGGACAGCTGTGTGCTACAGGTGAAAACTCGTACCACTTCTTTAGCGTTTAAGGCCATATTTGTTATTGGACCTTAAATCAATATATTTAAGAACTCAAACTAGTTCTGAGAACAGTTGTTATGTATTATGTTATCTAAATAATGTCTATATTAGCTAATTGTTCTTATATAAACGCTTTTACCTGCTATAACATAAGTAAGAACAACAGCTTTAAGTATTCCCCGACCAGCTTTCCCACAATATATCGGGAGAAGCAGCATGGAAATACACCGCATTTGTATTGATATTGCATTGCCTACACCTTTAATAAAGCTTGATATTATAACATTTGTAAACTATTGCCAAATATCTACGAATTTCTAATTGAATTCTTATTAATCTTTACCATAAAATTATAGAAAAATAATTTACCTAAAACTATGCTTATAATCAATCCAAATATAAAGCCAATATCATCGGACAGAATATTCTTCACTAAATAATAATAATACATTTGTCCAAGAAGAAAGCCTGTTATGAAGGCTATGCAGCATCTTGTTTTACGATTTTTGTAGCTTTCGGAAACTAAGAGCAGCTTTAAGCCTGGACATAAATAACCGAAGAAAGTGTTGGAATATTGTTCCAATTCTTCTATGACCATTTTGTGACGCTGACATCGATGATAGATATCAGTGTTATTAATACAGAGAAAAGAGTAAATAAATACGCTGTCATCGGAATATGATACATATTATCTACAATAAATTATAAAAAAAGATTATCTACAGTTTAGTCACGACCTTATCAGCAGAAGAATATGGTTTCTCCAAAGAACACTGCAAATAAAAAGTAATTGTAACTATTTTATTAAACGACTTCAAAAAAGGAGGAGGTTCTCAATTCGTCTGTATGTATATTTTTTATGTATGTTCACCGATAACTTCATCGTTTATGAACCGATTTTGATGATTCTTTTTTTGTTAGAAAGACAATATCTCCGACCGACATCTAAATTATAAAGTAACTTTTAAATATTTCGATATACTAAATGAAAATGCGCATTACTTTGTGGGAAGCAAATTTATTTTTTGCTTTTTAGTTGGAAGTCGGTTTTATTGTTTTATAAATATATCTCATTATAAATATAACCTACAAGAAAGGTTGTCTTTTGAGTATTACAAGATCAATACGATAGAACAGTGATTCTCAACCCATTGTGCCGCGGCACTTTAATAATGTATAGCAAACACTAAACGCATGTTCCGATTATAAATATTTTTTAGTCTTTCTATACTGCTAAGACATCAATTAAATCAAAGTTTGATCTCAAATAAATATCCAGAACATTCATAAACTCATTTTATAAACAACGGTAAAAATAAAAGACTTCTTTTTAATAAGAAATTTATTACATATTCGTAGTTAGTCTTATAAAATTCAATACATAATGGGAACACTTCAATTTTCGCGAAGCATCAGTTGAGGCATTCTAAATGCGTAAATAAATAAAATATATTACTCTAATTAAGCCAGCTGGAGAAAATTTTTGAAAAGCTTATTTTCGGATTATTATCAAAATTTACATATAAGACAGCGGATACCAGGCAGACCAGACAGATTTTCGTTTTACCACAAATTATTTACCTATAATTAAATTTTTTTTTTTAATTAGACACTTGTAATCATTAAATTGGCCAATTCGAAATGCAATAAAATCGAACGCTTAACTTCTTAATGCAACACAGTCTTGCAATTAACGATTTTGTGCAATAAATGCAAATTATATTACATGAATCAGATTGTTATTAAACAAAAAGTTCTAATTCACATCGATTTGAACTGAGTATGACCAGAGACAATAGTATTTTTTTAACACAATTTATTCTTAAGCTGCTGAAGTTAAAATTTGCAATAACTACAAAAAATTGTTTCGTTAATTTCTGTTAACATGTAACCAGATACATATTGTGTTGTGACATAATTCCTACAATTCAAACATTGTGACACTGAAACATCAATAAATTTGTGTACACGCAATATATTCGAGAAAAGGCTCTTATTGAAAAAAATCTGTAATTTATTATTTTTGAAAAGTGATGTACACCCACTCAAGAAGAAACATTTGCTAGTTTATATTAATACAATACAATATAATATTGATATTCTTATATATACATATTGTATTATATCTTTGAAATAAAATCACCCAATTTAAACACCAGGACATAACAAAATTAATTATCTGCAATTCTGCATATAGTTTCTTTATTTTAAAATATATACTTTAAAGATAAGACATTACATCAAATTGTATCAATATTCAGGAATAGACATTTCTCAGAATTTCTAGCAACTGCACTTGACTGGGTTCTGTTGTAATTTATTAATTGTTATTTGTTGACGCGTAGTTCCCTGGGTCTGTTGTCTATGCGAGGGCAGTGGGAGGATCTCCAGCCGTATCCTCTGTTACCTCCATAACTTGGGGCTCATCAGGGATCTCCAGAACTCGAGGTCCATACAGAAGGAGGTAAGCACAATGCCAGTCACCTGGGGAGTATTTATTTAATTGAACAAAAGTAATCTCATACAGTTAATGTTTCAGTTAAGAAGATATCTATTGATAGACACGGTCTAACAATATATAAAATAATAAGAAAAATGTAAATATAATTGTAAAATAAATCGTAGTAAACAACACCTTTACTTTAATTTATCTTTAAGTAACATTATCAGCTGTGTGGTCTTTTATAATCTAATCTAGGGTATAGTACACGTCACTTATATTTAGCGCTAGACGAGAATAGCTGCGCATCGGTAGAATCGCGCTCGTAATTGACGTATTGGTGCGAGAAAGACAACACGACTGGGACAACCAATCAACGCTCGCGCACCCGACTATCACGCGCCCCGCGCCGTCCCCTCGATACCTTATTTTTGACTTCTGCGCAGGTTTCGTTCAGCGCTAAAGATTCGTGACACGTGCTATACCTCTGACTGCCTCTTATTTATCTCACTCATCCCATACCTACTCAATTTCCCTCGGCTAGTTCTAATATCCTCTCCCTCTCTCCTTCCCCTTTCAGCTACTCACCTCCCCCACTAAGCTTGAGCACCTCCTCCTCGCTCACAGGCGTGACCGCATCGTCATCACAGCGCAGCCAGCCGGTGCCGCGCGCCACCCACGCCACGTAGTGCCCGGACGACGACGACCGGCCCCGGTGAGTTAGCACCGCTTGCAGACGGTAGTAGCCGCTGTTGTTGCTGCCTATATCTGTGGAACAGATACAAAATGTAAGATTAAATATATGTTTGGTATTGCCAGATAGAAACTGCCTAATACTCATACAGGACTCATACTCATTTTAAATATATAAAATACATAAGTTAGTATAATGAGTACTTACCATCTTCAAACCAATATGGCATTAATTTATTTTTTCTTATGTTCGTGTCGCCTTGGTTTTTATTGCGAGCGGCCAGCGATGATTCCACGTTTGCGTCGTCGATTTCCTAAAATATGTCGATATTTATAATGAGACAGACAGACTAGATTAAAATGTTTATTTTTAAGGTTCCATATGTTGAGTATTAGGGTTGCCGCTTTTACGAAAAAATGCTTGAGAAGTAAGAAAAGTTATTCTTTTAAAGGTCGTTCTTTGTTGGTTCAAAAGGACCCGTATCCAAAGCTGTAAAAACATTTACAAAAAAACCTTAATAGAACTAACCTTAAACTTATTCCGCATGGGTGTCAACCTCTCCTGCAGCTCAGGGGAACACAGTTCATATACATCGAGGTCTAGCGGAAATTTAACATCCTTGAGAATTTTAGCGTTAATAGATTCCTTCTCCTTGTAGTAGAAACGCACAAACTGCACCGTCAAGTACGCTGGAAGGCGACTTATTTTGCTCTGAAATGTTCAAAATTGTTAATCAAACTATGGGAAATATTCAAGTATTATGAAACACATTACTGGGGAGTGTGGGGATTATCTTGTATGGTGCATTACAATTTATTTAACCAAACTTACATAACATTTTTTCCTTCTAATATTTTAATTATAAAAAATTTGAATGAAAAAATTTTAGCTATCTGTTAACTAGTTATTATCATTTCATTTGACATAACTGTGTAAATGGTCACTGAAATACTACGTATCCTTACTTACGAGAGACTTAAGAGAGAGGGGTTCCAAAAAAAGTTACAGGGGATCGCTTGGGGGCCTCTCCCTCGAGTCTTAAATTTTCAAAAATTGCGATACGTAATACTTATTTTTTTTATATATGTTTTATTCAAATGATCATTAAATAATATGAATTTATAATACATACTGTTTTAGTATAACTTGCATCTCTTCCCAGTGTTTCCGACAGTTTCGTTAGTTGTTCTGCCATTTTCTGTAATCACAATAGAATTAAATGAAGATTTACCCATGTAGTTTGCATCCCATACCATATTGAATTAATCTAAAAAAGACTAAATGATGAGCTAATAATTATGTATGTCTCACCGATCGAAGCCCAGACTGTAAGTACTTGACATCTTGTGAGATGAAACAGGACAGCTGGAGGAAGGATTCAGACGATTTAGTGGGAGGCTCGTCCGCCTCGTTGCAAACCAGCTCCACATCTAAAGTACCACCGAAGTACTTCTCGATCAGCGACTTGCTGTAAATAATAACAGTAATAAAATATATGTAAGTCCTGATCACATCTTTTTATGACAGTAAAGAATCTGATTATATTATGTTAGTATAAAGTTGTTTTTTGATAATTCTTAGGAATGATATGAACATAAAAATTATGCAAATATTGACTTTGATATTAAAAAGAAAAAAAGCAACTTTCTTTTGTCAGTCCACTGTAATTTGAATTCAATATCTACCAGTCCTGATATAAAACAAATTAGATAAGATTCTTCAACGAATGGTATACTACATAGCATTGACTATCATATATACATTAGATTTAATAAAACCTGATGATTTGTTACCTTTCAGGCTCCGGCATGGGGAGTCTCATCCGCAGAGCTCGTACGATCTCAGTCCAGCACTCGGAAGCATCTTGCTGGGCGAGCTGGCCCCCGGCGCCCCTCTCAGCTAGGCGAGGAGCTGCCGCGTGTAGCGCTATGAGCAATCTAGAAGCCGCAGTAGCGCAGGCGCCGGCGCCGCCGCCCTCAAGCGCGCGAACTGTGTCGCTGAGGGCCGATGTAAGGCCTCCCGCTGTGCCACCTCCAGACGCTATAATCATAACAATTATTATATTAGATAACTAGCAGTGTGTCGTGACCTCGTCAACGTCGATTGGTCTAAAGTATGTTAAACAACAAAATATGTTTTCAATTGAACCAATAGTTCCTGAGATTAGCAAGTCAAATGAACTCTAGAAATAGAAATCTGTACTTGACATATTTTGTTCGGATACTTATAATTCCAAAAATGACCTTTTTGTACTTAAAAATAGATGCTTATTGAAAAATGTTACTTTTAGATAATGGCTCCAGAGAGTTTTTGTCAACAACATTATTTAATATAGATGGCATTGAGCCAAGTGTTTCTGACATATTTTGGTTGTTTTTGTCTATTAAAGCAAAACATATACACAAATTTGTGGTATGAAATAAAACTTACAATGATCGTAATTAAGCAAAGCATTCCTTAGCTCTGGGACAGTCTTAAGGCATTGCACTGTAGCATTTATGTAGCAAGTGTTCCCTAAGTTAATTAAACCTTCTGGAAGATCCATCTGCAAAAATTTAAGAAGATACATGAAATAAAAATAACTTTTCTAATCTTTATCACCAAAGAAGGTCCTTCCTTGCTATAGTTTAATTAATTAAACCCCCTGGTCAAAATAATTAGAGCTGGAGCTGGAGCTCTGAAACCGAGACTATCGGATACCTGATATAAAAAATATCTGTAACCATAACCAAATCCGAAATAGAAGTTTTGGATACCTTATATCGGATTGTAATTCCTACCAAATGGTGACATATAAATAAAACCATTATATTAGGTATTAGCTATTTGGATTTTACTTTTGAAATTCCTTAAAATGTTTATATCCAAAACTTATATTATCCAAAACTAATGGACAATCTGAAATAATTTCATATCCATAACATCCCTGATTCAGATTTAAGATGACATTAGACATTAGACATTGCTTTTTTTAGTCGGGGAATTATCTTGATCTATGAACAGAGATTACTTGAACATTGTATTAAAAACTTATTTTTAATAATCATGATGCTGTTGCAAAAAGGGAAATAAATATCTATGCATTATTCAAATACTTACAGCAGTAGCCAGCTCTGACTCATTCATATCTTCCACAAACTTTGTTTTCTCTACTGGAGCGGCAGGCACATCTTCCTCTTTGCTGCCCATTACCAGAACTAGTGCATTCTGTGTGCAAAAATTAACTTTATATGACGAACATCAATTTTTAATTACATTAAAATTTAATTAAGAAAAAGCATGTCAGACTTTTTGAATTTATTCAATATACCTATAAGTATTTATTTGTGTTTACTCTATTAAATTATAAGTTCATATTTATTTGAAACTTACTTGCTATGCATAAATTTGATGTATTTAAGAATAATTAGCACTTACATTGGTCAATTTGAAATTTGCCCAAGAATCATCTCTTAGAGTCACACCTTTGCAAACCACCTTCTGTCTTTCAGGCTGAACCCCGGTCAATGCAAAGATCTGTGCCTTGAACACTACCGGGTCATCGTCTGTGTTCACTTCCACTCCAGGAAACATCTCTTTACCCCATTTTACTTTAACTAGACAAAGAGAACAATTTATTTCAGATTGTAAAAAGAATAAGTGTTTATAAATTTCAACTGGTAAAGTTAAGATTAAAATTCCCATTTAAAAATAAAGGAAGACAATTATTTAGGGTCAACAAAACCGGCGTTTTTTCCGAAAGTCAACCTTGAGAAAATTGTGTTTTTAAAGCAAGTTGTGTAAACATAGTATGTATTCAAGATTGCATTATTTGACATCCTCAGAATGATGATTACTTAATTTCTTTTTATTCCTGTAAGAGTTCTAATAGTAAATCTCATACATCGAAACAACTTTCTAACCTAGAATTTATCAAAATGACTAAGCGTTCTCTCATTTTAAAGATAGGGATACTTACCAGATACCTTAGGCATTGTTAAATTTTCTTATCTTTTCTAATAATTCAAAGAAAACACAAAGTCAAATATAGTAAACTTGTATTTTGAAAGTCACGATTTACTTGATTTGCAAATTGACAGACGTCACAACTGATTCGGACAAAAAAGTTTTGGTAACAAATACGTTTGGATACTTGTAATGACATATCGGTTGGTTACTGTAAAAGTAAAAAAAAAACAAATATCAACATAAATTTTATTAAAAGTGACCAACTACCAACTTTCAAACATTTTATAACAATATACCTGGTGTTTTTAAACTATTTACTTTGTAAGTTTTGACTGTCTCCTTTGATAGTAGCCAAGTTTGCTTAACGCCTGTATCACAATGCAAGCAATTCTCAGTGACACACATAACTAATACTTTTATGAAAATTGTACTGTTCTTTTTCCAAAGTATTAATTAACCAATTAAGTTGGTTATATATATATTTTACTTTTTCATTTAATGTTAGTTTAAAGCAAGGCCTGATTAATAAAGGCAGGCATTATCATAAAAATGATATTCTACAGTGTAGATCAACTACAACTTTTTAACTTTTACATATACAAACTAAACTCCGCTTTGTTATAGAGATCGTGCGGTTCAATTTAAATTTTATAAACAGTTTACGTTTTAGTTTCTGAATTTTCCGAAGAAAAGCACGGAAAGCACTAGCAGATGGCTGCCTAACGTTCGATGAACTTTCGCGGCAAAGCCTGTGGCCACAGATTATACAGATTACAAGTTGGAGCCTCAGGCTGCGCTCGCGACGCCGCGGGCCGCGGGCCGCGGGCCACCCGACCATCACATTCACACGCTTGCGACTTGCCGGTCGCCCATCAGGTCAGTCCCAAGACATACCTCAATGAGTGTGCACGTTTCCGATATTTGTGTGTGTGATCTCGAAATAGTGTAAAGGTTGTGAAGTGCCTGTCGTGTCTCAGTGGATTGTTATAACATGGTACATGTACCAAAGCTCTAAGTAAGTTCTCAAGGCTCTATCGCTGCGTCATCGAGCAAATAGTAATTAAGTATGTGATACAATAAGTTTGGTCCAATTTCAATTATTTTATTTCAATTGATACCTCATACTAAGATCGTATTGCGAAACTTGTTTATGAATGCGAGAAACAGGTCGGTCACCTGATGAAACTAATTAATGATTTCCACTCCCGCTTTTATATACGAAAATCGTTAACAAATTATTCTCTTATATTTATTCAAATTTTGATTTATAATCTTTAGGCATAATATGACATAGGCAATAAATCTATTTTGGGTTCCTATCGATGAACAAGTTTGAGACAAAATTAAATATAATACATATATACTTTGCACCTACTAAAAATGGGTAATTACAGTGTTTACTTTGTCGAAAATTTTTAGTAGAATATTTTGTGCCCTCTAAATGTTCCTATATAATCGTTATGAACTTTTTATAATTAAGTGAATTCAATAGGTAAGTAACTGATACATAAAACCCTGGTTAACTACTCACATTATAATATTTATTTATTATGTGCTATTGTCGCTAAGGTTTCACAAACTTACTTTTCTATTTATGTAATACAAGAAGAAATGATGATACTCCATAAAAATTATGTATCCGTTTATCTTACACGAATTCTCAGAAGGCATTGTTTCCGCAAACATTATGTGTAGTTACGTGAAAATATAATTTAGGGCGACCATCCATCTTTCGCTTAATTACGTGATCTCAATGTGAACTCAATTGTATTTGATACCAAATTATTACCTACTAGCCGTAGCCGTAGTGCAAGGTAATTAAAGTAATATAATTAGTGGTCTGTTAATAATTAAGAAGCTGAGATATTTTTTGCTGTAAATACTATTATAATAACTGGTAAGGCCATCAGGAAGCTCGCAAAAAGACGCCAGCTGCTAAGACGTTGCGTAAATGTCACTTCAGCTTGAAGTTCGAAACGTTTATTCTTACTTCAATTATATATCTATTTGTGACAGGTCCCTGCTTTCTAACTTAATAAATATTGGGCATGATTTCTAATACCCTGTTAAGTTTAACTAATACAACACAAATTATTTAATGTAGTCATTACAATATCATATTGTAAATGACGGTAAACAGGCCTTTGATTAAAGCTGCCTGTAGTGTAAGCTCCGCATATGTCTCTGTCCAATTAGATGTTACTTATGAATCCTTAGTGTTTTTATGAACATTAAAAATGAGTGTGTCCTTGTTACAGCATTATTATTACGAAACTAGCTGTGCTCTGTGGTTTTTCCCACCTAGTTCCCGTCCCCGGAACAAACTCGGTATGAAAAGTATCCTATATGCTAATCCAGGGTATTACCTATATACATACAAAATTTCGACTAAATCGCTTTAGCCGTTTTTGCGTAAAATACTAACAAATATACATCCATACATACATTCTCATAAATTTTCACATTGATAATATTAGTAGGACTTTTAGGATTCGTAGTTTATGTGTAGCGTTATGAACACCTTTACAACTTTACCTCAAGGTCAAAGAATACATTCAGTTATCCAGTTAGATAAGTATACAAATGTTAAATTTAATATTATAAAGTGTTTTCTTAGTATTCCTGTGACGAGGCGTATAAAGGTATATTATGTGATGTGCATATTGAGCAACATTTTTGATACGGTTCGGTAGTTTGAACTCATTCTGTGATAGATCAAGATATGGGAACGTAGGTAATTAGATATTGGTTTGTTTTAATATTACTTATTCTTAATTGTATGAGTTGAAATTTGAAAAATATATTCGTATGATTGTACATACGAGTATTTGTACGTTAAAGAATGGTTAACTTACGTCTCATATTTACCTTTATAATATTTTCGGGGAATCTAATGATTGATCGAACATATTATAGAAATCTAAATAACAAGGTGTCTTGATTTCTAGGATCGAACGTTTTTGTAAGTAACATAATTTTGTTGGTATAATAATTATTGAAGTTATAAATAGTTTAAAATCAAATTTGACGTCTGATAGTCATTAAAAACTAACTATTCGAATATTTGTTACGTATTCCCGCGAGGTTTTTGCGGCAGTCGGCAGTGTGAAGAATTCGTAATGACGGGGTACGTCTACCTGCGCAAATGGACTTATCTACTAGCATTCCTTTGAGTTAATCTCCCGATGAATTATGTATGAGATTTATTTCTATTGATGATCTGCTGGACGCGGTTTCGTCATGTGATATAAAGTTTAACCCACTAACTGAGTATACAGTGGCCTCCGAAAATGGAAAGGGGGTTTATACAATTTGCCAAAAATATGATCATTTATGTTATAATTATATACTCGTATATGACATATCCATCAAAAAGTTTGGGTCTTACACGTATACTTTTCACGTTTTCTCATAAAAGTAGCTACCTATATGTCTTGTACAGAAATCTTTAAATCATAAGCAAGCTTTTCCCACATATTAAATAGATACAGCAGATAAGTCTTGTAAAAGCAGTTATGAGTAATTAAAAATATTTTGAACGGGGCCTTCAGAACGAACTAAAATAGTAATACACGTTTCCAAATATGATGTTGGAATATGGTTGCAGTTGCATTAAAACATGTCCATAAACTGGCTACGAGAGTAATATCCAACAAATATTTATTTTTTAAGTACAAACTTTATTTGGATATCAATCTAAAAAAAGTATTTATAAACTATATTTACGCTTTTCGTTCAAATTGACTTTATTACTACTTTATACATTTTATAATGTGTTTCATTGAAATTAATTTTTACGCGGCATACATATTATAGTACTACATATAAGGTATTTATACAAACAAGTTTATGTTATTATCCTTAAAGCATATTCACTCGCTTAATACCGGGTGATGCGACTTTTCGTCATCATATAAGTACGAGTACGACTTCCCCCCAAATACCAAACATTGACGGACTTGCCGATGCACTATTTACTGGCAACACCATGACTTAGATCGGTTTGGATATCTACGACGTATGTTATTTTCCCTCCCTATGGGTAATTACTAATTTCCCAAAATAAACTTATATAGCTCTTATAATATTCCCCAAAAACCACCAACATCCATAGAGCAAACTCCTTAAACTGTAACAAACTCATAACACCATAAAGTTAACAATAGTTTATAATTAAATTGACGAAAGTAGACTTCTTTTCTCTATACGTGTATATCTACTGCTATAAATTCCCAATCCAATCATCGAGTTTAGTAATTAACAAGCCCCTAGCCGTCACAAAACGGTAATTGTTAACGAAGACTGATACTTTCTCACTTATTAACAGACGTACACGATTCCATTCCGTTTTTATAGTTTATACAATATTCCATTATTGAAGATGTGGGTAAAACATTGAGAAAGTCCGAACTGGCATTCATTAAAATGTAGTTAGTACCTCTGTTGCTAACATATATATCTTGTTCCAGTAGTTATAAATATGTATATTATATATTATTATGAAAAAAGGCGAAATAGTAGGTAAACGGCTATAAAAGAATAGTTTTAAGTATAATTTAGATCGGTCCGATTTGACGATTCTCCATACAATTCTGACAAAATTATAAGACTTGAGGCGTGCTTAAAATTGACTTGCGTATGAGTACATGACCGCTTCGCTTTTGTCTCGACGAATACAAATCCTAAGTACTACGAAAATATTAAAAATAAAAATCTGTATCGGCTTTACGTACGGAAAACTTTGCGGCACAGTTAGTATGCAAGACCCTAATTAATAATTTAATACTTTAAATAGCTTTGCTTTTCGCCTTTTATTCATATTATTTATCTTATATTTTTAATAAATTTACCGTTTAGTGCCCCCGAAAGTTGCTCACGTTAGGACCCCTAGAAATCAGTTAATTACTAAATAATCTTCAGTCTAGGTCTTAAAAACTGTCATAAAACTGTTCCCAAAATAATAAAATATCTAGACTTTATAGCTTAGAAAGCTCATTTACATGACTTGTGCTTAAGTCTGACGACTAATTCAAATGATATATTTTAGTGAGAGATTTATCAAGTATGATCACAAAAAACTCATACATTTGGAGATAGACTGGGAATTAGTTTTAATATCGTCATATTGTTTTAACTTTTATCGTAAATATTATGAATTATAGCGATTTTAAAGTATGAGTATTAATTTATCGTTGCTTGCAATTTAAATATGGTGAATAAAACTGTTTTATACCCAATTATAAATATACTACGGTGTTAAAGTTAATTAACGATCAATTTTATGTAGCACTTAACGATGTTGCCAACTTAGTACTAAGGCATCCTCTTTTAATATTAGAAGTAACTAAGATTCAGTTCGAAAGGTTTATTCATCCTTAGAAAAAAGCTTAATGTAACGTTAAAGTATGCAATAAGTTAGTTCCCACCCACAATATAAGTTTTGTATTAGATTTGTATAATTATATTAGGTAATAATTTTGTATAATAGAGAAAAAATTAATCAAACATTTAATTGTCTTTTTAAAATGTGGCTTGATTTTTTTCCTCGGCTATACCTATCTGTTAAGTGTCATTTGCAAACTGCACAGATTATACAGACATCCGTAGAAGTGCGTGTATGTGAACGTTATTGTATCATAAGGAAAAAGTCGATGTAAATGAGCCTGAATTCCGTTAAGATTGGGTCGATGTCCAGCCACTCAGCCAGTCACGGTTTACGACTCCAAAATCATATTATCAGACACCTTCTGTGTGTTTTACTTATATCAAGTCTTTATTATTATGTTATTTGAACTGAATCTAACTAGTGAGTTTTTTCTCTCAATTAGGTACATTATGTTCATTAGGTTTTTGTGTAACTTAATAATAATGTTATAATATTATTTTATTATGTTATTTCGTCAGAATTAAAGGTATAATATATTACGTATATATTGTTAGAATATTATATAGAAATTTTAATGAAATTATACTTTATTAATGTTTTGAAAAAGAAACATAAAGGGTTACATATTAATCATGAAAAAATGGGTGAAAGTGACACGCTTGTCACATTGATAATAAATTCTATTAATTTGAAACATAGTTTTTTGTTAGAAAACGAAAGTAAAAGTTGGCTATCGAATTATATGTGATTGTATTTTATCGACTATCGAATACACCAGTCATCCTCTTAAGTTGCGCTTTTGAATCATTATAACATCAAAGCGATCACTTATACAACAAATTGAAATTATACGTGCCAAACAATGATTGCCATGTTTTTACGTCTACGTAAATTTAATAATTTGATTGCAATTAAGTAGCAACACTGTTAAAATCAATATCTCTTTGTACTACTTAAAAGAAAAACATGTGCCGTAACAGAAAAAAAATGCGAAAAGTCCTTCTGCCTAATTTTGAATAATTTTTCGAAATTCAGCTTTTATTCATGTAGGTAATTTATTTAAAAACTATATATTGTTAGCTCGAAACGTGGACAGGTATGAGACAAAATAAGCAGATGGCATGAACACCTGTCGTATCGTTACACCGAGAACGTGGTAGCGATATTTTTAATCCCTTCCAATTACTTGTACCAGTTTTTGTGTTCTCTATTAACATGGACATTGTCTATCGACTATCATAGACTAAAACTATAAATGATTATATAGAATTCTAATTAGATTTTACTATTTTTTTTTATTTAATACACTTTCTTTCATAATAATAATACAAGTTAGCTTTTTCGTGCTGTTACCAATGATATATAAATCTAGTATCATTGGCTGTTACCTACATTTTAACATCTTTATAAAAGGAACTTCAAAATCAGTTAAAGTCGTTTACCTATTGAAAAACTTAAAAAGCTTCCAAGTTAATTGTACGGTCAACAACTAAGGTCTCGTATGACCGTGTCAATATTAGTTTTGAATACATAGACTGTATTTGCATTCCTAACTGCTAAACCACCTACATTTTGTAGTTCAATACCTACATATTTCATAATTTTTAAAGTTACTTAAATCTACGGGTACTTTCTATAAATTATTAGTTGTTAGTATAGGTCGCGGCGCGGATGTTTAGCGCTGGATCGGTAGAATCGCGCTCGTAATTGACGTATTGGTGCGAGAAAGACAACACGACTAGGGAACCAATCAACGCTCGCGCACCCGACGATCACGCGCCGTCCCCTCGAAACCTTATTTTTTACTACGGCGCAGGTTTCATTCAGCGCTAAAGATTCGTGCCGATACCTATACCTACATAGAATTACTTTTCGGTGTCTAGAAATTTCGTTTAATTTTATTTTATACTTTCCTTTTCACAATTTTATTCAATATGCAGTTATTTTAAATTTTAAATACAAAATAAGTACTTAGTATATATACTAGAGGCTAAGTGTTAACTGGAAAAAAATAGTTATTTTATACCTTCAACGATTACATGATATCCTTCCATTTAATAGAATTTGAACATTATAAAAACATTATGAAGGAATCCTACGAGGGCAATCACCCCAACCGCCATCGCGAAGCGTGGGCAAGGCCGCGCGCCATTCATAAATGGTTTACGGGAACTCGGATACTCACACTAGCATCGGGAAGTTGCAGAAGGAACTGTTACAGTTTGATATCGTAATATATTATTTATAATCTGTTTCATTTCCTTCTTCCCATCTTTTAATCATGGAGTGAATCAACTTTTTTAGTATCAAATTCAAGAAACCAAGTAGCAAATTTTATTCAAAGTACATTATTTTTCAAGACTGCGATAAAAATATGTCATCTTTACCTTGCTTCAATTGTGTATAGCTGAGCACCTATTTATACGGGCATTATCATGCAATGGATATGACAATTACACGATCGTATGTGGAAGACAATTGATTTGAGATCGCATTCCATTGCCGGTTCAACGACCACCCATTCTGTCCAACACATTAAATGTTTTTGTAATTTTTATTATTCATAGGCAAAAAGTAGAAAATATCAATAAATCAAGTTACTATATATACTTATACTAAACTGTAAGCTATCTTAAAGTTCGCCTCTTTGATAAGCAATTCTGTTCATAGTTTTTGAACAAAATCTTAAAAGAATGACTTTCTTTAAAGTTTAATAAATGACACTGTTAACATTAACTGTTTCTTTACTGCGAGGTGACAGGATTATTTATTGCCTTCATTGATTGGCTCTCATAAAAAACTCAAATGAAATCTTTTATATATTTTTATTGTACACTATTGAATCGAATGTAGGTATGAAATCAAAACATTTAAGTAAAGTAAGTCAAGAAGGTCTTCAGTTAGAACAAGCCTACCATATTGTAGGTACCTATAGTATGTACTTATGTAGGTACTTGAGGACGAGTTATGGCACGGCGCGGCGATATGAGAAAGCGGCGACAGGTTTGTGCACTCTTCATCAACATTTTCAACTTTATCACAACAACGATTTCACGATACCAATGATTTTGCGAGTTTTTATGGTTTACCAGTTGACTTACTTACCGGAAAAATTCCATTATTTACGCGAACCGGTGTTGTATGTTTGCTTTTTAGCTCTCGTAATTATTTAAAATTGAGATTAGCACATATATAATTTACTGTTGAATTTTAGATAGAAAAGCTAGCGACCGTTGCCTAACTAAAAAAATATATTACATTTTAATATACATATAATTTTTAATATGCATACCTATGCAGTAGGTACATTGCAATAAGCTATTCTTAAAATTAGATTCAATTATTTGTTCTTAAAATCGTAATCCACAATCATAAAGTAAAAACCTAAATTCTGTCGTGCTCGCTAAATCGTTCCAGTAATTAACAATTATTGATAAAAAGATTAAACACAATCTTCTCGCTTACGTTGAATATTTGTAAAAAACCGAAGCGCGGAAGTTTTCGCCTGTAAGGCCGTTGTATTGTTTCAAGCATATCGGATTCAACATGTTCTGTGAATGAAAACATTGTGGGATTATAATTCTATTTAATCTGTATAGTTCTAGAAGAAGATATTTAAAAAACCTACTTTTCTCTTTTAGACATACCTACGCAAAACGAAACGTTTACATTTTATGAAAAACAATAAAATGAGAAAAAAAATTGTAATATAATACTAAATATAATAGTATTTATAAAAAGGATACATAAAAATTAATATAATATATTAAAAGCTCCCAAGCAATGTTTTGTAAAACTATTTACTGAGAATTTTTCTTGGTTGGCAACCAATATTTATTTGAGTAATTACTGGAATTACTGCCGTTGCTACGGTACTTTGATTACCTACAAATAATAATTCCTATATGAGAATGAGGTAAACCTCAGTTTTCAGGGTATTTTATTTATGGTCATAACTTAAATACCTAATTATTATGTAAGATGCAAGTTCTATTTTTTTATATATGTAATATGAAGAGTTCTATTATCTAATTATAATATTTAAATCATAAACATTTTTCACAAAATAATAAGTAATAACTAATCTGTCTTAATCATCATTTGCATATAAATTGCGATATTCTAAGAAAATTTTCTAAAGGCAAATATTTATCTGTGTACGCCATCAATTACCGATGTCCTGCAGAAACAGCTTTAAATATGTACTTAGCCAATAACGGTAGAACGAGTATTTATGCAACATGCATTGATAAAGTGATAAATGCTCGCGTGCAGAAGAAAAGGGGCAATTATCTGAGATTGATGATAGCTGCATCCGATCCGACTTGATGTATTAACCTGCCCTACGGACTAGACCTCATTAGGTTATAGTACGATCTTTTTGTTAAAGGATTGAGTATTGAGTGCGAAATAACCACGTCAGTAATTGCCTATAACTTTCATTGAACCATTAACCATGACTTTATTAGTCCGCTGTGTGAATTTTGAAATAAAATAAATGTTTAGTCATTAATGTTCATGGCTTATTGCTTCCATTTAGATGTTATAGTCTTTTGCGTGTAACATTCAAATGACGACTTAGTTTCTATTTATTTCGCTAGCAATATATAAACGGAATCATTAAAAGACTTTATCTATGTCACGTTAACAACCGTTTGTAGTAAAATAGATTATCTGTAACAGATTAAATAAAACATTCTCTTAGGCTTGAGTCTTTGAGACTGAAATTTTTATGAAGAAACAAGTCAATCAGGCGACAAAGTAACAGTCCCGTCCACGTTAATAAATCACAAACATAGCTTTTCTCGACTTTCACAATGTCTGCGCGCATCGGCCTGCGTAAACAAAGTGAGCTATAAATTTCCGTATTTATGCTACATGTACCATTGAGCTGCGAAAATATCCGTTATTCAGTATTCTTCTGTAGCTTTGTATGTCGATATTTGAATACCAAAGACAAAAACGACTCCGGTATAGCGTCCTGTTAGATGATTAGACCGTAACTGTATTCGTAATTTGATTGAAACTGTTCCGACCACAGCTAGATCGAGGAATATTCGCTGAGTATTAATGTGTGGTTTGCAAATGAATTGAAATTGTGATCTGTGACTGATCTTATTGAGCTAACCGCTGTTACATATTTCAATGATTTATAATTCTGGAAGCGAGTGAAGTGAAAATAAGCGGTGTATAATTTTAGGGATGAAAAAAAATATCCTCGAAACACTTATGAATTTTTTTTATTTCGTATGTGACATTGATATGTACCTTCATTTTCAATCGATATAGATGATATAACGTACATAATCTATATCTATATAATTCAAAGGTGACTGACATAGTGATCTATCAACGCAGAGCCCAAACCACTGGACGGATCGGGCTGAAATTTGCAGTGCAGGTAGATGTTATGACGTAGGTATCCGCTAAGAAAGGAATTCCCGAAATTCCTGCGGGAACGGGAATTAGCGGGAAAAATCTTTTGTATGAAAAATCTAAGCCGCTTAAGTTAGACGCTTGAAATTTGACATGCAGATACCTTAGGAAACTTAAAGGTTAGTTGCAACAGGATATTGTAAAATTCCCACGGGAACGGGGGTTAGTGAGAAAAAACATTTGTATGAAAAAATCTCAATCGCTTACGTTAGACGCTTGAAATTTGGCATGTAGGTACCTTAGTAAACTTAAAGGTTATTTGCAACAGGGTATTGCAAAATTCCCACGGGAACGGGGATAAAAAACTTTGTATGGAAAACTCTAGGAAAAAAGGATTATAAGGGAGGGAAGCGGGGGTCAAAGTTTATATGAAAGTCCACGCGGACGGAGTCGCGGGCAACAGCTAGTCTTATATATAAAAATGAATCGCAAAATATGTTGGTAAGCGCATAGCTCGATAACAGCTGGACGGATTTACATGATTCTTTTTTAGAATATTGCTGGATGTATGAGGATGGTTTTTAGGGCAAAAAAAATTGTAGATGAAGGGTATAAAGTTTCCATTAGGATAGGAAAGCGTGAACGAGGTCGCGTTGGGACAGCTAGTATGTAATAAAATTTCAAATAATACATCTCTTATAGATATTTTTTTTTTCTAAGATAATTAAGAAAGAAAGAGAGAAACATATATTGAAGAGCACACTACACCAACATTAAAACAATTTATATTAAACAATAAATAAAGACAAAACTTAAATTATTATTATTTGTATAAGAGAGGTCAGC
The DNA here is from genome assembly GCA_026213755.1 of Eurema hecabe. NCBI lineage: Eukaryota > Metazoa > Arthropoda > Insecta > Lepidoptera > Pieridae > Terias > Terias hecabe. The sequence continues at coordinate 6,443,042 of JADANM010005443.1, forward strand.
CTTAACCTGTTTAAACCTAACTTCATTTACCTACTAAGTGGTACAAATAAGTAAAATAAAACGCATAGTTCAATGCGATTACGCTCCAATTGGACTCGCTTCATCGATTCGTCAGTGTCAATAGACTGTTATTCGAGTACGTCAACAGTTCAAGTTATAATTATGGATGCAATAACTCTATTTAAGGAAATAAAGTTTTATTGTCTTCAAATAGTGACTTGGTCTACGGCTAAGATCATAAGGTCTTAAGTTATTTTTTATCGTCGTCTTTTTAGCGTCTCATTACATTCTTAGCTTTGGTCCACATGCTAAAAGAATCCTGTGTTTTAATCCAGGATCTAATCTTCATCCTCAAGACTTCACGCAAATCTATCAATAAGTTTTTGCGTGAATTTTGGTACTTCATATCATAAAGACTAATCATTACAAAAATCATTACAAACTTTCTTCTTTATGATATTAATAAATAATAAATAATAATAAATAATACTAAGGATATAATGGCAAATGTAAAAGAAACATCAAAATTATTTCTTTACTTAACGACCAATTAACATTCTTAGCGATTCATCAAAATTATTTCCAAGCAGTAATTTGAAAGCAAATTATTTAAATGGCTCAACGGAACAAGCAATAACTTTGCTATAAACTATGCTAATAAATAACTTTTAACGTCGTCATTCGTTTATTATTAATATATTTATTTTACGACTAGCTGTTGCCCGCGACTACGCCCGCGTGGATTTTTATACAAAGTTTCATGCCCTATTTTATCCCCTTGAGGGTAGAATTGATCAAAATCCTTTCTTAGCGGATGCCTACGTCATAAAATCGAATGTAGTGCTACCAGGAATTTTGCTCCGGGCAGGGATGTACACCGACGCTCCCCACTTTGAGTCACATGATGTTAAGACTCATTAGCAAATCTTCTATACATATAATAAAAATGTAACGAGTCGCTGTCTGTACATGGAAGAAATATGAGAAAAAATATTATAGGAGACCTTTATTAACGCAATAGAACCCAAAACAATGATTTTTATCTGTTTGTTTGTGCACGCTAATCTCAGAAACGGCTTATCTTATCTAGATGGGGTTTTCAATGATATACTGTGGTAAGCTTCACTTAACATTTAGTGTTTAATTCATGTCAATCGGTTGATAAATATAAAGTTATGGCAATTTAAAGAATCACGTTGAACTCGCTGAACGTTTGTTGGCGCGGGTTAGGCATTTTCAAAAATTCTGCCCAAAGTCACTTTTCTACGCGGGCGGAGTCGCTGGCACAGCTAGTCTGTTTATATATATGCTGTCAAATTTAGGATATGAGTCCATGTACATAATATTATTAAACTTTTTAATCTACGACTTGGGGTTAAAAAGGCCGTCTGGGATTTAAAATCACAGATGACCACTTAACAGTTAGCTCGCCTGCTCGTTTGCTCCCTATACTGTAATAGAAAAATCATTCTAACGCATTTGTTACTAAGGACAAAGAAATGATGTTTAAGTTTCATTAGAATAAGAGTAGATATATAATTATAAGTCCTTGAATGCTAAAAAAATATATAGTTTATTTTAAATAAACTTTATTTATAACCATTTAGCGAAGAAGATTTTAGCGAAGGCGAAGTAAAATAAATTATACTTTCACATTAATAAAATGATTGGAATGCAAATCCTGACTGGATAGAAAGTAGTATTATATTAACATATGTATTTGTAATCATTAAGATTACATCTCATATACCTAAGCTATAAATATTAATTTTCTTCGTTATTGATCAATCAATTACTTCGTAAGTAATTAGTTTAATAGTAATTAATTTTTTCGCACTTTTTAAGTAGAAATTGAAATGTTATTACGACTCAAATTTAAAAATTAAATTTTAGCTTATTTGACTATATAGTTACAGTTTAATTATATGAATAAAAGAAATTACTTACTTTTTATATTTAATATACAATCCGTTATTAGTATTATACCCAAAAAAAATTTGTAGAACCATTTATATAACACCTTAGTTACACTTACAATATTTTACCTCATTATGCATACCCCAAATGCTCATAGAACAAAAAAAAACAATAAATATCACAGTTCATTCGTCGCCGAAATAAATTAAAGATCTTGACATAATCAGAATGCCTCATCTGTTCGCATGACGATGCGGAATGCTACGGGTGAAACTCGAAACTGGAAAGTAAAAACGGCTATCGCTAGGCATTGAATCAATAGAAAATAAACTTCATTTTATTGTAATTAGACGTCTGTAAGGCAAATTTTAGGCTAATCTATGCAGCTTTCCTTTTGTTCAAAATCTATAGAAATCGAGAGCTGGTTTAAAAAGACTAAGTAATCATCTTTATTGGCAGTCTATATGAAGTATTTAACATACATATTTCTTTTTTCCTTTTTAAAATTTAAGTTTTATCGCAAGGAGACATCTACTATGCCAATAAACTGAAACTAGGCCAGCGAAATAAAAATAAAACACGAAAACATAAAACTGCAAATATGTAAAGTTGCAACATAACATTACTAGTCTTTAACCATAAAGAAGAATGGGATAGTATCAAATGTTTCTGAGAAACTCAACAACGTAGACGCAAGATTAAGCAAATGTGCGTTTTATCTCGTCCAGAATAATGCAATCAGCTAAATGGTTCCAAACAGGTGCTCCTTGGAACCGGTTTTGTGTTTACGCGATAAAAGCTCTCTGTAAAGCTAAGGCCATAATAATGCCTATTCATTTCGTATATTTTTTATATCAGGAATTCAAATTTATACGAAGACACTGGGGTCTCTTGTTTCATACGGTAGTTTGTGATACGTCATTGGTCATGAGATTTATAAATGAGTAAAAATGGGAATGGAATCAATATGTCCTTTACAAAGTACCTATTACCTAGTACTTTATTTAATTATTTAAAAATAAATTAATAAAACTTAGAAACTTTAAAACCTCATCATAGTTTTAAGAACTTAGGCATTTCGAAGTTGGACTAGATTTTAGATGAGCCTGCCCAAGTTGGATACTTCACAACTGGAGACTAAAGTAACGTTTGTTTTGTTATAGACTATACCACAAGCACTAATGAGTGAGGCAGAGCGATGCGCGAGGAGGAGCTGGAGGTGGCCCTGAAGGTGGTGATCGTGGGCGACGGCGGCGTCGGCAAGTCCAGCATGATCCAGCGCTACTGCCGCGGCACCTTCACACGCGACTACAAGAAGACCATCGGCGTTGACTTCTTGGAGCGACAGATTGAGTAAGTATACTCATTACTACATAGGTAGTATTAAATGATATAATATTACCTAAATTAGAAATTTTTAAAAACCCCCGACAGACAGACACGTCAAACTTATAAAAGCTGTTGTTTTTTGTGTTGTACAATTCATAACCTTTCATTTGATACTCCACTTGAGCATATTTGCAGACATTTGGTTTTTCTTCCCCAATTTAACCCATAACTTTTAAACGGCTAAATCGATTTTCATCAAACATGTCTACGAACACTCGCCCGTAAAACGCTAGTAATAAAAAAAATCGGTTCATTCGTTCGGGAGATATGATGCCACAGACAGACAGACACGTCAAACTCGTCAAACTTATAACACCCCTCTTTTAGCGTCGGGGGTTAACAAAGTCGCTTACTCTGTCTCTATATGCCTATGTATGCTTAAATCTTTAATACTCGCAAACGATTCTCATTCAATTTTTTTAATAGACAGAGTGACGGAAGAGAAAGGTTTCTATGTATAATACTACATAATGATATATGCGAATGAAGCTCGAGGCGGGTCGCTAGTAGGAAATATTTACAAAATAAGCGTCAATATGATTCCTTATTAATCAAGAAGTAGGGATATCCTCATATACATAATACATAGGTACGTATTAAACATGGGGAGAAAAACGTTGGGATATGTTCATTATTTTTTTAAGAACAATACTACGTTTCATCTTACCGCGTTGTAATACATTTGCATCTACTACGACGATAGTATGATTAATGACGCATTTTTTATAAATTACACGTAGTAGAATTATATCATAGCGGGATTTCAAATAGTAAGTAGACTTTTAAAAAGGAATTATTGTATTGTAATTATAATACATATATTTCATACCTATTGACTATTTTTAAGCGTGAAAGTACAATGTTGACATTAAATTTCGAGAATGAGGTAAAACTTCATGTCGAACGAGTTTAATATTGCTTTCTTTGGGATGAGTAATCTGACCTCAATCGATTAACGCTATTTGTATGAGATGCTTTCACCTTCTTATGTATTAATAATCTTCTAAGCATTGCTAAATGGATTTTTAATATATAAGAAGGGGCAAGGTGTACTCATTCTACGTTCAGATCTAAACCTGCCATGAATAAGGATAAATATTGATAAATTATTCACTTTATTATATACCCTTTTCCACAGTTGGACAACTGACCGATAAGTGTCCGATGGTCGAATGCTCATCACATATCCACTTTAAAAAAGACTTTTAATTTAATAAATATATTAAATTTCTAGTTCACAAACATTTATTTTGTAATTCTGTTTTTGAACTATCCCTGTTTATTTTTCTCGTTATGTATGTTGTACTACACATATTAAATAGAAGTTATATGTTACAGAATCGACGGTGAAGAAGTCCGGCTAATGTTATGGGACACGGCGGGCCAGGAAGAGTTTGACGCGATCACTAAGGCGTACTACCGCGGCGCGCACGCCTGTGTCCTCGCCTTCTCTACTATAGACAGAGACTCTTTTCTGGCGCTGCATTCATGGAAACTTAAGGTAAGATATAGCTAAGAGTTAGTTAGTAATATAGGTCCCCAAGTTTTCTACTATCGAAAGTATACGTGCTTACTAGCCTTGTATCATGGAATCTACATATACATTGACAGTCTTGCATATGGTTTCATATTCTCTGCGAAGGGGACATGACATACGAGGAGAAGGCGTTCAAATATAGTTAAACATACCATTGTTTGCATATAGAGAAACAATCTTCTATCATAAAATCATATGAATTTAGATTCAGGATTTCATTAGTATTAAATATTTATACGAAACGTTCAATAACAAAACATGAACATGAACACAAAATGTTGGCATTACAAATTTGTATAGATATATAAGTATATTTAACAATACATGATGTATACTAAATTATTATATAGGAACTGAACTTATATTTTTACACCGTTATATATAGAGCGTACATAGATACAAATATCAATGGTCACGACCCGTCGTATTCCGCGTAATGTAAGTAGGTGGCTAATCAACATCCTATCACATATCGCATGCATAAGTTCAACGAAACGTACACAATATACTAAACATTCGAATCACAACAACGTAAAATGAATTTCTTCATAATCTTCTTGACTATAGCTGTATTTCTTAATACAGTCGAGTGTAATCCCAAAGATGAGGAGCAGTGCATCGATTACTACAAGACCGGTGATAATTTCGATTTGAAGTCGTTAGAAGGGGACTGGTACGCGGTCTACTACTGGCCTCCGATACAGCGACAACGCGAGAGATGTGAGGTTGTGAATTTCAAGGAAACAACGTATCATCAGTTAGAACCGGGTTGTGGTGGTGTTACGAACGAAACTCTTATAGAATCTAACTATAAAAACGTAGCGGGCAAGCAAACGCAAGTCATATATTACGGTCAAGATGAAGTGAAACATCAGATACGGCTGTGTAATCGTGTGTCGAAGTATATCTTCATAGATGTGGATGATGGTTACGTTCTAGGCATAAACTGTTCTATTGGAGGACGTGGATTGCTTTTAGCTAAGACGCTACCGACAGCAGCTGAAGTTGAAAACGTTGTTGAAGACATAGAAATAATGTCGGGGCGCAGAGGACGGCCGGATTGCAAACTAGCTTCCTAATCCATGTATATAGAATGTAATATTTTATTTTTAAAATAAAACAACTAAAACTGCATTTGTTCCTCATCTCATTCGTCACCTTGCCTTAGTTTATTTAAACTGCCGGTACTTAGGTACACATACACATTCAAGTTTATATGTTGATTTAAGTTTATCGTGAATAGGCAATGTTAATAAACCTAACGTTGATAACTTACGGTAAATAAAATAAAATACAGATTAGTTATATTCGTCGTTCAAAGATAAGACATTAAAAAAAGATACTGTTTTCTACATAATGGAAGTAGGTACCCCATTAAATGACAATTTACAGCAAAGCTAGATATATCTTCTTTATCAATTGTTTTTCATTATTACGAAGGAAAATTTAGATAAAACATGTACATAGTCTTTAGAAGAAGATTAAAAATAAACAATATTTCTTTTACAGGTAGAGAATGAATGTGGAGAGATTCCCACTATTATTGTACAAAACAAAATTGATTTAATGGACCAATGCGTGGTTGGACCGTAAGTACATGATATCAAAATTCAGAATTTTTAATTTTAAATAGGTGTATTAATAATAAAAATGATTTTAAAAGGAATTTTTTGAATATCTTTAATACACATTTTGTGGTAATTTACTGCAAATCTAAGTATTTAAATGGCGGTCGACATCTTCTTTTTAGATCTTTTAATAAGTAAACTATGAAGTAAGCATATACATGTAGCGCATAATTGAGTGAAGATGTATATGTCGCAGGCGGATTGTAAAATCCGCTGTATTACATTACGGCTAGCCGTTTTACAAAACAGGGCCGTTTTGCAAAGCGGCGGTTCAACGTTTAGCCGTTTAGCTCCTATTAGTCGCAGCGTGATGTAGCTGCAGCCTTCCTCGATATATTGTCTATTCAAAAAAAAGAATTTTTCAATTCGAACCAGTAGTTCCTGAGATTAGCGCATTCAAACGAACAAACAAACTCTTCAGCTTTATATATTAGTAAGTATAGATATAAAAACAAAATTTTCAGCGACGAAGCGGAGTTGGTAGCCCGCGCGCTCGGTTGCCGGTTGATGCGGGCGTCGGTCAAAGAGGACGTGAACGTCGGCGCCGTGTTCCGCGCGCTCGCCGCCCGCTGCCTGGCCGACCTGCGCCGCGAGCACAGCGCCGAGCTCACGCACAATACACCCGTCATAGGTACGAGCTACTAGTTATAGGTCGCGTCACGGATGTTAATCGCGCTCGTAATTGACGTATTGGTGCGAGAAAGACAACACGACTGGGGAACCAATCAGCGCTCGCGCACCCGACGATCACGCGCCCCGCACGCCGTGCCGTCCCCTCGATACCTTATTTTTGACTTCTGCGCAGGTTTCGTTCAGCGCTAAAGTTTCTTGACGCTACTTATACAATTACTTCGAATAATAGTCATAATTTATCCTCCAGAATAGCGTACGAAAATATTACTCATGTTGCCAAGATAGTTATAATTGTTTTTCAGAAGCCTGTTACACAGAAATCGTGGCACATACGGCACCGACACAAATAGTCCAGATATAACCAATACAAAAAAAAATTATACTAGTCAGTTACAAAATAAATTAATACATTAAATAAGGTACCAGAAAGTATGTAGCGATCGATAAAAATGTGCCGAATTCTGAATCGCGCTTATAATTACTTATGTTTATTAAAGACTCGGCATATATACTTAATACACATATAATCGTATTTCTTAATTTCGTGTCATTGGGGCCTAACGGTCGGCCAGTCAGTTGTTCAACTTGATGATCCTGCAGGCGGATCTTAGACCAAAATTGGTTTCTTAAGGTTCATTAATATATCAAAGAATAATGCTAATAAGTGTTCATAATATTTATTTTAATTTCAGGTACATTTACGAATCACAATAGCAACGGCACGATCTTGCTTCGACCGGTGAAGCATCGACATGGCGGGAAAAAGAAGAATGTCTTGAAAAATGCTTGTAGGATTCTGTGATTTTATTTCTAACTAAAATGTAAAGAACGAATACAGTTTCTTAGGCATTCATTTAGTTTGGAGTAAAAACTAAGGTGCCTTTTACTTTTGTATATAGTTTCTGTATTAATTATTATAGGTAGTTACAGCCATGTAAAATATTTAACGTGCAATTGTTGTTTATGTAGTGTATAAACGCTTCATTGATAATGCGTATAACTTGATGGAGATAAATTGAAAACTATAATATTAAAGATATTAAGGATTCCATAATTAATAAAAAAACATGCATTTTGTGTCACTTGTAATTTGAAACAATTATGGTAATTGGGAGGCTGATAAATCTAACAAGTCTAAAATCATAAGACGGTACAGCTGTTCCCGAGTTATGAAAAGAATAATTAAGTACTTATACCTTTGATTTTATTTAACATATTTTGGGTAGAAACAAAGATACCACATTATACTGTACTTAAAGATATATAAAGGGATTAAAAACTTTTTCAAGTGATAAGCAGTCTTTAAAAAAAAATTAAAAAAAGAGACATTTAACTCTATTATTATTATTATGTAAATATTGTATGTGTTTTACGTTGTAATAATAAATTATTTTTTAACTATACTTGTTTATTATTTTATAATAACAACAATGTGCTTGGTGTTTTAGCTGGGACGAGCAGTTTTTTATTCTTTTCGATTTATTAAATAACATTTAAAACTTACAAAAGATATTGTGTCTCTTTATTGGCAAGATATTTTTCAAAATCGTTTTAGTAGATCAAACTCGTTAATTATACATCTATAACATTTTAATACTTCATTGCACATATATTGATAAAATATTATTTTGAAATTAAGAAGTCAACATAATGCATTGATTGTTAAGCGATGTTTGACTTTTTAAATATATAAAGACTATGTATATGTTTATATATTATATTTTGATATATATGTTTTATATGTATCAAAATATATATACATATACGTTATGATATAACTGGGCTACAGGGTACAAATGTACCCAAAAAAAACAAATGTTATGATCAGACAGTTTATTACAGGCATTTGAATAAAAATATTAACAAAAGAGTTCACATTTCTATTTTAATTTATAATCAAAGTGCTTTTCAGTGCAAGACAGTTGACACGTGAGAAATGCTTGAAGAAATACCCAAATTAAATCATATCGCATCGAAAATTTCAATCATCCTCCATTCCTGACCTGATCTCTTTCTTTTGTTTCATAAAAATTAAATGTCGTTAAGGTAACTAATCTACACGTAACAAAATCTACTTGGCAATATTAATATATTTCAAGCATTAATAAACTCAATTCCGAAACATCGTTAGAAAAACCTCTTATACAATCTAGTCACGAACATTTTGTTACGACACGATAACAATTTCAATTTTCAGTAAAGTCAAAAAAGTTAACAAAAAAAAATTATTTTAAAAGTCAAATAGGTACTCCTTTCTTTTAATTATACATATTATGTAATAATTAGATAGATTATGAAATGTCAAAATATTAAAGTATCTAAAGTGAATAAAGGAATTTGGACAAATTTTATATTCCTTCCCTATCAGGACATACATACCTACATGAATTTATGAAATTATTACCATGTCTAAACAATTCCTATATCAAACTGTCAGTACATGGTTATAGACAGAATCCCACTACAAACCACATTAGACTTCACATTCTTCAGTTCAAAAACGAACCAAAGAAACGCTTAGCACGAGAAGATTCACAAGCTCCATTATATGAAGACGATAAGGCTACAACAAGGCTATGTAAAAGCAAACACAAACTGCAATTTTATAAATAACAGTTCCCGAACCTTCCACAGACTCCCGTTATAAAACTTCCGATATAACACACTAAATACTCACGTGGTAAATTCTTACAAACCAATGATATTATATAATAGATATGTTATACTTAAACAAATCAACCGAAAAAACTGTTCCGCACAGCAGCGGCAGCACACATATGCAAGTCAAAACGATAGAGATAGTTAGTTTTGTCAGTTGCGCGTGAATGCACCGGCAACCAATCACCTAAAGGTAAGACGTAACGTCCTAATTAGGATGTGTTTGCGTCTTCAAAATTTTGCGCTTATAACATATCTATTTAATATAATATCATTGTTTCCGAAACGGCCGCTATTGCGCGTGCTAATCATAGAAAAATAAAAAGTAACATTGTTCACTTTTAAAATAAAATTAATAATTATATCTCTAAATAAATATGCATATAATCACAATGGCCGAAGCGAGAGCACAGCTGAGCGACGCGGCGAGATCTTTAAACGGAATAGCGTACTGTCGTGTGTGTGCGATGCTTGGCAAATTCTATTGCACAAAATTTTTCTTAAGGCTGATATTTACTAAAGCAGAGCCATTTATAAAACACTGAAATCATTTTATTCTGCTTTATGAACATTGACAGACTAAAGATATCACTGCTGTTCAATACGTGTCAATGGTTAAATTATTTGCTATAATATTTATGGAATATTATTTTTAAGTACAATTGCATTCTTACTCTGCTTTAGCATTCACTAATTTTCAGTGTAGCTGAATAAAGATGATGTTTGTGTGTACAATTTATAATGCTATAACACTATAAAATTTATAAAATTAAGTATATCCAATTGATATAATATTATAAATACTTATTTAATATGCAATTTTCGATATGTGTCCGCGTTGACACAGATAAAACAAACCATAGACACAAACATCACCTGTGGCAGTAGACTGTAGAGCGCTCAGTGCACACGCAGCTTGTCTATGGCTCACGAAAACGACGTCACGTTGAGCTTCGCGAAGTAGTCTAGGAGTCCTTGGAGGCGTTTCTTGACGCGTTTCTGGTCATCGAGCGTGCAGCCGAGGATCGCGGTCTCGAAGTTCTTGTCGGTGCCGCTGGAGGGGTCCGGCTGGGAGCTGCACGCGTTGATGTAGGTCTGGCAGCGCGTGTGCGCGCTCGTCACGTCCTCGTGTAGCGACATCACCAGCTGGTCGATGTACATGTTTACCTGAAAGTTGCGTCAATTGATACGGGCTTAGTTAGTTGTAGTTTAAAATTGAGTAGTCTGTTATCGGCAAATCTAAAAAGGGCAACTCACGAAAACCTGGCCTTTGTTTTTTTGTATTCTTATATACGACTTAGATATTCAAAAGTTTTAAGTCTAATCACAATGGCAAATATGAATATCTTTTGACGGGGGGAAAACCTTTTGCGGATAACGCGTTCTCCTCGCGGCAGAAGGAGGCGGTTATGTCGGACTCGCCAGAAGAACCCTACCGACTAAAACCAACCCTTTGTTCCGTCGCGCATCCTTTCGGGGGGCTGACATGCTGAGGACGCATGAAGTAATCGTCCGCAAGCCCGCCAGATGAATATCTATCCCAATGTCGTAAGATCGCATAGCTTTGCATATCTTTATGTTCTATCCCTCTTAAAAAACAAAGCTAAATTAAAAAATGTGCCGTACTTACTAATCTACTCTATACGTTTTTTACTAAACTACTTTTTAGTTCGTTGAAATAAAAATAATTTCGTTATTATGCTTCAAATACCTTTTAGGAATTTTATGCCATTTAACGTGGCTATAAAATAAAATTATGTTTTTCGAGCAAACATTTCATGCTACGATCATATAATGCATGACCGAGTTCAATGACCGTTCCCACCGCACGAAATTATCACTATTACGGAAAATTACCACTTGTATGATGCAGCTTCTTACACCTGTTATATGTACTGCAATTTAATAGTATATCTATAATTAGAGCGCAGATGGATCACTCATAACTTTATAAGGTCACGCTAATGACTAGTCATTAAATATGAAAATATGTCCATCTGTTAACTAGTCCTTAACCTACATTCTCATAACGTACTGAAATTCGAGATTACTTTAAGTAGTTTCCGTATCAAATATTATACAATAATCTATACTAATATTATATAGAAGTAAAGTTTGTATGTTTGTTATATTGTAATCTCGTGATCTACTGAACTGATTTTAAAAATTTCTTTCACCAATAGAATGCCACATTATTGCGGATTGTCATAGGCTAAAATAAAAAACCGAAAAGGATAATTAATTAACATTATGCCCATCGAAGTGGGCTCGGGTCAGCTAGTCAATAATAATTTTATAAATAATACAAAAATATCAGTGCATAATGCATATCTTTTTAAGAAGTCAAAAATTATGTAAAATGAATCTTAATGATATATTTTGTTTTCGTAAAACGTAATGCACATTATAGAATTCCAATTATATATTGAGTTTAATATCAATTTTATGACATATCATACAAGCAAGCTTTAGCCGATAAAATTGATCTCTGCTCTATACGATAATCTTAGTGTTTACCTACCTCATATGTTTTTAATAGTACCTACAATCAACAATGTATTCTTTGGGGTCCTACTTTTGTTGTTATAGGGGGAAATTGGGCCGAAGTGTCATTTTAAAATCTTTTTAAGAGGGAAAATATGGCGGTAGAGTAAAAAAATTGGTATATGTTTACCTAACTTATGGAACGGTTTAAATTAGGTACAGTGTAGGTTTACCAAGTTTTCTATCGGGTAAAAATAATCTTTTAATAAATGAATAAATAATTTTATACAGAAATGAAATATTATTTCCACATAACAATAAAGTTATTTCGTCAGTTAAAAATGATTATTAAGTATCATAATATAGGTAATAAAAGTAACACATCTGAGTAAACATTGTACCTCTGTGCTGTAAAATAAATTCGTAGATATTTTGCTTGACATCATAAAATACTGTTTAATATTCGCTTTGTATATTTATAATTCAAACCCCATTACATACTAAGTCTGCAATGTGCTACCGACCTTGTCCGATCGTATCATTACCATTCCTTGCACATCGCTTTCGATATAAAATCTTTTGTTTTTAAACGGCCCAATAAAAATACCACTAAAAGAGTATGAAACATTTTTTTTTTTTTAATTCACAGTCAACAACATTTCTAGAGATAAACGAATCGATGAAAATATTCCATAAATACGTAATAACATATATATAGTATGTTAAATTTATTCGCGACTATTTTCGAGTTAATTTACATCGATTCGATTTGTAAGTCGATAACAAATTTTAATACATCTAAAAGCCAATGAAAATTCTTTATTTATCTGTTCGCGATCATTCGGTCATCGACGCTTCAAATGGTTATCAATATCTGATATGGAGAGAATCGACTCATATTTATTATTTGACATATAAATAATTACACAAACTACATAACATACTATTTAGTAACATATCATATTTCGTGGTAAGGATGTGGTAATGATATCATTTAAAATTGACAACAACAAAAGTCACACACACTTCTAGAAGCTACAACCAATTTATCAATTGGTTCCGAGTGTCAATGTACTGTGGATTAGGGGTCAAACTATGCGGAAATTTGATCAGGAACTAATTTTTAATTCCTCTTTTTCCTATGGATTAAATTATTGTTTCATTATGTACAACATTTACAGAATTAATTATTTTTTCTAATAGTATTCACTAGCTGTTTTACCCATGTAATTCAAGTTCCCGTGGAAATTTCGGGAATTCCTTTCTTAGTGCACCACTACGGTACCTAAGCTATGTCCCATCTAAATTTAAAATGCCTAGGTTAAGCCATTTAGGCTGTGCACTGAAATGTCAGACAGTCATTTAGTCAGTTTCTCTCCACTATTTTAAGATTATGAAACTTTGATATAAATTCCAACAACACTCCAAAAAATATCAAATTTCCTATTTTCCTTATTGTTAATAGCTATATCTTAACTAATTATCTGGTTTTTTCTCAAACAGCTTTTATTCTTAAAACTTTTTTTTATTAAAATAAATTCCTTACCTGATGCAATGCCTCTTCCTGCTGCTGGTCTCGGTCTGTCCTCACAGCTACTTCAACAGTCAGAGCTCGAGCCAGTATGCGGTCAGCATACCGGGTGATGTCATCCTTATCACCTAAAATAAATACATGAAAACAACTTTTAATAGCCACAAAAACCAGAATAAGAATTGTATAAACTTAATTTATAATACAAACTTTTTGTGTGCACGATATTATGACCATAAAGATAAACAAAAAAATATAATGTATATGTATCACATAACTAACACATCGCAAAACGTTATGAATGTCGTTAAAATAAAAACAGCAAGCATATGCCACTCAAAAAAGAGCAGTTACTTAATATTGACCATCTTCAGTTGAATTTTCAATATACATACTATTAATAAAAATTCTGTATTAGTAACTTTCTATATTTTTGGTTATTAGCCCAAAACTTTTTTTTTAGTGGTGCACTACTAGTGTGGTTAACTTTTTAATAGTTCCTGATATGGGTAAAGACTTACAACATATGCACGAATAATATGTTAAATTTAATTATTAATAAAATAAGAATAGATTTAAAAACTTTTACCCGACAAGATAAACAATCTTAATTAATTTTGTATACTGCTTTTTCTAGATAAATATTTTTGCAAATAAAACTTACTTACATTCATTAACATCAGTGAGTAGTTCAGACTGTTTGATGCTATCGAGAGTGGACAAGAGGGAATCTTTCTCCTCCTCGATCCTGACTGTGTCCCTCCTGAGCCTCTCTACTCGCAGTTCCACTTGGTCTAGAATTGCTATCAATCTGTTTACAAAATATACAGTCTGTTACTGTTAATTTTAAGTATATGTATTATATTTTGAATTCATAGTATAAAAAAAAATATTTTAGTTATATATTGCTCAAAATATGTAAACGATGCATCTCTATGATTCACATCTTATACATAATTTATAACCAAATAATGATTAGACAAAATTTGGCTTTTTTCATAATTAATAAACTGCTAATTCATGTAATCAGTTTTTCAATAATTTATTACCTACGCAACTCGCGGCAACACAAAAAGAAAAGTGTAGGTGTTTATGTTTTATTCTTTGTTACGTGACGATATTTTTATTATATTTTTGAAGTACTTATAATACATTAAAAGTTAATCGAAAACAAATACACAAAAATGAGTTCGTTCAAAACTGGACGAACTTGTTATTAATATGTAAAACAAATAAAAATAGACTGTTATTAAGAAGGAAATCGACTTATTTTTATAGTGTGGGCGATAGGCAGTCATTATATTTTTATAACGACCGTAAAAAATTTGGATGACCATATTCGGACGCAGAACGCTACCATATGGCGTCAAAACTTTAAAGGAGATCTAGAATTTGCTCGAGTTAGAGCTTAAATAGAAAGTATAGTAAAATAACAATTACCTGTCTTTCGGTGCCTGTGTTCCTAAAGCCGATGTCTCGTCAATAAGAGGTAAACGGGAACTTTCTGTGGAATGTGACCAATCTGTTGCGAACAGATCAACCTCCATAGTTTCTATTTTGACGAAAAGTTTATCAATGGAACAAACTGAATCAAAACTTTTGTTAATTTTGGTTTACAATGTGACGAAGATCAAGATAAATAAAACGTTCTGCTCGATGCAACAGAAAATTTCTGTCTTGTAGACACTGACAAGTGACAACTGCCAAAATTGTTTTGACACATTGACTTTTTTTATTACGATAGTGCTTGACTGGGTGGCAGGTAATAATATGGTTATTTGAAAAAAAGTAGCACAGATAAGCGAAAAATCTTTTGTTAATTAATTTGACGCGGAACTATATTACGTTTAATGTCGAAAGCATTGTTAGTTTTATAATCGCATTGTGGGTCATGGATTCAGCATAAGGATTATTCTTGTAATATTAAAATTTGCTGTTGATTATGAACTATAGTGAATCGGCCTTTAAAACACCAGATTTAGTAGGTATAAAAATAAAACATTTAATTGGATATTTACATAGGTTTAATCGCGTAGAACAAATTAAGATACACGAAAGTAATATTTTAAATTATAAAGTTAATAATGGAACATCGAAAATATAAGTCTTAATCAATTTAATACTGAAGTTTAAATAAAAGGAATTTTTAGACATTGAATTTAACTTAACAAATTCTTCTCCACTAATATGTATTCTTAAAGATTGTAACATATTCAATATTGATGTCTAATACATTACTTTATTAAAAATTATATAAATGTTTAATATGTAAAAAGCAAAAAAATATAAAAATAATATATCTAAACACGTTTCATTATAACAATGGATCACTATTCACTAAATAGCGGACGGTAAACGACAAACAACTACGCACTTATTTTTCTTTTGCAACTTAGTAGAACTATTAGTTTTTATTTTTTAAAAGGCAATGTCCATCTGCTATAATACTATGCTTACATACTTTATTAGCAAAGTAATGATGCATATTAGCCATTAAAAAGAGACCAACACTAATTTCATTTTCGTATAGTTTATCTCTTTCGTACAGTATTAATAACTAGTTAGTCCCAGGGACGGTGGAACATGATTTTAGTGGGTTAGAGACTGACGTTACCTGCAGGGTTTTCCAGTTTTAGCACTAGAGCACATTATACGGCATAATGCTTAACGTTGAATGTTTCGACTACATATTTCTTTGTTTATATGCCGAGCACTCGCAAAAGTACTAAGTAGTGCTTTTGCTTGATGCGTGCAATTACAGAAAAAAAAAATTACATTGATCGAAATGTCGTACTATTCTCCGTAATTGGAAAACGCTGCTGGTTTATACCTATCTTAGGATTTTGGGTATATGGGAACATTCCCGCGAAAAAACACGCTTGATAACACATAGCTGGGTATTGTACGTGCTGATTATATAATAGTTATTTTGACATTAAGTTCGTATACTGTGGAGTACACAATAATCTATACATTTTGTGTATGGTATATTTACATAATATATAATTTTTACTACATTATTTCGTCTTAACGCACCAAATACTGTCCTAACAATTCTGATTTTTTTTCTAATTATTATCGAAGCAATTATTGTGGTCATAGTTTTTTTTTAATCTATAACTTTATGAATATATTTTAAAAATAACATCCACAATATAGTAGTTTGATACATACATATGACTTTGATATTAAATAAAAATAACTCTTTTTATAATAATTATAACTTACAATTAATATTGCATGGAGGACTATTTATGTTTCGTATATAATAATATATAATAAAATATGTTTCCAGAACATTTTAAAGCTGTGAAAATAATGACTATAATGTGTCTGAACAATGTTCTCTCAAATTATAGTATTTAGAAAAATTATAGAATCTGCTTCTTCGTACTGTTCAATTTAATGGAATGTCTAATTTTTTTATCTGTGTTTAATTACTGTTCTATTTATTAGGATTCCGTAGTATTAGAAACTAAACCAATAAAAAGAAATGGCGTAATATATAATAATTATTAGTACTGGCAACATTAAAAAAAATATACATAAAATCCCAATGATAGGCTACTATGGAACCTTACAACGGTAAGGCCGACTACACTTGTTTTTTTTACGCCAGTAACATCATAAATTCTCTTGTAATTTATGTAGTACACAAAACGTCTAGTGTTAAATCCCAATTAAATTATAAATAAAAAAATAACATATTCTATTTGTAATATAAATATATCTATGTATAAAATATAAATAATGTAATTTACAAGTTACTTTCCATTCCATTCGCTGATCCTACCGTTTTCGAATACCAAGTTTTTTCTCGGTAATGGTACTAAAGTACCACGTTTCACTATGCCCATGTCTTCTCCTGGATAATACTGTAAATTCATGAATAAACAATTATATTAAAAATATATTTTTTCAGTTCTAGTTTAGTACTTTTTAAGAACAATTCCAAACTACACCAATACATTTTTGAAACAAATTATACTATATCATAAGTTTAGATAAATACGTTTGAATTTATTATTAAAAATCTCGGAAATTCTAATCCAACGGATATTTTTCTTATTAAAATACATAATAAAATAGATTTTTGATCAATACAAAAAATAATTATTGGCAAGAACAGAGAAATTGTTGTC
>JADANM010005443.1:6469187-6482862 GCA_026213755.1 Eurema hecabe
ATAAAAAACATACCTTTAACGATCATATCGGCTAGGTGATATGGGTAGAGCATGAGCCTCTGAATGCTGCTTTGAACCAGCATCTCGTAGTACTTCCTCTCATCTTTGCGGATCGATCTTACTATAAACAAACATTTGATATTTTTAATAAGATATAAGTTAAATACTTAACTGTTACCATATTAAGAAACTACAAGTAATTTTTTTTTAATATTTTGCAGAAACAACGTTTAAATGTAGAGACGCACAAATACTTTTTTTTTGTATCGGTTTAATATTATTTAAAATCGATTCAGTAAGTTCTAAATATGTACAAAGGTTACACTATACGATTTTTCGTCATCGTTTAACATTCTATTAATAAGATCCTCCATTTTAAGAAGCTAAAGGACAGGAAAAGTAAAACATTAAACTTATGTTCTAGTAATCTTGGCTCTACTTTAGATAGATTAATTACATAGACAATTATAATGTACAAACACATTTTAATAACAGACTCGTTTTCCTACGTAATTTATTCACCGAAGTTTATTGTAATCAAAAATAGTTATTAAGCTTCAAATACGCTTAGATATCAATTATGCATAGCCTAAATAATTCTTCGTACAATGTCTACTGATAATTTTAATATTCAAACAAGTTTTAAGCTAATGGACTACTTTTTTCACATTTTGAGTCGCCAAACTTTTTGCTAGCAAAATTGGTATTAGCCATGCGAGTTTTTCTGTCAGACATGAAACAAATATATATTCTATATAGACGTAATTAGTGTATGTGTGTGTGTGTTTTTTTTTGTATACACAGCCTGAATTATTTTGCATACAATATTTCCAGAGGTCGCTTAAAAGAAATCACTACCATATCATATTTTTTATGTTATTCGCTTGCTGTTTCCTATTACATTCCTTAGTGTATACAATCAAGGGAAAAATAAATAATATAAAGCTATTCTCTTTGCTCCCAACAGCCTTAGTTCCCATATACATGTCCACTATATGTATAGTGTAATTAACGCCTTTAATATCATGTATTGTGTTACATCGTGTAAAGGTGTCATATTGTTTTACTAAACAATTACATATATTACATGATTACCTAATATAAGTAACCACATAACATATAATAATAAGCATTATTAACCTATTACGTGGTACATGGATTCTAGGGGATTATCACTTAAGGAAATAACAAATTAATTGTTTCTTTTATTGAGAGCTCCTATTTCCTATTATAAGTGTTAATAGTAGATATATAGATATGGCATATGCATTGGTGCATTTTGGGACACGCATGGAATAGATTCCCGAAGGGATTTAAACGAATTTTATTATAATTCCAAGTTAACTAAACGATTTTTCAAGTTATACAGTTTATATATCTCCCGGGCCAATAAAGGTATCTAAGCCGCTATACTTTAGGGTCAAAGTTAAAGACTTTCATGCATTCAAAAACCTGACAATATCCCACCCTTCGCTAGACGTGACAAAAATTACCTAAGAAAAATATTTTTAACAATCTTACTTTAGCACTGACGACATATTAAACATATACAATATTTAGTTTCATCAAAATAGTTCTAACCGTCTGTGGCCTGTGCTGTTTGATCAAGAATCGAGACGGACAGTCGGAGACCGGAGTGACGAAATTATAAGCGTTCCGAGAACCTTTGGTACCTTAAAAGTATAGAGTAAAACATCTCCACAAACAAAGAGGTGAAGTCGTAAGTAAAGGTAATAATAATATAATCTTATATGCAAAGGGTGTTAGGTTCCAAAGTACGTGAGGTAAGCCTTACATCCTTACAAGTTACAACTTAGAGGGACAACTAGATAAAACGAGTAGAGTTACTAAAAAAAATTCAAAAGGAAGCTATAGGTCGCGTCACGAATCTTTAGCGCTAAACGAAACCTGCGCAGAAGTCAAAATAAGGTATTGATTGGTTGTCCCAGCCGTGTTGTCTTTCTTGCACCAATACGTCAATTACGAGCGCGATTCTACCGATGCGCAGCTATTCTCGTCCAGCGCTAAACATAAATGACACGACCTATACATAATATATTTTTGTGATGATTTACGACTGTTAAACTGTCGGATATAGCAATTAAAAATAATAATTGCCTGCCTTATGTTTTTAAAAGGCGCAAGTTATAACATATTAAGTTATTATAGAATTCGTGTTCATTATAACCTTAAACTGAGTCTACGTATATGTAAGGATAGGACATTACGGGTTTTAAGTGAAATTAATGTTACGAAAACTAAAAAATACATTGAAGTTATTATGACCCTCTTAAAGAACGATAAAAAATCGTTATACCTCTACAGCACAAGTTTTTCAACCTGTATTCATACGAATAATATTACGACCTGCTAAAAATTTAAATTTCGATAAGTAACGGACAAAACCGAGGTCAAAAATCAGCTTAAAGGTCCTTTACCTAAACAATTTTGTGTTATTTTTAGTACTTCTCATGATCTAACATGCCACCTAAACAAGTTTGAATGCTGTTAACCCTTTTAAAATAAAACGACTCGGCCCAAAATGTCACTGACACTGAGGTAAATTGACCTTATGTTGTACACTATATATTTTTATTTAAATGAAAAATTCATAGCACTCCGAATTATTTTATTTATTTTTTTATTGTGTATTTGTTAAATAGTAAGGGCTAATCTTGGGATCTACTAAAACGATTTTAAAAAATCTTTCACTCTCTCAATAGAAAGCCACATTATCGCTGAGTGTCATAGCTATATAAAAAAGGATTGTTAACATTATGCCTAATGAAGTGGGCATGGGTCAGCTAATATTAAAACAACAGGACACATATTAAACAGACATCAACATACTTAGAATTATCATAGAACTTTCATACTCTTCCATTCATTCTTATACCTTTAATTTGATATTTATGGCCATTATTATTTAATCATTCTAGACCAGTAGCAAGTACCCTACAGGTTTTGATCACCTTAGCGTTTGTATTATTTGTGGTATCTGTTAAGTGATGGTCATACAATTACAATTAAATTAGCATAAACAATTGTCTCAGAACTTGTTCAACATTTGAATGCATGTGTAATGCTATGCAATAAATATTTTTAGTTTGTTCATTCTATTCAATGCAAACCCATCTTATGAAAATTATCATATTTAAAATCTTATTATGAACAACAATTATAAACTAAAATATTTCATCATTTTAAATTTTGTAATTTAATTTTTGTTTTTCATTCCTATATGTTTTTGCCAGGGGTTTTAACTATCTGAATATCAAATTAAATAGTTGTTAGTTGTTATCCTTTAAATATTTTGCTTTTATCATACCTATTAGTAAGAATTCTAATAAGAAAACACTAACATCAAGTAAAAATAACTCAGAGATAATAATTTGATTATTTCTTCTATTTTGTTTTATATAATTCTTTAAATTAGATTATTGAATATATAAAAAAGTGTATGCTTGTAAATATAACTTACCCAAACTGCCTCTAAATCGTAATTGGTTTTTGATACTAAAATCAAATATAAATCGTTCATATTCCTTTGGAGAATCATTTAACAGCTGGAAAAAAATATTATATTTAATATACTGGTGGAGTGTTGAAATAAACTTTATATACTAAATATATAAAAAATACATTTTTAAATAACGAATATAAGACACACATGTGTAATGTGTATGCCTTTTGCTTTCAATTTTATGCAAAGTAAACTAATTTCTAGAATTACATTTTATTCTAATAAAACTGAATCTAAGCTGAAATAAGAAGGAAATAATAACAGCCTGGGAATATTTTATAATACTTGCCTTTTTCACATTAGCTGGTAATTGATTCCATTGTATTTTTTTCTTTACACATTCATTTATTTCGTCCTCCATATTTCTGTTAGTTTTATCTTGTAATCGCGACTACATCGAGGACAATTAAATGGATAAACAGATTTGCAGCTGAACGTGAACACTAAACACTAATATTTTGATAAGCGATTACAGAATAATTTTCGTCGCGTTCTTTATATATTCCACAATCTACAGTAATAAAGGTATCTTACGAGGTTTACAAATTTAACAAACTAATATTAAATATAATCTTAGTCGATAAATTTAAATATTTCTCTACTTTTAGTAATCACAATAAAATAATATTATATATTTTTTTATTTTTCCACAGTGAACGGAATCTCTCAAATATTGTCAATAAAATGACAATTGACAAATGACAAATTCTCTGGATTGACGTAAAATATAATTATTTATCTTTTTTTAATATGGCAATGATAATCCTAACTTTAAGCAAGTACAAGAAAAGTCTTCTTTCTTTCTTTCTTATATTATGGCATGAGCGTTTAGCTTTTTGCCAATGTCAATGTAATAAGAGGCAACGTGGTCAAGATAAAAGTCGATATGAGTCAAGTAAAATCGTCATCAAGTCGTCTTTAGTCCAGTCAGTAAGTCGTTTCGTTCTGCCCTTCGTAAAGTGATAGTGAGCTTTACGAAGAACCTCGACGAATCTTGGAGCAATCGGAACGGCGCTACTAAGCGCTCTCAAATGAATTCTTCATTTCTTGGACACTTATTAGCTAGTTTACTGCATGATACACTATCACAATCATACATGAAATCACTTTATGCACCAAAAAATGAATATTCAATCGAGATTACATATAGACGCCGGATGATTCCCGCCAAAACTCTCTACAAGAAAAGTCCCTAACATAAGCATTTAAGTTATTACAGTTTATGGGCAGAAAATTATTTTATGTGTACACAGTGCTTATAAATATCTTGTACTTTATGCTTTCTTTTTTATGTTTTCTTTATCTTTTTAACGTTCCGAGCACCTAGTTCATATTTCTCAGTTATAAACTCAAAGAAACTTAAAGTAATAAAGGGAAACTAACATTTTCATTATAGATTTCTGATAATCAAATTATTTAATTATTGGTTTAGCGGTACAGTGGTCTTTGTAAAGTATGAAGAATAAGGACACTATTCGTTCAAAGTTAAATAAAGGTATGTACTTAAAATCAACCACAGTCCAGGATTTGTCGCATCGTCGCAGGTATATAGATAGCGCTCTAAAACCTGGGATTAATATAAGGTTGACTATCACTCCTGATTGTACGTGTACGAGTGTGCATTTCTCCACGAGTAAAAAAATAAAGAAAAGAGGTACTTAGGGTTAACCTTACTTTTATACTTCTATAAATATAAAACTTTTCTTATAATTTTTTTATTTCTTAATTCTGTAAATTGACACTTGTCAGCTGTTGCAAATAGACAACTCACAACAATAATTCCAGTTAGCAGTGTCAACTGTCAGCCGTCAGTGGTTCGCTTAAATTCGTATTGCATGGTGTTTTTAGGGTGGACTCAGTTTTAAGATAAATCTTTGTAAATATTATTGCTATTAAAATGGATGAAAAGTTCAGGCCTGTGAAATTGAATTATAAAATACATAAATATTCAAGTTTCTCAGCGCACTATGTACCCGAGTGAGTATATTATTACGTATAGATGGTTTGAAGTTACAGCCCAGAGTCCGGTAAAACCTTGTTTATAAATAGAAATTCATTGGACGTTTATTAAATTTAGTAAAAAGTTCTTTACGTAACCTATTTGTAGTTGTTCAACACAAATTTTGTCGGCCTAGGTACATGTTTTTTTATTATTTTACTTTGTTTACATAAAGACAAGTACCTTAATGTGTACAAAGTTTTCTTTTATCTATAAATATATAAAACATCTAACGAGCCTGACTTTATATTTTTGGTTGCTGTATTTCCTGCTTTGAATTATTTTTAATTTATTTGAACATTCTTCTAGGAATATCATGGTCAATAGCCCCTCAGATCAATTATCGCGATGGTTCACAGACAGTTCTACTCCCTCACAATTTATAGTGCTTAAACTGCAATCACCTTCAATAGTGGAATCAATAAAATTTGGTAAATATATGAAACCTCATGTAAGTGACTTGAAGAAGTTTCAAGTGTATGGAGGCACAGATGAAAACAATCTCTCACTATTACTTACTGGGTAAGTTATTTCTTATTTATATTATTAGTTCTAGTCTTGCAATGCATTTTTATCCAAGACATTTTTGTTCCCATAGCAATAACAAGATAAAAAGCTTGAAGGCTAATTTAATAGTTTATTTCTGATAGAGTATCAAATAACCCTTACTTAGGAATTGTATTTGCTTAATTATGTATTAAAATTAATGACTTTCCCTAGCTGAATATAGGGTATATCACCACTGATTTTTTTAAATATCTTATTCACTGCATTCTATCAATTTTCGAATTCGTCCTATATATTTGCAGCCTATTCCATAAACTTAAATAATCCAATCCGTCTTCTTTCCCAACTAATTGATGAAAAACTAAATACTTTAAAAATTTATATCATATTTTAGGGGATTAAGAAAAGACAATGTTGCCGAGGTGTTTCAATTGCGTCATAGGACATCGGAAGGATTGTATCTGCCTGTTCAGTATATAAAGATTGTACCACTTCAGTCGTGGGGACCTGCGTCAAATTATACTATCTGGTACATTGAACTAGAGGGCAAAAACCAAGAGGAACTCATTACTGATGCTTTGGAAACTATTAATATGGTGAGATATTTATATTATAGGCTACCAATATTAGGGTTCAACACTTTAAAAGCAGATCCCATTTTGTTGGTATCACTACATAGTATTTTTCTTTTCATTGTCTGTCCCTATGTATTCAAAGATCATGCATGTCCATATTATACATATAATCATTGTCCTAACATATCTATCTGATAAAATAATATTAAAATAAAAATTTTAAAAACCCCCCACAGACAGATAGACAGACAGACACAACAAACTTATAAAAGCTGTTGTTTTTAGTGATGTATAAGTCATAACCTATCATTTGATACCCCACTTGAGCATATTTGCACACATTCGGTTTTTCTTCCCCACTTTAACCCCCCATAACTTTCAAACAGCTGAATCGATTTTCATCAAACATGTCTAAAAACACTCGCCCATAAAACACCTGCTATACAAAAAAAACTAAATTGAAATCGGTTCATTTGTTCGGGAGCTATGATCCCACAGACAGACAGACAGACACGTCAAACTTATAACACCCCTTTTTGCGTCGGGGGTTAATAAACACAGTTGCACAGTTGCAAAACAAAACTTTATACTATGTATCCATATTATTCCCCTGGGCAGGGGTATTTAAACTTTAAAAAGTAAACAATAATGTATGCATTTGTAGAGATAATGATAACAATATTAAAATAACATTTATGGTATGTAATTTTCTGAATATGTTGAATCAACTGTATAAATGGTTTTTATAAACAAAATAATTTAGTCCAACTTAATTAACTAATTATCTCAATGCCTAAATATTTGTTATGAATTTAATCTTTATTGCTTAAATAAACTTTGTTTGATTCTCAATTAGTGATTTTAATGCTCTATTAATCTATTAGCTATTAGTGCTATTACATTACAAGCTTAAAATGTATACTGTAGTTTACAGAAGACTAACTCATAATTTAGGCTTAATCTACCAAACTTCAGTCTTCAATGAAGTGATTTTTACGTAAAAGAGGAACAAACATACTCACGAACTTTCATGTTTATAATATTATTAGGATTTAAAATGACATCTCATTTTCATCTATCATTATATGTATTACATATACAGTGTGTTACAGAACATGTGTCTGATCCTGGAGGGTAATTTTCTATATCTAAAAACCTTTTCGAATAAAATAAAATAAAAATCTACATCTAAAAATAACAATGCAATGAAGTTTCAAAAATTATGTTTCTAGTGAAAAATTTACACAAATTCAAGGAAATTCACAAACGCTGGCAACTCACGTACAGTTTGTAGTGTTTGCATGTGTTGCCATGTAAATTTTTATAATTTTACCTTGTTTATTTTTTTTTATAAAAAAATAATTATATAATTTTTCAAAAACGATTGCAAAATAAGGATCTACTACCGGTATATAGTAAGAGATTTTCGGATCGGACACTTGTTTTGTAGCACACTGTATATGCCCAATGTCTCTCAAATTTAGTTAAGCTTTCAATTTTTTTTTCAAATCGTTCAGTAACTTTTATACTGCCGTTGAGTATCTAATTTGATATCTATGTTCACTGTTAAATGATATTGTGTCATTAATATTACAACTTTGCTGAATCAATGTTTCAGCGCAAAGAAGAAGAAGCAGTCAGAATTTTGCTCAAGCATTTACGGCGAAGAAGATATAAAGATGCGTTTGAAGCGTTATCTCGTGAGAGCGGTGTGCAGCTGGAAGGCGCGTTGCAAGCTCGCTTGTGGAATGCTTTAGTTGAAAACGGGGATTATAAGCAAGCTGAACGAATATTTGAAGAAGGAGCAAGAGGTATTTATGAATTTTACGCTGAATTACGCGGGGTAAAGGATTACGGGTAGGATAGATACACTGAGAGCGGCGTCGCGTCGGGCCAGTTAGTAATCATATAAAATTAGGAAGACTAATTATATATTTACACACACACACAAATATACATTGCATATTTTAACCATGTTTTCCTTCAATCATATATCGAGAACTCAAAGTAGTGCTTTCGCTCGATGCGTGAAATTACATGTGGAGTGCCAGAAAATTATCGAAATGTTATTCTTTATAAATTAAAAAGCACGATAATATACATATGTGTGCGTGTTTATGGTGTCGGATGAATTATGGATACGTGTCTATGGTCAGAGGGCGAGCTGGATTGGTACATGTCGTGGCAGCCGTACCGGCCGCAGTGGCGGCAGATGTGCGGGTGCTCGGCGCAGGTGGAGGAGCGGCTGTGCTGCGGCGAGCCGGCGCCGCCCCCCAGCGCGCCCGACCTGTCCTGCGCAGACCGCGACCCCAGGCTAGAGGGCGCCGTGAGTATACTTTTTTTTTAAACTGTATTCAACCAGGTTAATACTACTAATACTAAGACTATTTTTTTTACCGGTTTAATACTAACTTAAACTTAATATAAGTAATTTATTAATTTTATTTTTTAATTTATATTTTTACCAATATTTGGACGTGATACCCAAATTACGTCACGAAAATAAAAGTACAATTTTACATGCAAACGGCAACAACTTAAAAAGAATTTTTTTTAATTATTTTTGTTTTACTGTTCGAGTGACAACTGACTTCCATTCGAAAATATCCTTAAAACGTGCACCGCAAATATGTACACTAAATCCTTAGCATATTAATTTACACCAATAAACGGCAGCCCTGAACAGTGAACATATAAGCCTCCATTACGACCGATACGAACTACTGCGGGATTTATTGATTTTGCAATAAAATATAAGCAGAATTGAAAATGAAATTTTAAGTCCGTATGTATTAAATATCAAAAATTACACCGCTAAAGTCAAACGGGATTGTAACAAAAGCTTTTTTCAACCAATCAATCTTATTAAAGTAATTGTTTTACAGGACGTAAACGCAAACGGCAATGAAGTGGTAGAGAATTGTATGGTGTCGTGCGGCAGTGCCTGCAGCAACCGGCCGGGGCCCCGCGGGGGGCACCAGCTCGTCGTGGACCCCAATACTGGTATATTATACTACGATCTGTTGCCCGCGACTCTGTCCGCGTGGATTTTCATATAAACTTTGACCCTTTTTAACCCTTTTTCCAGTTAAAAAGTAGCCTATATCTTTTCTCAGGCTCTAGACCATATGTGTACAAAATTTCATTACAATCTGTTCAGAAGTTTTAGCGCGAAAGTATAACGGACAGACTGACAGAGTTACTTTCGCATTTACGATATTAGTAGGGATTATATTATTTTTAGCATGTTGCTATTAGTAGTAACTACTTATTACTAACTTATGTTTATTATGTTGAAACAGAAAAGACTTGTATATGTGTGTGTCCAACAGGCTCCGTATCATAAAATAAATAGAAATTTTAATCTCGTTTCTAGGAACATTATATCTCTTTGGAGGCTGGAATGGAACGGAAGACCTGGATGACCTATGGAGCTTCGATACTACGTCTGAGCGCTGGACGCTTTTGTGTAGACACAGCGGCATGGTCGGTGGGCCTTCGCCCCGGTCCTGTCACAAAATGGTCTTCGATCCTATCAATGAGAAACTCTATACTCTGGGACGGTACTTGGACAATATACAGCGGACACCTAATAATTTGAATGTGAGTTGTTGGTTTTATTATGTACATATGTAGCGTTATTGGTATATAGTATGCTAGCTGCTGACCGCGTGGACTTTCATATAAACTTTGATCCCCTCTTCTCCGTCGCAACCTTTTGCGGGTTGATTTAAAAAAAAAGTAGCCAATATCCTTCCCCAGGCTTAAGACTATCTTTCTACCTTTTTTTAATTTCGTTCTAAACGGTTTAGTAGTTTTAGCGTGATGGAAAGACAGACAGAGCTACTTTCGCATTTATAATATTAGTAAACATTATATATTAAAATGATTCCAGAGCGATCTGTACGTGTACGCGGTGCGCAGCGGCGCGTGGGCGCGCGTGTCGCGCGACACGGCGGCGGGCGGCGGGCCGCGCCTCGTGTTCGACCACCAGATGTGCATCGACGCCGACACCTCCACCGTCTACGTGTTCGGCGGCCGCGTGCTGCCCTCCAACACGTGCGTGACCCTATAGCTCTACTGAAAATACAACAAAAACTTGAGAGGTGTCAAGGGATGAGGGGGTTCCTTTCGATTTATTAATGAAGGAATAAAATTAAATGGAAAGAGTGTACGAAAATTACAAACTTGCTCCCTATGGGAGTGAGAAAGAGAGAGACAAGAGTGTCGTTACAACTTTTGGCCTAAATTTTTTCGTCTAGCCTCTTTACACAACGCGCGTTCCATAATTGTAGCGCTTGAAAAAATAAATCAAATTTATAACACCCGGTGATCAAAATTGCATATCGACCCTCTGAAAGAAATCACCAACTATTTTTCCTAAAATCAGTGTTATACCCTTTAGGCACTAGTCATAACTCATAAGGCCGCCATTTATATATTGTATTTACAAAAGAAAAGTATATATCGACGGAGGAAAACATAAACGTCGTAACTGACAAAAATGAAATTGTACACCAGAGCCAAAAAACTTTTTAAAAAATACATTTTTGGTCATAGGTTTTGTTCTATAGGTGCTAGATTTATCATTTCTGGACATCGAGCTTAAAAAAAATAGAGGTTTCTTTTAGCGTTCGATATGTTTCTCTAAATTAACAGGTAGACGTACTTTATGTCGGTTACAGCGTTTGGCATATTTTTTACAAGCAGTAAAAAGGTTGTAACTACGGTCCAGAATGTATGAAGAGATTTTAGATAATTTTTTTTGGGAAAATAAAAAAGCTTTAACTGACTTCTCCGTATGCAAACCGTGCTAATGTTTGAAATATAATCATAATCAGTGTCGTCGACGTAAAACTGCATTAATTTTATTATTGGTAAAAATTAAGAATAGGTATAATGAGAGGCGTTACTGTAAGATAAAAAATAAACTGAAGTGAAATATAATGTTTTTATTACAATTGTAAAAGAAATCACAAATTTTAAAAAATATTTTAGATATGATTATCAAACATAAGTTTAAAAACAAAACTCCGAATCAAACATTGTCATCTTCAGCGTCAGGTAAACAATCTGGTAAATTATCAGTTATCGTTGCATTTTAACTTTAAATATTCGTCTGCAAATCGTTTGGGACCATTCCCATTTGCTTTTCGATAAGTTTTTTTCAAGTTGGTTGAATTGAAGCCGAAATTTGTTGCACATCAAGTTCTTCTTGCCTGTATTCCTGTCGAAGTGAAAATGATGCGTAACATTTCCATATTGATCTGCCCTAATTTCTTCAATAACTGTGATTTTTGTTTTTTTTTTGTCATAATTGCTGGTTTTTAATCCTCTTTTAAACTATCTTCCCATTGTCTGCGGGCACCTGCCATCTAGAAATAAATATAAAAGTACTAAATTTCTCATTTGTTATTTGTCACAAAAGGCCCTTGTGAAACAGGTCCCTTATGGTAAAGTAAAATGCGCCACAACAGTAATGGTGGAACTATTATAAATTGTTATAGTCCGATGCGAAGTGATAGTTATTTAAAATACCTTAATCCAATCGACGTTTCAGTATACTTGTATAACATAATAGAACGTACCTTGATAAGTTTCCGTAATCACAAGCAATGTTTACTCTCGTAACGACACCACACTACGAACAACACAGCACAATCGCTTGCTTCGCCTTGTGAGTTGTGCGTACAAACTGCGAGGCGTAAGGCACGTATCGATCGGCAGCGTCGGCGTCGATCATAGGCGGTAACAGTTCGTTGAATCGCTCAAAGAGCTCGCTTTAAATTGTAGTTAAATAATTATTTTGTTTCGTCATGGTCCTTTAAAAAAAAGGAAATGTAATATATAAAACAGGAGTTGAGTAATATAGTGTCGTAATTGGCACTGACACGGAAGATGCAACCCTTTAAGACCAAATCACGAGCAGCAAAAATGTAGTAACTCCCACAACGTATAATATCGATGTTTTAATTAAATTGGTGTAACCCTCGCGATTCATATTTTTCCAGGCAGCACATTGTCGTAATTGAAATCAGTAAAAATATACCTTTTTTTTTGTTACTTACACCGTTTCTTGGTCAAAAAACTCAAATTGAAGCGAAACTTAAAAAATCCTAAAATCGTTACTATTCATCGTAATTATATGGGAGTAAGAGCATTCGACGCAGAAAAAAATAAATTATTCAAATTGATTAAAAAAGGGTTTTGGCCAAAGGTGTCAGTTACGACGTTTCTGTTTTCTTCCGTCGATATATGACGGCACATTGCCATTACATCGTATTTAAATGGCCGCCGTCTCTAATTCTGGCGTCTGTCAGTAACATTTTAATACGACTTCTTGACGATGTGCCTTCATAATATAATATTATGTAATAAAGGATAAATAAATAAATAATATAATGTATAGGGAAGAGTCGGCGAGCCCGCAGTACTCCGGGCTGTACGCGTACTACATACAGACGAACACGTGGCAGCAGCTGCTGCCCGACAACCACGACTTGCCCGCGCCGCAACCCAGGGTCTCGCACTCGATGCTCTTCCATCCCGTAAGTGTTTCATTATTATGCAGTATTAAGTGTTATATACAGGCCTTTGAAAGAAGATGTCTCTGTTGATGTATGATAGCAGAATCAAACATTAAGATTTTTTTAATTAATTATTTTTTTATTTGTTTAATTTAATTAAATTTACACATACAAAATATATAGAAACAGAAATATATCACATACATAAATATATTATTGAGGGTTGATGGCACCCATAGTAGCTGAGAGCTGTGTTACAGGTGTCAAAGACAGTTGAATATGTGCATAACTTCAAAATGAAACGACTTCGATTTTGTTTTTTTTTTCCATACAGCTCAATGTATAAGTATGAAGTAGTATATACTCTATCAAGTCCACATACCTTATTGGACGTGCTATAACGTTTTCAGATCCAGCGGCGCCTGTACATATTCGCGGGGCAGCGCAACAAGGAGCAGATGCTGGACGTGTGGTGGTACGAGGCGGGGTCCGGGCGCTGCGGCGCGCTGTGCGGCGGCGCCTGCGCCCCGCCCGCCGCCGGCTT
>JADANM010005443.1:6517778-6529374 GCA_026213755.1 Eurema hecabe
TGTTTATTTTACCAAATTTTGTAAACGTTCTATAATTGCAACAATATCCTTTTTTTATTACTTAATTAAAGTATTTTGTTTTTAATGCAATCTAATTAACTTTGTTTCGTGTTTAATTTTCCTCGGTTGTAAATCATTTGAAGTGATTATTTGTTATAATTGCGAAAATAAACGGGTTTCGGTGGAATATTCGACGAATGCTGACTGTTGGGTTTTTATGTAATACTGTGTTACAGTTGTAGCTGTGTTGATAGCGGGCGTCTACGATTATATATGAACGTTATGAATTTATACTTACCAAAACTAACTACGATTATTAAATATACTTAATCTTTTAATATTGAATTGAATATTAAGCTATTCAGAAATGCGGTGAAACATATTTCTAAAGGTTAGCCCGTAAATGAAAATACTCCTTGTCGACATTAGAGTTTATTTACAGACGCAATCAGAAAATAAATTAGATACACTTCATTGCTCTGAATACACAACATAATCAGTATTACTTCTACTGACCTATGTGTATTCTTGCACGTACCGGTCATATGCAAGAACACACTAGAGCCGTGAGTAACGAATAGGTTACCTATACACGGGGAAGGCATTACAGCATAGCTTATCTAACGGTAGCTACTTGACGGTTCAATGCCTCGATCTAATCGTAACGGTGTGGCCGTCCAGGGGGATGGGCCCTGCTGTCCATCTGCTGCGTACGTAACCGCCGTGCCCGTACGATGTGCCCGACACTGATACCGAGGGACCTCCGTAAGCGAGAGGCAAGTGCAGAAGGTCCAAACCGTGACCATGGCCGATCAAAGGCGCCGCATCCAGAATTGGGGCAGCTAAAGGTGCAATTGGGTGCAACGGGGCGATTGGAGCTGGTAAAATAGGAGCAGCGTGAGACAATATGGGCGCGTGGTTTATGATTGGGGCATGGTCTACGATTGGGGCATGATCCACTATTGGGGCATGGTCAATTATTGGGGCATGGTCAATTATTGGGGCATGGTTTATGATTGGGGCATGTTCTATGATGGGAGCGGGTTCCACGACATGCGCGACTTCAGCCACTTGAGCCACAGCTGCTACTGGAGCGTGGGCGATCGCTGGAGCAGCTATAGCTACAGAGTTGATGTTGGGACCAGATTTGCGTACTACGGCGTTGAAACCTCGCAGTGAGTCGGCGGTGTAGTCGACGGTGCGCACGTTACCGTCTGGCTCTACAAGGGAATACGCTCCTCTAACCGAGTCGCCATCGCGTTCTTCCCATTGTGCCTTATTGTCGCCAGTTGACGGATCGCTCACTGAGTAGTCGAATCTGTAGCTGGGATTGGGCTGTAAAAATAAAAACGATTATGACTCTCGTTCCTAGTTAAGTCAATTATGGTCCAAAATAAGGCAAGTTACTTACAACACTCTCAATGGTGTTGACCGCTACTAGACCGAGTCCATGCGGATTGGCAAACGCCACCGCTACGATCGCCAACAGGCAAGGTCCCTGAAAAGAAATACAAGCAAATCTGTTTTAATTCGTATATATTAAAAATATATTCAACCCTAATTATTTCATGATCAACAAGTTCAATAAATAAGGAAAGATTAAGTAAATAATTTGCTAAATAAACGGAACATTTACCACCAAATGCATTTTTATCGCCGACAATATATTCCAATGAGCAAAGAAAGTGTACTGTAGCGTTGTCAACAATAGCCTGCTTATTTATACAGCGCTAATTAGATGCTCCGGTTTTGTCAAATTTTTCCGGATGGATTGTCTTCGTCGGTGTTAACTCGTCCAACTGCTGTTTAGAGCTCTCAAATATACATAACTAGTTAATTTGGCCCGAAAAACTCTATAATGGTTTGCATAACGCAACATAGTATGGACAACGATATTGTTGTATGAAAATGTATGCAAAAGGCTGTCCTTTTAATTTTTTTTTGCCGGCGCATAAGTTTATATAAATGCAAGTGATATTAGAATTATAAATGGAAATGGAAGTGCCACATTGCGAAGGCTATTCGATAAAATGATGCCGTAAGTTTTTTTTTCTTTTTGACTTAAGAAATACCCAAAATACCATATAAAAATAGTTTTTTTTGTTACTGCAAAGAGTTTAACCTTCTTTTTACCATATATCATTTTATACCACGTGTTTAATTTTCATAATGTTGATCATGCTTGCTTATTGTTATCAACTACAATCTGAATTAAGAGATAAATATAGAAGGGAGGGAATTACGATCCTCCGAATCGGTCCAGCCGTTTTTGCGTAAAAGAATAACAAA
The DNA here is from genome assembly GCA_026213755.1 of Eurema hecabe. Classification (NCBI taxonomy): domain Eukaryota; kingdom Metazoa; phylum Arthropoda; class Insecta; order Lepidoptera; family Pieridae; genus Terias; species Terias hecabe. The sequence continues at coordinate 6,520,068 of JADANM010005443.1, forward strand.
AACCATCCTCATATTCTCAAACTTTCAACATATAGTATTAGTTGGATAAAAAGCTTTCATATGAATATATAAAAATATATTAAACGAATTGACACCTTTTCTTCATCGTTCTAGTACTGTATAATTTTATGACTTCAACCATTCGTAATCTCAATAGTCAGTGAACGAAAAACAGTAAACTAGGTACTAATTACAAATTATAATTGGGAAAGTGATTTATGATGTCTTGATGTTATTTAAGAATATATAAAATTTTAAAAATGACTGTTTTAAAAAAAATATTATTTTTAATATAATACAGTTTAAGCATACGTAAAGTAAAATATCAAATAAAAATTGCCACAAAGGTTTTAAAAATTCAAGTTCATTCGTTTGTATGTTTGTGTGACTGAACACTAAAATTCAGCGATTATTTTTACAAGAAATATGTGTTTTATGTGCGTTGTTAAATTTGCCATGAATGATCCTTATTGTGATTGTAAGCTATATGTATTTTAAAACTACAACAATTTAACACTATTTAATGAGGATTTATTCTCGTTCTTATTAGAACGTGGAGTTTCAGTAGATGTGTTTTTGCTTTTGAATTTGTTTGTTTTTATCTGAACCACATTTACTCTGTAATGTGGATTAATCAATCTAACATTATTTTTAATTTTTGTAAACAGACATGTAGTTAAAACATTTTTAAAAATAAAAATACCCTTTACATGATTTTAAGTTACTTTATTTTTATTATTCTTGTATAAGAGAAAATAGTAATAATATTTGGTGGACCGCTTTATGTTGAACTTATTTACATTAAAACTATTTACTACACTATAAAAAATGACTACTAGTACTTCTCAGTATAACACGTACAAACACCAGTCTTATAAACTTAACTCAGCTAAATGTCTATTAATATCATATATATTCTACATAAGGTTTCCTTATACAAAAAATTAGCTATGGGTCTTTCTAATGTACAAAGTCTTGCCAACTAAATTAATTGGTCCCGTAATGATCTTATGCAAGTTTCCATTAATATATTTCCGACTGTATATGGTCGCATATGGTACCTTAGACACGGGACCGTGTAATGGTCGCCAGCCACCAAAAGTACCCGTAACGGGATCCCAGGGATGACTTCCTTTCTCAAAAATGACATGTGGAACTTCAGTAGGCAGAGATACACCTCCTAATCCATAAGATGCGTGCGGGACGTCGACTGTTCGTACTGGTTCTACTGGAACATGTGAAATCTCGATCTTTGCTGGTTCGATGACAGTTGTCGGAGGATGTGTTGGCGTTAAGATTAATGGGACTGGTTCATGGTGTACTGGCGCGGCGACAACGTGAGGCGGCGGGAGCGGCACGTGGTCAACCACAGGAACTGACTGGACGACTTGGGTGGGGTGGATGTTCTCTCCGAGCTTCTTGACGACGGCCGTGAAGCCCTTGACGTCGTTAGCGTTGTACTCCACGACTCTTACGCTTCCATCTGGCTCCACCAGGGAGTAAGCGCCGTTGACCTCATCGCCCTCTCTCGTCTCCCAATGCGCTTTCTTGTCGTTCGTGTGTGGGTCCACGACTGTGTAGCTGAAGGCATATCGAGGATAGTTCTGAAATGGAAATTCAAAATATTAAGGAGATATTTGAGCAATAGGTATATGAAAATGGTTGGTTTGAAATGGGCTATGAAATTATTCTATAAAATGGAATTCTTATATCGTTGCTTTAACAATAAGCAGCACCTGTTAGGCTTGAAAATATGCTTACTGTTATGTGTTTATACAACTATTACATATTATTATAAAAATGTACGAGTGAATATACTACATAAGATATGGTTTATATACTTACGACACTATTCACTATAGCGCTGACGGGGACATGTTCGACAACTGCCGCCCCCACTGGAGCACTCTTGCATGTTGCTATGAACTTTAACAGAACAAGGCTTTGGATCTGGAAATATAACACGTACTTTTTAAGTCAAATAGTTAATATACAAGATTTAGAACGCGGTACAATTCATCCCGAAGTTTTTAACACTTAACAACAAACTCACTAAATTCAGTTTAACTTGGAATAGACCAATGTTAAGGTTAAGGCCAGATGAAGAACGAGAGATGTTTAAGCTAATTTTACGCACGTAAGATTCAGCTATTTACTTCTAATTATAATATATTACCCAAAGCGGTCGACTCATATTGCTCGCTGGCAGCAAGAATGTTCAATGTGTGATTATATGTTCGTAGGGTTTTTATAAACGCTAACTGCACCACCGCCGAATGTTGTATGAATAAGCAACCGTACTGGTTCTCGGCATATATGGTTGCGTGCGCTCATATTCATCCCCTACGTAATATCGCAAAAACGTATATTAGCCAGCTAATTACTAATATTACATTAATTGTAATTTATTTATAACATACGCTGGCACAGTTATTAATCGTTGTCATTTTCGTTATTAGGTTCCGTTGTGTAAAGTGTCAAGGTTATTTTATTTGGAAATAAGATGGTGTCGTTGGTATGCAGTGGATTGAATAACGGCAGTGATTGAATAGTTCGAATGAATCGGATTCAATTGGTTAATTGTCGATACGAGAATGGCTTTGAACAAGTGGTGGGTGTAATTTCGGTAGAAGGGCGATAAGGCCAAGTATTGTATTTTTTCAAAGCTGTTTACTTAAAATTTAAGTTTTAATATCAAATGATTAGGTTTTGGGAGAATGTAAAAAGATATAATATGTCGATCAATTTTCATTTAATAGTAATAGAAATAGATCAAGAACTGCTTAAACATTATAGAGAATATTCTGGTGAACTTTTTCTTAGTTATGAAAATGAAGCGAATAGACTAATGTGTGCGATCGAGATTTGAGCCGCATGAATTTTTCATTTTTGCATTCGTAAGTCTTGTACCTACGTTTTTTACGACAAAGAATTAAAAAAAAAAACAAAAGAGCCGTCCACGCACATGTATGGATAAAATCAAATACTAGGGAAAGAGTTTGAAGTTTAAAACCAGGTTTAATATATATGTGTATAGTACCCATACTACTAATGCTGCTTTCATTATGTACAATTCATATAAAACCCTAGGTGTAAATTCTTAAACTTGAGTAAGATCAATTCATCAGTTTATGGGTGACAATTTTCGCGTTTATGATATAAATAGGGTTCTAAGCTACTGATTAGATTGATTAACGACTTATTTTTAATGGTTAGTATATAAATGTATCACAAAATAACGTACCCGGTTGTTCGGGAAACTTCTATTAATGTGTTATATCATGTTAAATCGCCAATCAGTCTTGCCTGTGCTCAAATTCGACGCTTCCTTAATTTCACGGAACCTTCGCACGTGAAAACGTTAGAATACATTATAAGAATATCTAATGGTAATGGAGAATATCCCTGTCGCTGATATTTGCATTTGTTAATATGACTTTTAGCTCGTCCTGACATGTTTATGTATTTAGTAATATTTTTATTCCAAATTTAGTCTTCTGCTTTTAGTGCTTAGAAGCCAAGCTTTTGTAGTTAAATGTAGCGTCAAAACTATATAACCATTTTTGAAATAATGGGGTATGAATAAATTAGACTATTAATCAAAATAGTTTATTATGACTGGCGAAGATAATCTACTATATCTAACTGATTTCTTTTTTAATTTTTGAAAAATGGTTGCCTGGCAAATATCACTATTAGTGATAAGGCCGCCAATTACATGTGCATGTAAGCTTTAAATGTTTATACTTCTTTGTGTTTCATTGTACATGTAATGAAGAGTTGATAAATAATTGTAGGTCTCCAATCTCCATATATTGGTACTTATTACGTAGTTCATTAAGTATTTAAAGACTAAAAAATACAAGAAAAAATAAATTGTCTTTGTCATTGAATTTAAACCTTTGAACAAATTATACAGCCTATGTCCTTAGGAATTCGGTCCGGGATTCATTTCAAAAAATCTTGATTGTATATTCCAATTTTTAATCTGTATCCTCTAAATTACTTTATATTTTTTAGTAGTGTAGTAGTTTGCTAACTGCTTTATTAAACTTGTTATATAATGATTAAATAATACTACAGACACGTAACTCCAATTAAATATTTATTAAATTAGGTACAAAAAATATCACATAACTTCGTAAAATCTAGGTAATACTACTTGAATAACGGTGACCTAGATAAATGGTACCAAAGCTAATGGAATAGGATACCAAATGTAGGGTTTTAATTTGAAAAGAAAGAAAGGACGGAAAAATGTTTTTATTAAGTTTACAGCACATTACCTGTAGTTTTGATATTTGATGTCGTTAAAATTTCAGTCAATCCTATGCATAATATGCTATTTGTTCAACGTTAGTACCTTTTTGTCTAGGTCCAACTAACAATTAATTAATAAGAAAATTCTAACTTCGCACAAAGACATCACCAAGACTTCAAGATGATGTTGATGGTAAAGGAACGTGTGTGGTATGCCCATACGGTCCATTTATAGGGATGGCTATAGATATTTGTGAATCAGCTCCCCCAGGGTGCACTTTGAGTCCGAGACGCTTTAGTTCCGTGTTGATGAAGCCGAATTTTCCCGCCTTGTACTCCACTATACGCACGCTACCTCCAGGCTCTACGAAGGAGAAACCACCTAGAAAATAGATTAATGTGTTAGTACCTACAGTCAACCACGCTCAATATATAAGAAAATATCTAAAATTAAGACTATGTTTAATTATTCGAATTAAATTATGTTATGCTGTATCTTGTCTAACAGGAGTCGATCTGAAGTTTAAATATTTCGGGTATTCATTTTCATTTATATTGAAAAAAAAAATAACAATTGAAAATTTCTTCCTCAACCTATTTTTTTCCATATAAACATACCTGTGACGTCATTTCCGTTGCGGACTTCATATTGGGCCTTGCGATCATTTGTATGGGGATCTCTGACGGAGTATGCGTAAGCGTATTTTGGGTATCCCTATAGTATAATGAAAGTATATTGAAAAAATAAGTACCCATTTTATTATTATTATTATTAGAAAAATATTTTGCCACAATTCAATTTTTTTACTTTTTAAAGTTCGTTATCCATTTACATTAAAATTTATGTATTACGTTCTATACATAAAAAATTATGTATTAAAAAAGTTGTATAGAAAAAACTAGTCGTCGGGATGAATATAATTTTAATTTAATTGAAACTTACATCGTACTCGTAATCGCTTACGACATTAGCTGGTGTGGATATGTCATCTCCAAGGCTTTTAGTTACCACCATTAAAACCAAGGGGCAGAATGTCTGCAAACAAACAAATTAATACCATAGACCAGTGATTCTAAACCTTTTTTTGTTACGATACAATTTAATAATAATAACAGTAGTATACATTTGCAAAATTTAGCGGCACAGTGGTTGAGAGTCACTGCCATAGACAATTAATTTTCCTATCTATTTGCAAAAAATATAAATTAAATATATCACTGACCACAATACAGGACTTCATGTTCACAAATGTTCGAATTACTGTTATTATTAATATTTAGTAAATGTTTATATTGAATGTTCGTTGCTTAATGATTATTGAATAAATAATGCTTTATACTTATTGAACAGATCGAAGGACACTTGAAATATATCCTCATTTTCACGAACCCTACCATGCGGAAAACGTTTAATTATAGATATTATAAATTATAATTAAAACTAGCTGGCCTGGTTCGATTCTGTTCATGGTGTACCTAGAGTGTAGAGTAGGATTACTCTGAGGAGTCTTATACATATTATTTCTCTGCTAAAAAACCATGTTCGTACTTTGAGGGATATCTATATATATAAAAGAAAGTCGTGTTAGTTACACCATTTATAACTCGATAACGGCTAAACTGATTTGGCTGAAAATCTGTGGGGATGTAGTTTAGAACCAGGAAAAGGACATAGGATACTTTTTATCCAGTTTCCAGGGGAATTATGTTTCTATGAAAATAAAACGTGGACGGAGTCACGGGCAACAGCTAGTTTTAAATAAAGGGTTCGAAATCGGTTCAGATGTGTATAATTTAGAAGTCGATGCGAAACAAAACAATAACAGTTTATGTGGTCAATTCAACATTGTTTAGACTTTGTACCGGCTTCAAAATAATGATTCATATTTTATAATTTCTACGTCTGCGATGAAATACTAAATGAAAATTCGTAGGTGGTAATTTGTGAAAACCGAATTAATTTACCACTTTTTTACGTTGCAGTTTGACGTCGGTTTATTTTTGTATAAAAATTAATTATTTATTTTTTAACTGTCTTTCAGTAATCGTCCGCATCTTTTGTATCGTATAGTTAATATTTGAAATCGCTTCATTACTGAGGGCATTATTTAGATGACAATTGAACCAAAATTAATGAAATAAAAACCCCAAATAATATTTCACAAAATACCATTAACGGTTACCATTACATTTACGTGTATTCACTTACAGGTTAGGGTCTAGAGCTCGTCTTAATTTAGTTACATGAAATAAATTAGAGTTACATTTTATTTATTCATAAAATCATTTCATTAAAGATTCTTAAGCGATGCTGTTTAGTCCAAATAGATTACGTCTTTCCAGAACAGAACTATTTTCCTATAAAAAACAAGTTAAACTCTTGTTAGATTTTTTTTGTTTTGATTGTCTATGCTATCGTAGGCAACTGGTTCTCCAATGAAAAGCGCCCCCTTTGCGCTTATGGACAGTCGCCAAATTAAACGTAATAACGTACGTAAGTAAAACCTAGTTCTGAATAGGAAATACGCGTTCTAACTACTAGCTAGTTTTAACTGTAACATATACAACTTCTTGACGTTCTACCAATGGGTCCTAACGGCAGCCAGTCATTTGTTCTATCAGCCAAATATTCTCTTTGTGGTTCAGAGGAAGGTATCCGTATCGGCATATACAATATGTTACAATAATGTATCAACATTATCGATAGGTACTGTTCTTCATACAAAAACTAACTAAAAGTTTTGAAGGGCAGTTTTTTCCTTTTGGTTTTAATTTATTCCGATACGTTAATTCAGCCAATACATTTTCTGTATAATATAAACAAGAAATGATTTATTCATCTCCATTTTTAGTGAGAATAGTCAAAGACGGAACTCTTTACGCCTACGCTACGTTAGCCGAAAGGCTTATGTACTCAGTGAGCTACTATTGTGGCCACACAATTGTGCTTTTAGGCAATGTTATTAGTATAAATGTAACGAATGCGTTGAAGTGTGTAAATGTAACGCAATTGTAATTACTTACTCGTTCTATTAATATTAATCAGGTTACTCCATATATTGTTTGTGCATTTTGTCAATATGAGTTTTGCTGAAACTGTTAAATACTTAGTAAATTAAAAATGTCTTTTCAATTTACAGTTCAACTTTAATTTTCTTTAGGCTTTAACGTTGGTGGTGTTTGGTGTTAGTGAATTGAATGAGATTGTGTTTTTAATTGCCAGTAAATGTACTTTTCTACCTGCTCGCATTACCCACCCAGCAAACAAAGTCGTCAAATAAAACAATTAACTGGTTACCACATAGTGGTTATTGCTTTAATCGTATTGTCTCTATTAACTTTTGTTATTTATCAATGCGATAAATATCCTACGCAACATTTGTAGCCGTTACAATAAATCACAAACGTAAACTAAAAGGACGCCATTTTACGAAGATACGAAACTGGTCCGTTTTGATTTATTTATGACTTAATGATGAAGGCCGAGTCCACCGTGGCCCCAACCGTGGAGCCCGTGGAGGTAGGGTAGCGGGGCTGAGTAGTAGTTCTCGACAGCAACGGGTGCTGCTACAGCGACAGGTTCTGCTACAGCAACTGGGGCCGGTACTGCCACAGGGGCTGGTAGCGCTACTGGGGCAGCTATCGGCGCTGCGTGGTATCCGTGGATAGGACCAGCCGGCTTCTCAATTGAAATCTGGGATACTGCACCGCCAGGGTGTACCTTGGGCCCGATACGCCTCAGAACCGTGTTCACGAAACCGTTGTGATCAGCGCGGTATTCCACTATACGAATACTGCCACCGGGCTCGACGAACGAGAATCCTCCTGAAATTTAAACAATGGGTTTCAAGCTTTCCGTTTCTGTCTATATAAAATGTTATAAGGCGTGTTGTTAATGTGGGGCTACGTACCGACAACAGCGTCACCATCGCGTCTCTCCCATTGGTTCTTGTTATCATGAGTGTGGGGATCGCTCACAGAGTAGTCGAAAGCGTAGCTCGGGTAGGACTGTAACGTACAATTCATAATTTTATAAAATCTTACATAAACGAATAATGTATGAACCTATTCGTATCTATATCATGTAAAATTATTGGAAATTTTATTTTGTAGTAAAATAGTAATTGGATTAATTAACTAACGTAGTAGTCACCGCCATGACCCGCAGCGAGATAGCCATCTCCATAGGCTCTTGTGGAAACTGATAGAGCCAAGAGGCACGTTATCTGAAAAACAAAGTATTTGTTAAATGCAGCCGGTTTATGTACGCTTTTATAAAACATAATCATTTATTTATATTGATATATTAAACTGAAAAGTTAGTGTATTATATTTAGTAATAGTTAATATATCGTAGCTATATTTATGAATGTTATACGCGGTTTTACATTACTATAAGGAGGATTACTATACGGAACCGCGCATATAGCTTAAACATTAACGTAATTCAAGAGCAAGTTAAAAGTTTTAGGAGGAAATTGTCACTGTAGAAGACTACGGTTTAAGACCTTAAAGCGGTATTTGGTCCTGTAAAATATAAAATGTTCATATTCAAATCAGATCAGCGATTATAGAACACTCACCGCGATGATGCACTTCATGTTTACCAAGTCAATGTGCAGGACAAAACTGATATCGTCCATAAAAATTCGACTGTTTTATACGTGTACTAGACCATCTCTAAATTATGCGATTTCCACAGTGGACTGAAAGACCGATCAAGTCAGTTTCGTCAGCCATCCTCATTTGCACAGAACCTTCAATGGACGAAAACGTGTATTGGAAATACTGGAATCGGCTCCAAGTATTTAGACCGGCGCAGTAGGGCGATATATTAATATTTGCACAAAAAAATTCATAAGTAATTGATGAATTTTTCTTTTATATAATATGTAATTGGCTCGACTATGCGAAATGGAGCGTGCCAGTTTTGATGCAACAAGCCAATCTACACTTTGGTTATTTTGAATAATCTATCATTCACGTATTGAATTGAATTTAAATATGCTTGAGTAAATTTTATTCAATTGCGTTTTATTTTAATTAA
>JADANM010005443.1:6547173-6560056 GCA_026213755.1 Eurema hecabe
TATATGACAAGGTATCGATCGTTCTAGAGAAACTTCCAGCTTACAGTAAAAACGAAGACGATTCTGAAGTTGACAGGTATGGTTATTTAGTTTATTTTTTGAAATCTTTAATTCCAAAGTTAAGAAATTTTTAAATTAAATATTTATTTTTGTTCCTAGGCTTACAAACTTAAATTCACTTCATCGAAGCTCCAAGAAGGATCAATTACATCACAGGCCAGGAGATGGCAACGTGGCAAGTAAACATTCCAAATCGAACACTGAAAGTAACTCGAAAAATGAAAATATTATTAATGATGAAGACTACGCAGAATTTACACCGTCTGAAGATGAAGGTGATGACACTCACATGCAACTAAATACTGTAAGTTATAATAATACTTTTCTTTATTAAACAACCTGACAGAAATTAATATACAAAATTACACCAAAAATACGTAACGCAAAAATAAGGTAACATGAATCTACATTGTAGTGTTTGTAGCTGTAAAAGTTAATGTAATGAAAGAAATTATCAAAATCTCTCTCTCATCCGGTCCCACTATAAGAGAGGACCGGGAGAGCGGCCAGAGGCAAGTAATTAAGCAGATCTAGTGCGTCACTGTTTATGTTGAAATAACAATTCGAATTTACTTACGGTTATAGGATATTAACTAATTTATTTAATTTTCAGGTCGCACCTGCTAATGCAGAAAATTGTGAAGCAAAAAATCGACTAATGGACGATAATGAGAGCGATTCTGACCAAGCTGACAAATCGGTTCGAGATATTACAATAAAATTGGAGCCAGAAATCGATGACTCCCATACAGTTAAAAGCAGACCTGGACCTAAATCTAAGAAAAAAGTTAATGTAGAAGCAAACGCTGATAATGTAATGCTAACTGCTGATATAATGATGCATCCAGAACTGACTCGATTGAACGGGCCTGCTCTCTTAAAAGAGGAAATACCTGACGTCAAACAAGAGCCGACATTGCCTGACGCAAAGGACGAGAAGAAGATAAAGAACTCGCCAGTGAGTTGGTTTATATTGATTTTCAGATATAATAACATAAATATAATAAAGCTCATAAAACTTTATATTTCTAAATAGGTATGTCATTGTATAAATTTGAATCGTCGTTTTTTTTTACTATTTTTTACCTCGTTATCTATATTTATTGTGTTCAAACCTACCCTTCTATTTTAAAGTTCTTTTTAAAATACTATTATGTCTTTTAATTTTAGCGACTTACTACTAAAAAAGCCAAAGTACCTACGGAAGTGAAGCAGGAAGATGACTCATCTTCAGAGGAGGAAAAACAATGGGTCAGCACCAAAGAGAAATTATTGAAGCGCATGGGAAAGAAAAATGAGACTGTTATGTATGTTGATTTTTTAATTTGCATTACATTTTAATGAACTTATACTTCTCAATGTATCAATCTAATTACATAATACTGAAAATACTTACACAATATTGCTTTAAAAGTATGATAGATTTGCCTAAGTATTATAAAACGCAATTTTTTAAATTTTGCTTCCACCTATATGACCAAACGTAAGGTAAACAATTTACTATTTGATAAAAAAAAAATTTATTGAGTAAAAAAATGCCCCCTTCCCCCGAATAACGTTGCATACTCGAATTAATATATTTTTAACAACTAACATAAAAAAGGGTTTTTCTAAATAACAGCGATGACGAGGCAAAAGGCGCGAAGCGTGTGAGTGACTTCATAGAGCGTCGCGGCGACGCGCCCGAACCGAAGCGTGCGGCGCGCGCGCGGCGCTGCTCGAAGAAGAAGCGCCTCGAGAAGAGCAAGCAGATGAAGTTAGTTCTATTATCATTTATCACGCTTTACTAAACCAACTTACAATGATTTTTCTATCATACCTAACTAGTTACCCACCGCGATTTTACCCTCATTAAACCTTAATATATAAGATAAGATAAAAAAACTAGAGTAGTGTTTAAGGTTTAAGCATACATAGAGACAGATAGAAGAAAGCTACTTTGTTTTATGCGATGTTATGATGGGATTTAAATTGATTTTTAGTGATTTAAAAGTCATAGCTTAGCCATCAGATGACTTCCCTATCTATTTACCATCATCAAAAAAAAAATTATATAATATACAGTACACACAATTTTGAAAAAGGTATGTTGTAGCGTGTGTTTATTGTTAGGAACCCTTTACCATCTAACCTACTGTGCTAGTGTCACTTTATCTTATTAACATATTATGAAATAAAGAAATATACAAAAAAAATAATTAATCCGCTACAGGGTCCTGGCAAAAGAACTTCTGGGAGACCAATTGTCAGCTAGAAAATATGCCCAAAATTACGGTAAAGGACGTCGAAATATAAGAAAGGTATGAATAGAATATAATTATTATTAATAAAATATACTTAATTAAATAAGTAATCTAGTCTCGCGCTGAGCAAAGATTGTGTTAAAGCAACTAAATTGCTGATGTTAAAAATATAAATGTTAATTACACACAAATAATTTATAGAAACACCCAGATCCCAAAAAGATACAAATGCACCAAACATTCGTCAAAAAATAATATAGTAATTATACAATTGCTTCTTCAGGTCCTGAATAAGCAACTGCTGAAAGATGATACAAAAAGGGCAAATATAGAAGAAGCCGATAGAAAGTCAAGAATTTTAGTGGAGCAAACGAGACTGGTAAGCTAAATTTGTTCTCTTCACAAAGAAAATGAGACCTAATGATACGAGTCTGAAATATCCTATGTTAAGAACTTATTCTTATTCATTTCCCACTACAAAAAAGGTCCCATTCTTTATTTTATTCGAGAATTCAAAATTAAAATGAAAGCTTTCAACATAATATGTGACTGTTATATTAGCAAGAGTTATTTCTATACAATAAAATATAAAAAAAAAACATTTGTAATTTTTCAGAGAACACATCTGGGTTGCGAGGACGGCGTGAACGTGATAGTAATCAACGACGAGTTGTGCCTGGAGTACGACTTCGACGAGAACCGGCCGCTCGTCGCCGTGCATCCCTTCTTCACTAAAGTCATGAAGGCGCATCAGGTGACATTGTGTTGTTTAATTACTTTTTATATTACTTGTATATATGGGTAAGAAAGTAGATTTTAATAAAAATCAATTTCATAAAAGTCTAGAGATGTCATGGTCTCTACAGTCGCAGTGTTGCCCGTTTATTGTGGGATTTTCGAACCCTTTTATATGACTAAATGATTTAATTTTAAATGACTAGTCATACTGGAGATTAGTTCCACTATTATCTTGATTATTAATAATATAATAATGGGAAAACTTTTGCAATTACGTAAAGTACAGAGTGCTTTGTAAATTATATAATATTTGCTTTTGTGTTAGGGGGCTTTTTTACCCGAATACGGCAAAGCCAAAGGAGGGTTATGATTTTGACAGGCTATGTATGTATGTATGTATGTATGTATGTATGTTCATCTGTTCCCTCATAACTTCTAAACCACTAATCAGAATTCGACAAATGACATATCATTAGAAGCGTCTTAATTGTCCGCTGGTTATAGGCTATATAGATTTTCACCAAATTCAATGTGGCGCCCTCTAGCGGACAAAATATACAGAGTAAAAAAATAAAGTTAAGCTAGATATGCCGTGTTTGGTATCATTTTAAAGCGCTTCACTTGGACATTTCGAATATATATTACTAGCATTTGCTTGTGACTTTACCTGTATTCATGGGGTACTTTTATACTTTTTCAGCGTCGTTTTTTGTCGTAGTTGGGTTTTAGTTTTTTTACTTTATCTTGTTGTATGTTAGGGACAATAAATGATTTTTATTTTGTTATTTTTTTATATAATATGTTGGCAGTACGAGGGCGTGAAGTTCATGTGGGACGCGTGCTTCGAGAAGGCGTGGCGCGTGCGCGGCGGGCACGCGGGCGGCGGCTGCATCCTCGCGCACTGCATGGGGCTGGGCAAGACGCTGCAGGTGCTCGCGCTGCTGCACACGGTACACATCATTTATTTATTTTTATTTTCTTCGTCCTCGTTGATTTGTTTTTCCATTATTTATTCGCTCCTATTAGTAGCCAGTCGCCACGTGATGTTATGTACCCTTCCTCGATAAATTGTCTATTGAACAAAAAAATAATTTTTCAATTCGAACCAGTAGTTCCTGAAATAAGCGCGTTCAAACAAACAAACAAACTCTTCAGCTTTATAAAGTATAGATTTACTAGCCGCGGTTTTACCCGCTTAGTTCCCGCTCCCTGGAGAAATCCGGGATAAAAAGTATCGTATGTTTTAAACCAGGGTATCATCTATCTACATACCAAATTGCAACTAAATAATAATATATAAATTTTAGGATATTTATACACAGCGCCAACTTGTACCAAGCTAAGCAGAAGCTTGTGTTATGGCAACTAGATACCGGGATAAGTTACTTAGAGAAAACATTTTATTTTCAGGTGTTGACTCATCCCCTACTAAATATGAAACGCGTCCTCGTCGTGTGTCCGCTGTCGACCGTCCTCAACTGGGTCGACGAGATACACAAGTGGATTGGACCTGTCACGGATAAAATAAAGGTATAATATCTTACTAATGCTATAAATTTTAAAATTTTTTTAGTATATTTAGATGTTTGTTACTCTTTCACGCAATAACTACGGAATGAATTTGGTTGATATTCAGCATGCAGTTAGATTAAACCCTAGATTAACACATGACATATGATATAACACTTTATATCCCGGAAATGGAACCTACGTGTGTAAAACCGCGGGGCATTTCTGGTATGTTATTAATTACCAATTATTGTTTTGTGCAGTAAGATAAACAAATAAATTTAATTCCAATTTCTATATATTTTTTTTTATAAATTTCAAGTCTAAAAAAGCAAGACGGAAACTTCAGGTACGCATTCCAAAATCATTTGGCCCCTTTTTTACTATTATTATATTTATTATTTCGTTTTAACCAGTCCCCACACACTATAGATTTTGTGTGCGCTTCTACAATTATGTGTATCTACAATAATGTTAAGAAAATATTTTAATAAATATTTTCTTAATATGTTTGTACTATTATTGTTTATTTATTATGTTAATTTCTGTAGTCATGAATTATATAATTTATTATGAACTGCATTAATTGATGAATAATATATTGAACACGTGTTAAATGTTTCTTTTTCAATTTCAGTAAGCCTTAACAAAGCTTTGATTTCTAGGTGTTTGAGCTATCGAAACTAAAAAAAACTTACGAACGCGCCTATCAGCTGGAAGACTGGTACAGTGAAGGAGGGATCTTTATAATTGGCTATGAGTTGTTCCGTTGTCTCACTACCCTGGATCCAGAGGTGGATGATGTCAAACAGACCTACGTGGACAAGATCAGAACAGCCTTGTTAGACCCTGGACCAGATATAATTGTCTGTGATGAAGGGCATTTACTGAAGAATGATTGTTCAGTACTTGCTGTGGCTATGAGCCGAGTTGCTACTAAAAGAAGAATAGTCCTCACCGGTACACCGATGCAGAATAATTTGAGAGAATATTACTGTATGGTCAACTTTATCCGGCCTTGCCTGTTGGGGACGTATTCGGAGTATTCGAATAGGTATGTTTTCCATGTTTTGTAGTGTTAGAAGGTAAAACAATTATTCTGGATTTACCAAGGATTGGTAGACTATTGTTTTAATTTTCTTTAAACTGTTAACATTCATTCAAAATAAATAATTTATATATCTTATCAATGTTATATTATCTCACCCAATAGGTTTTTGGAACTAAATTTTATTCATCAAATTTAAAATTAATCTGCAATATGACTATCATATAACAGGTTCGAAAATCCCATAATGAACGGCCAGCATCGTGACTCTAGTGTCGACGACATAAGACTGATGAAGCAGCGTACGCATATCCTGCACAAAGTTTTAGAAGGTTGCCTCCAACGACAAGAGGCCTCCGTCCTCTACCCGTATCTGCCGAAGAAATATGAATACACAGTCTTCATACCCCTGACGAAGTGCCAACAAGATATATACAAACACTATTTAAGTCACTACGCGAGCAAAGGCAAGCAGAGTTTGCTAAAAGACTTCCATGTGCTACAAAAGATTTGGACGCATCCGAAGGTCTTGCACATTTTCCAAACCAGACCACGGCAAGAGGAGAGTAAAAAAATTAAAGGTAGGTGTAATTTTTTATCCTTACTTTAGATGTTAATATGGACTGTCTGTCTGCGGGTTTGTAACGGATACAACTAGGCTAGGAATTTTTAGTTTAGATAAAGAAAAAGAAATTCGTATATTGTATTGTAATGTTTATAACATTTTGAGTTCAGTTCCTCATAAAATACCTAAACTCAAAATTTCTATGCAGCTGTCATTGTTAAATAAAATACTTAAAATATGTTAACATTATGGCTTTTTTATTAAATATTATAATGGCAACGTTCTACTGCACTAATATTACCCTTATCATTAAAAACCATTTTAACAATAGAAAACTACTTATTTTTATATATTTTGTTTAATATATTAAAGCTGACCTGAATATGGTCGGGTGTAATCCAATGGAAACATGTAACAATGCAATATGCTTCCAGCGGAGAGGATAGAAGACGATCTCGCGCAAGAGGAGATAGCGGCGGCGGAGGACGCGCCCACGGAGGCGTGGTGGCTCAACTACTGCCGCGCCGACGAGCTGGACGCGCTGCACAGCTCCAACAAGCTGCACATCGTGTTCCGCCTGCTGCACGAGTGCGTCGCGCTCGGCGACAAAGTGTGAGTCGCACAAACCCGCACACGCATACGTACACACATGTAGATATGTACACGCTCACGTAAACACGTAACACGCTCTCACACACGCGCACGCACTTGTAGACGCACACGCACACGCACTTACATGTACACGTACTTACATAAAAACGTAACACACTGACGTACACTCACGTACACACAAGTGCGCGCACATGCAGACGTGAAGACGCTGACACACTCTTGCATATACACGCAAACAAACACGTTACATGCTCGCACGCATTTTATGGCATATTTATAATCATTTGTATCTACAGATTCTTACACTCCAAAAGTCGTATTTAATAGATAATAAAAAAGTATTAATTCAATATTTGTAAGCAGTATAGACAGATACTTTTAGAGGAAAGAACAATTAGCCTTTAATTTCAACCTGTATTTTATATTAGTTCAGTGTGTTTGCTATGTATATTTACTCATCTGTAAATGTTCGTCCAGGTTGATATTCTCGACGTCGCTGGTGACGATGGACGCGCTGGAGAGCTTCCTGCGCGCTCTGCGGCGGCCGGCGTGGCGCCTCGGCCACGAGTACTACCGCCTCGACGGCTCCGTGCCGCCCGACGTGCGCCAGAAGTGGTGCCGCGAGTTCAACGACGACAACAACACCCTCACCAAGTCAGTTTGTTGTTTCTTATTAATCTCCAATCGGTTTTATATATAGGTATAGCCGTTTATGTTTAGCGCTGGACGAGAATAGCTGCGCATCGGAAGAATCGCGTTCGTAATTGACGTATTGGTGCGAGAAAGACAACACGACTGGGACAACCAATCAACGCTCGTGCAACCGACGATCACGCGCCCCGCGCGCCGCGCCGCTACCTCGATACCTTATTTTTGACTTCTGCGCAGGTTTCGTTCAGCGCTAAAGATTCGTGACGCGTACTATAACCATGAACAGATTGATAGTGCGATAGGAGACTGACTCCAGGTTCGCCTGATGGTAAGCTACCACTCTCGCCCGTGGGCATTCGCAAAGCTAAGTCACGGATGCCGCTGTCATTTAAAAAAAGAGTGGTAGACATCCGACTTTTATCTAAAATTTAAAGATTTATTTATTTAACCTTTATTACACGAGCGATCCCTAAAACTAAACACAAAATTATAAACAATTTAATTGATATTAAGTGTAAGAGATGGCCTTATCTCTTGAAGTTATTTCGTTATTTCAAATTCAAGTAAAATAGAATAAATAAAATGATCTTATATAAAGTTTTGTTCATTATATAATTTATACGTTATTAATTTTCTGCATAAAATGAATATCACCAATACAACCCAAAAGGTTTTACAATTTATTATTATACAAATTTCTTATGCATACTTAGCATGACACATAGCTAGTTCTAATATTTATATTTATTAGTATTTATCGAATTTGTTCAGGTTGTTCCTAGTGTCGACCCGCGCCGGTTGCCTCGGACTGAACATGACGGCCGCGAACCGAGTGATAATTCTCGATACTTCGTGGAACCCGGCGCATGACATTCAGAGTATATTCCGAGTTTATCGATTCGGGCAGAAGAAGGACTGCTTCATATACCGCCTTGTAGCTATGGTATGTTATATTTTTCCTAATTTAAAACAAATATGAGTATTGCAGTAATATATTACAGTAGAACGCCGATTAACCGAATTGCCAATTGTCCAAATAGGTCCACGGTTTTTTTTAGCTACCATGTACCTCCATTATCGTTGTGAATTTTTACATTTTATATTTTTGATAAAGCCCGATGGGGTTGCAACTTTATCTGATCGAGATGTTCAAGTGCATTATTGTAAAACTGTGTTTGTTAAACTTTACAAAGTTTATTCGATGTGTGACAGTTCCATTTTCTTTATTTCTAGTCGTCCGATTATCCGAATCGACCACTGTCCCAATTATTTCGGATAATCGGCGTTCTACTGTATATTAAATAAGACAAGGGGTCAATTTCAATTTAAAGCAAATTATCTAGTATGTTAAATGGGGTATCAAATAAACAATCTTGATCGTAAGAAAAAAACCCTTTTGTGGTCGGGTTCAACCCGTACTTGTTCGGTTCTTGTACTATAAATGCGGATATTTCAACTACGATCAACACGAGTTATTTAATATTTATATTAAAATCCTTACACATTAATTATAAATTCGAAAGTAACTCTGTCTGTCTTTCCGTCTGTTACGCTTTAAAGACTTAAGTCTTAAAGCTATCAATATTGAAGAAATTTTTCACAGATAAAGAAGCACTTGAAAAAAGACATTACCTTCGGGGCTATGTCCTCATTTTATTGCAACAAATTCCCATATAAAGTTATATCCTTTTGAATACAAAGGATATCCATAAGATATAAAGAAATTTGTAAAAAGTTGTGTTTTTGAAGCATACTAATAACAAATTTTTTGAAGCATACTAATAACTAATAAGGGTAACTGCACCAGGGCACCATGGAGCAGAAGATCTACGAGCGCTCGGTCACGAAGCAGGCGGTGGCGTGCCGCGTCGTGGACGAGCAGCAGATCGACCGCCACTACAACTCGGCCGAGCTCACCGAGCTCTACAGGTACTAAGAGACGTCATTTAGGCTTAACCGACTTCAAATAAAGGAGAGATCTCAATTCGACGGTATAGCGCTGGAACAGTTTGTATCCAATTCGCAGCTACGAGACGTGCCAAGCAGTAGTCAGAAATACTGCAACAGATTGCAGAGCAACATTTTTCTTCTTTTCCGGTCTGTATTTATTTATGAATTATTATTTAACTGTTATGTGTATCTTTAAGACAAAACCTATATTGAGCGGCAACAAGGTGCATCACTAGCAACTATACAGTTCACAAATTTTACTGAGTTCAAAAAAATAAAAATGAGTAATAAATTGGCTTCCGAACATTATTTACATCTTCTTACCGAAATCCAAAACGAAGCATTTTAAACTTTATCGCATTAAACAACAGTTATTTTAGAATTATTGTTTGAATGCGTGTGCTCTGCAATGAATGTTTGTTCGTTTGTTGCGACGCGCAGCTGGGACAGCGACGGGTGGGGCGTGTCGGCCGGCATCCCGGCTGGCGTGCGCGACACGGCGCTGCTGCGCGCGGCGGGCGGCGGCGCCGTGCACGCCGTGCGCGAGCACGACTCGCTGCTGCGCGGCTCCGAGCCCGCGCTGCCCGAGAGCGAGCGCGCCGCCGCCTGGGACCAGTTCCAGCTCGAGCACGCGCAAGGTGAGTCGCACTGCGCACACGCACACACGCACACGCACGCACTAACACGCGCACGTACAGACACACGTACGCACTATCACACTCGCAAGCGCGCACACGCTTGCACCCTATTTTATACTACATTCTACACTGATGTCACAGAATATGAGAAGATTTTTGTTAATAGTTTTTTTTAGATAGATTTTAAGTCTATTGAAAAATCGTTCACCGCTGTGAACCTTCTAATTATAAATAACTAGCTGTTGCCCGCGACTCCGTCCGCGTTTACTTTCATAAAAAAATTATTCCCCTGGAAACTGGATAAAAAGCATCCTACGTCCTTCAGGTCCTTCGTCCTCCAGGTTCTAAACATCCCCACAAATTTTCAGCCAAATCAGTTGAGCCATTATCGAGTTATAAGTGAAGTAACTAACACGACTTTCTTTTATATATATAGATTAAAAAGAATACGTTTTCTCGTACCTTTTAGAACCCCAGCCTTCGCCCAATGTAAGCAATCAACCGCTACTCGAAATTGAGGTTCCACCTTTAAATTTAAACAACACCCAGATCAAAACTAAAATGAAGCAAGAAAAGGATAGCGAAGCGAAGGACAAAACGGATAAGCAAGACGAACCTTCCACTAGCAAGAGCGATGACTCAGACAAGAAAGAAGACCTGGTCAAAAAGATTATGAGCATATTAATAGAAAACAAGTTCGATGACACTATACAAGCCAAGGAACTGGCGACGCTCACTCATAATGTCAGAAAGCTCCTTGCGTCGAGACTGCGCGACAGCCGAAGCATAAACGACCCCATCGCTGTAGGAATCGCTCAAGTCCTACTCCATGACAGTGATTCTATGGAAACAAGTCAACCCGATAACTCAAAAACACCAACAAGTGCCAGAAAAAAACGTAGCACAAAATCAAACCCAACAGATGTCGATACTCACAATGAAGACGTTAATTCCTCAGATCCTGAGTGGGTCGGAGATACTAGGTATGAGATTAAGAAGAAAAAACAAGAAGATGTCATTGAAAGTTTTTACAACGAAACAGTTCTGCCAGCCGACAACAGTGCGAGTACAAGCAATGTACAGAATGATAGGATAGAGGTTGATAAGGATAATACAAAGTTTGGTGACTCTAATAATGGAGATAGTATTCTTATAAGTGACGACGAGGTTATTGAATCTCAGCCCCCGCCCGCTGTCGAAAGTGTAGCAGCACATAACAATTCTACTAACACTCAAACCAAGATCAAAGTTAAGAAAGAAAGAAAAAGCCATACTAAAGCCAAAACGACTAAGAAGCCGGAAAAACCTTTGCAACAAACAACAGATAATAAAGATAAAAGAGAAAATGTACAAATTGAAGTAGATAATTCAGCGAAGGAGATAGTTCCTCTGCACCCTTCATTGCTACTGAATGTCAATTTCATTAGGCTAGTGTCTAATGTGTATCTGCGCGGTAACTCGAAGTTGTCTGAAGACGCGGCGATGATGGCGGCCCAGTACAGCACGAGCAAAGCCAGGAGCGAATACGAAGCGACTGGTGCTCCTATTACTAGTGGATCCTTGTATGAGATCGCTGTAGAGGTATGTAACTTTTAGAGGAGATACAAAACGAAAAAAATATAAGTTATAAAGTGGCTCTTTTTAAAGTTATGATTTAATTTATAATTCTCTCTGATAAAATAAGTTTGATAAAGTAAGTAGTATTTTATAAACTAAACTTTAAATAAATAAATTTGAGTTTATAAATTATATTTTTTCCGTATCTACTTAAGTACGATATACAGTTTGTATAATTTGAATAAGACGTTAATCATAAATATTTTTTTATCCAACAGCATCTAGGTATAAAACAATTAAAGCAAATATACGATATGATTACAATGGGGCCTCACGATGAACAGCAACCGTCAGTTGCTACAACTAGTTCTGAAACGCACAAAGACGATGATGTACAAGTGATACCCGATAAACCTCCGAAAAAACCTAAACCTGGCCCCAAGTCTATGAAGGTCGCAGGCCCCAAATCGAAGAAGAAGAAAATGGAAGACTCCATAGATTTAATCGAGGATGAAGTTACAGTGGTGGTTGGCAAACCCCAGGCGCCAGAACCGACACCTCAAAATGTCTATCCAGTGGGAATGTGAGTGCTTTAATTTACTTTAATATATATTTATACATGTTATTTTCTTGAATTAAATTTTTACTGTAAAATTTGATTTATTTGCAGGTTTATTGGGCCAAACAAAGGCGCTTCAGAACCACCGATCATCGAAGAATGTATCCTACCGGATGACGACGACGATGATATTATAATAACTTCACAGAAGCCTCAAGCAACCGATCAACCGGAAACGCCCATCCAAACTGTAACCTTACAGAAGCTCCTTTCTAGTGAACCAAAGCTAGTCAACATACAACCCGACCAGTGTGCTGTTTATGAAATTAAACGACAGCATAAAGATCCACAGGATCCACAGACTAGTGTTCCAGAAATAAGTGGAACGTGTAAACCAAAAGACGCGCAACGCCCTGCCGTCAACTATGCACGGCAACGAAAAAGCATGCAATGCACAGTTACTAGCGAAGCGTCGAAGTCAATCGAAGTGCAGCAGGTGCAAAAAAACCTGATCCCCGAAAACGGACCGATTATATATATCGATAGCGGAAATATAACGAACGTGCCGGTTCAGAGCAACCCACAGCCCGTTTCCGAACCCATCTGCCTCTCCGATAGTGACGACGAGCTGCCAGCCTCATCCGCGCGCGGGGCTCCTGTCGCTGTGCACTACTCGCTTAGCGCACCAAATACACAACCACTGGCCAGCAAAGCTCATATTACACCAACATCGGTCAACCAGCCACAGACAAT
>JADANM010005443.1:6566814-6579530 GCA_026213755.1 Eurema hecabe
TATATGACAAGGTATCGATCGTTCTAGAGAAACTTCCAGCTTACAGTAAAAACGAAGACGATTCTGAAGTTGACAGGTATGGTTATTCAGTTTATTTTTTGAAGTCTCTAATTCCAAAGTTAAGAAATTCTTAAATTAAATATTTATTTTTGTTCCTAGGCTTACAAACTTAAATTCACTTCATCGAAGCTCCAAGAAGGATCAATTACATCACAGGCCAGGAGATGGCAACGTGGCAAGTAAACATTCCAAATCGAACACTGAAAGTAACTCGAAAAATGAAAATATTATTAATGATGAAGATTACGCAGAATTTACACCGTCTGAAGATGAAGGTGATGACACTCACATGCAAGTAAATACTGTAAGTTATAATAATACTTTTCTTTATTAAACAACCTGACAGAAATTAATATACAAAATTACACCAAAAATACGTAACGCAAAAATAAGGTAACATGAATCTTACATTGTAGTGTTTGTAGCTGTAAAAGTTAATGTTATCTATCTCTCATCCGGTCCCACTCTCTATAAAAGAGGACCGGGAGAGCGGTCAGAGGCAAGTAATTAAGCAGATCTAGTGCGTCACTGTTTATGTTGAAATAACAATTCGCGAATTTACTTACGGTTATAGGATATTAACTAATTTATTTAATTTTCAGGTCGCACCTGCTAATGCAGAAAATTGTGAAGCAAAAAATCGACTAATGGACGATAATGAGAGCGATTCTGACCAAGCTGACAAATCGGTTCGAGATATTACAATAAAATTGGAGCCAGAAATCGATGACTCCCATACAGTTAAAAGCAGACCTGGACCTAAATCTAAGAAAAAAGTTAATGTAGAAGCAAACGCTGATAATGTAATGCTAACTGCTGATATAATGATGCATCCAGAACTGACTCGATTGAACGGGCCTGCTCTCTTAAAAGAGGAAATACCTGACGTCAAACAAGAGCCGACATTGCCTGACGCAAAGGACGAGAAGAAGATAAAGAACTCGCCAGTGAGTTGGTTTATATTGATTTTCAGATATAATAACATAAATATAATAAAGCTCATAAAACTTTATATTTCTAAATAGGTATGTCATTGTATAAATTTGAATCGTCGTTTTTTTTTACTATTTTTTACCTCGTTATCTATATTTATTGTGTTCAAACCTACCCTTCTATTTTAAAGTTCTTTTTAAAATACTATTATGTCTTTTAATTTTAGCGACTTACTACTAAAAAAGCCAAAGTACCTACGGAAGTGAAGCAGGAAGATGACTCATCTTCAGAGGAGGAAAAACAATGGGTCAGCACCAAAGAGAAATTATTGAAGCGCATGGGAAAGAAAAATGAGACTGTTATGTATGTTGATTTTTTAATTTGCATTACATTTTAATGAACTTATACTTCTCAATGTATCAATCTAATTACATAATACTGAAAATACTTACACAATATTGCTTTAAAAGTATGATAGATTTGCCTAAGTATTATAAACGCAATTTTTTAAATTTTGCTTCCACCTATATGACCAAACGTAAGGTAAACAATTTACTATTTGATAAAAAAAAAATTTATTGAGTAAAAAAAATGCCCCCTTCCCCCGAATAACGTTGCATACTCAAATAAATATATTTTTAACAACTAACATAAAAAAGGGTTTTTCTAATTAACAGCGATGACGAGGCAAAAGGCGCGAAGCGTGTGAGCGACTTCATAGAGCGTCGCGGCGACGCGCCGGAGCCCAAGCGTGCAGCGCGCGCGCGACGCTGCTCGAAGAAGAAGCGCCTCGAGAAGAGAAAGCAGATGAAGTGAGTTCTATTATCTTTTATCACGCTTTACTAAATAATTACAATGATTTTTCTATCGTGTTTCATACCTAACTAGCTACCCCCTTAATATATAAGATAAGATAAAAAAACCTAGCATAGTTTTTCAGGTTTTAGTATATATAGGGACAGATAGAAGAAAGCTACTTTGTTTTATACTATGTTATGATGGGATTGTTTTAAATTGATTTTTAGTGATTTATAAGTCATAGCTTAGCCATCAGATGACTTCTATCTATTTACCATCATCAAAAAATAATATCTATATACAGTATATATTTAAAAAAAAGTATGTGGTAGCGTGTGTTTATAGTTAGGAACCCTTTACCATCTAACCTACTGTGCTAGTGTCACTTTATCTTATTAACATATAATGAAATAAAGAATTATACAAAAAAAATAAAATAATCCGCTACAGGGTCCTGGCAAAAGAACTTCTGGGAGACCAATTGTCAGCTAGAAAATATGCCCAAAATTACGGGAAAGGACGTCGAAATATAAGAAAGGTATGAATAGAATATAATTATTATTAATAAAATATATTAAAGCATTTAATTATATTACTACAGTAATTAGAAATCTAGTCCCGCGCTGAGCAGAGATTGTGTTAAAGCAACTAAATTGCTGATATTAAAAATAGAAATGTAAATTACACACAAATAATATATAGAAACACCCAGATCCCAAAAAGATACAAATGCACCAAACATTCGTCAAAAAATAATATAGTAATTATACAATTGTTTCTTCAGGTCCTGAATAAGCAACTGCTGAAAGACGATACAAAAAGGGCAAATATAGAAGAAGCCGATAGAAAGTCAAGAATTTTAGTGGAGCAAACGAGACTGGTAAGCTACATTTGTTCTCTTCACAAAGAAAATGAAACCTAATGATAAGAGTCTGAAATATCCTATGTTAAGAATTTTATTCTTATTCATTTCCCACTACAAAAACGCTCTCATTCTTTATTTTATTTCGAGAATACGAAATTAAAATGAAAGCTTTCAACATAATATGTGACTGTTATATAGCAAGAGTTATTTCTATACAATAAAATATTAAAAAAAACATTTGTAATTTTTCAGAGAACACATCTGGGTTGCGAGGACGGCGTGAACGTGATAGTTATCAACGACGAGTTGTGTCTGGAGTACGACTTCGACGAGAACCGGCCGCTCGTCGCCGTGCATCCCTTCTTCACTAAAGTCATGAAGGCGCATCAGGTGACATTGTGTTGTTTAATTACTTTTTATATTACTTGTATATATGGGTAAGAAAGTAGATTTTAATAAAAATCAATTTCATAAAAGTCTAGAGATGTCATGGTCTCTACAGTCGCAGTGTTGCCCGTTTATTGTGGGATTTTCGAACCCTTTTATATGACTAAATGATTTAATTTTAAATGACTAGTCATACTGGAGATTAGTTCCACTATTATCTTGATTATTAATAATATAATAATGGGAAAACTTTTGCAATTACGTAAAGTACAGAGTGCTTTGTAAATTATATAATATTTGCTTTTGTGTTAGGGGGCTTTTTTACCCGAATACGGCAAAGCCAAAGGAGGGTTATGATTTTGACAGGCTATGTATGTATGTATGTATGTATGTATGTATGTTCATCTGTTCCCTCATAACTTCTAAACCACTAATCAGAATTCGACAAATGACATATCATTAGAAGCGTCTTAATTGTCCGCTGGTTATAGGCTATATAGATTTTCACCAAATTCAATGTGGCGCCCTCTAGCGGACAAAATATACAGAGTAAAAAAATAAAGTTAAGCTAGATATGCCGTGTTTGGTATCATTTTAAAGCGCTTCACTTGGACATTTCGAATATATATTACTAGCATTTGCTTGTGACTTTACCTGTATTCATGGGGTACTTTTATACTTTTTCAGCGTCGTTTTTTGTCGTAGTTGGGTTTTAGTTTTTTTACTTTATCTTGTTGTATGTTAGGGACAATAAATGATTTTTATTTTGTTATTTTTTTATATAATATGTTGGCAGTACGAGGGCGTGAAGTTCATGTGGGACGCGTGCTTCGAGAAGGCGTGGCGCGTGCGCGGCGGGCACGCGGGCGGCGGCTGCATCCTCGCGCACTGCATGGGGCTGGGCAAGACGCTGCAGGTGCTCGCGCTGCTGCACACGGTACACATCATTTATTTATTTTTATTTTCTTCGTCCTCGTTGATTTGTTTTTCCATTATTTATTCGCTCCTATTAGTAGCCAGTCGCCACGTGATGTTATGTACCCTTCCTCGATAAATTGTCTATTGAACAAAAAAATAATTTTTCAATTCGAACCAGTAGTTCCTGAAATAAGCGCGTTCAAACAAACAAACAAACTCTTCAGCTTTATAAAGTATAGATTTACTAGCCGCGGTTTTACCCGCTTAGTTCCCGCTCCCTGGAGAAATCCGGGATAAAAAGTATCGTATGTTTTAAACCAGGGTATCATCTATCTACATACCAAATTGCAACTAAATAATAATATATAAATTTTAGGATATTTATACACAGCGCCAACTTGTACCAAGCTAAGCAGAAGCTTGTGTTATGGCAACTAGATACCGGGATAAGTTACTTAGAGAAAACATTTTATTTTCAGGTGTTGACTCATCCCCTACTAAATATGAAACGCGTCCTCGTCGTGTGTCCGCTGTCGACCGTCCTCAACTGGGTCGACGAGATACACAAGTGGATTGGACCTGTCACGGATAAAATAAAGGTATAATATCTTACTAATGCTATAAATTTTAAAATTTTTTTAGTATATTTAGATGTTTGTTACTCTTTCACGCAATAACTACGGAATGAATTTGGTTGATATTCAGCATGCAGTTAGATTAAACCCTAGATTAACACATGACATATGATATAACACTTTATATCCCGGAAATGGAACCTACGTGTGTAAAACCGCGGGGCATTTCTGGTATGTTATTAATTACCAATTATTGTTTTGTGCAGTAAGATAAACAAATAAATTTAATTCCAATTTCTATATATTTTTTTTTATAAATTTCAAGTCTAAAAAAGCAAGACGGAAACTTCAGGTACGCATTCCAAAATCATTTGGCCTCTTTTTTACTATTATTATATATTTCCTTTTAACCAGTCCCCACACACTAGACTTTGTTCTATAATTGTATATTTGTTATGTTTTTGTTGTGCGCTGAGACTCATAATTTATAAAATTTATGATAAATCATATTGAACATGTGTTAAATGTTTCTTTTTCAATTTCAGTAAGCCTTAACAAAGCTTTGATTTCTAGGTGTTTGAGCTATCGAAACTAAAAAAAACTTACGAACGCGCCTATCAGCTGGAAGACTGGTACAGCGAAGGAGGGATCTTTATAATTGGCTATGAGTTGTTCCGTTGTCTCACTACCCTGGACCCAGAGGTGGATGATGTCAAACAGACCTACGTGGACAAGATCAGAACAGCCTTGTTAGACCCTGGACCAGATATAATTGTCTGTGATGAAGGGCATTTACTGAAGAATGATTGTTCAGTACTTGCTGTGGCTATGAGCCGAGTTGCTACTAAAAGAAGAATAGTACTCACCGGTACACCGATGCAGAATAATTTGAGAGAATATTACTGTATGGTCAATTTTATCCGGCCTTGCCTGTTGGGGACGTATTCGGAGTATTCGAATAGGTATGTTTTCCATGTTTTGTAGTGTTAGAAGGTAAAACAATTATTCTGGATTTACCAAGGATTGGTAGACTATTGTTTTAATTTTCTTTAAACTGTTAACATTCATTCAAAATAAATAATTTATATATCTTATCAATGTAATATTATCTCACCCAATAGGTTTTTGGAACTAAATTTGATTCATCAAATTTAAAATTAATCTGCAATATGACTATCATATAACAGGTTCGAAAATCCCATAATGAACGGCCAGCATCGTGACTCTAGTGTCGACGACATAAGACTGATGAAGCAGCGTACGCATATCCTGCACAAAGTTTTAGAAGGTTGCCTCCAACGACAAGAGGCCTCCGTCCTCTACCCGTATCTGCCGAAGAAATATGAATACACAGTCTTCATACCCCTGACGAAGTGCCAACAAGATATATACAAACACTATTTAAGTCACTACGCGAGCAAAGGCAAGCAGAGTTTGCTAAAAGACTTCCATGTGCTACAAAAGATTTGGACGCATCCGAAGGTCTTGCACATTTTCCAAACCAGACCACGGCAAGAGGAGGGTAAAAAAATTAAAGGTAGGTGTAATTTTTTATCCTTACTTTAGATGTTAATATGGACTGTCTGTCTGCGGGTTTGTAACGGATACAACTAGGCTAGGAATTTTTAGTTTAGATAAAGAAAAAGAAATTCGTATATTGTATTGTAATGTTTATAACATTTTGAGTTCAGTTCCTCATAAAATACCTAAACTCAAAATTTCTATGCAGCTGTCATTGTTAAATAAAATACTTAAAATATGTTAACATTATGGCTTTTTTATTAAATATTATAATGGCAACGTTCTACTGCACTAATATTACCCTTATCATTAAAAACCATTTTAACAATAGAAAACTACTTATTTTTATATATTTTGTTTAATATATTAAAGCTGACCTGAATATGGTCGGGTGTAATCCAATGGAAACATGTAACAATGCAATATGCTTCCAGCGGAGAGGATAGAAGACGATCTCGCGCAAGAGGAGATAGCGGCGGCGGAGGACGCGCCCACGGAGGCGTGGTGGCTCAACTACTGCCGCGCCGACGAGCTGGACGCGCTGCACAGCTCCAACAAGCTGCACATCGTGTTCCGCCTGCTGCACGAGTGCGTCGCGCTCGGCGACAAAGTGTGAGTCGCACACACCCGCACAAGCATACGTACACACATGTAGATATGTACACGCTCACGTAAACACGTAACACGCTTTCACACACGCGCACGCACTTGTAGACGCACACGCACACGCACTTACATGTACACGTACTTACATAAAAACGTAACACACTCACGTACACACAAGTGCGCGCACATGCGCATACACGCAAACAAACACGTTACATGCTCGCACGCATTTTATGGCATATACTTATAATCATTTGTGTCTACAGATTATTACACTCCAAAAGTCGTATTTAATAGATAATAAAAAAGTATTAATTCAATATTTGTAAGCAGTATAGACAGATACTTTTAGAGGAATGAACAATTAGCCTTTAATTTCAACCTGTATTTTATATTAGTTCAGTGTGTTTGCTATGTATATTTACTCATCTGTAAATGTTCGTCCAGGTTGATATTCTCGACGTCGCTGGTGACGATGGACGCGCTGGAGAGCTTCCTGCGCGCTCTGCGGCGGCCGGCGTGGCGCCTGGGCCACGAGTACTACCGCCTCGACGGCTCCGTGCCGCCCGACGTGCGCCAGAAGTGGTGCCGCGAGTTCAACGACGACAACAACACCCTCACCAAGTCAGTTTGTTGTTTCTTATTAATCTCCAATCGGTTTTATATATAGGTATAGCCGTTTATGTTTAGCGCTGGACGAGAATAGCTGCGCATCGGAAGAATCGCGTTCGTAATTGACGTATTGGTGCGAGAAAGACAACACGACTGGGACAACCAATCAACGCTCGTGCAACCGACGATCACGCGCCCCGCGCGCCGCGCCGCTACCTCGATACCTTATTTTTGACTTCTGCGCAGGTTTCGTTCAGCGCTAAAGATTCGTGACGCGTACTATAACCATGAACAGATTGATAGTGCGATAGGAGACTGACTCCAGGTTCGCCTGATGGTAAGCTACCACTCTCGCCCGTGGGCATTCGCAAAGCTAAGTCACGGATGCCGCTGTCATTTAAAAAAAGAGTGGTAGACATCCGACTTTTATCTAAAATTTAAAGATTTATTTATTTAACCTTTATTACACGAGCGATCCCTAAAACTAAACACAAAATTATAAACAATTTAATTGATATTAAGTGTAAGAGATGGCCTTATCTCTTGAAGTTATTTCGTTATTTCAAATTCAAGTAAAATAGAATAAATAAAATGATCTTATATAAAGTTTTGTTCATTATATAATTTATACGTTATTAATTTTCTGCATAAAATGAATATCACCAATACAACCCAAAAGGTTTTACAATTTATTATTATACAAATTTCTTATGCATACTTAGCATGACACATAGCTAGTTCTAATATTTATATTTATTAGTATTTATCGAATTTGTTCAGGTTGTTCCTAGTGTCGACCCGCGCCGGTTGCCTCGGACTGAACATGACGGCCGCGAACCGAGTGATAATTCTCGATACTTCGTGGAACCCGGCGCATGACATTCAGAGTATATTCCGAGTTTATCGATTCGGGCAGAAGAAGGACTGCTTCATATACCGCCTTGTAGCTATGGTATGTTATATTTTTCCTAATTTAAAACAAATATGAGTATTGCAGTAATATATTACAGTAGAACGCCGATTAACCGAATTGCCAATTGTCCAAATAGGTCCACGGTTTTTTTTAGCTACCATGTACCTCCATTATCGTTGTGAATTTTTACATTTTATATTTTTGATAAAGCCCGATGGGGTTGCAACTTTATCTGATCGAGATGTTCAAGTGCATTATTGTAAAACTGTGTTTGTTAAACTTTACAAAGTTTATTCGATGTGTGACAGTTCCATTTTCTTTATTTCTAGTCGTCCGATTATCCGAATCGACCACTGTCCCAATTATTTCGGATAATCGGCGTTCTACTGTATATTAAATAAGACAAGGGGTCAATTTCAATTTAAAGCAAATTATCTAGTATGTTAAATGGGGTATCAAATAAACAATCTTGATCGTAAGAAAAAAACCCTTTTGTGGTCGGGTTCAACCCGTACTTGTTCGGTTCTTGTACTATAAATGCGGATATTTCAACTACGATCAACACGAGTTATTTAATATTTATATTAAAATCCTTACACATTAATTATAAATTCGAAAGTAACTCTGTCTGTCTTTCCGTCTGTTACGCTTTAAAGACTTAAGTCTTAAAGCTATCAATATTGAAGAAATTTTTCACAGATAAAGAAGCACTTGAAAAAAGACATTACCTTCGGGGCTATGTCCTCATTTTATTGCAACAAATTCCCATATAAAGTTATATCCTTTTGAATACAAAGGATATCCATAAGATATAAAGAAATTTGTAAAAAGTTGTGTTTTTGAAGCATACTAATAACAAATTTTTTGAAGCATACTAATAACTAATAAGGGTAACTGCACCAGGGCACCATGGAGCAGAAGATCTACGAGCGCTCGGTCACGAAGCAGGCGGTGGCGTGCCGCGTCGTGGACGAGCAGCAGATCGACCGCCACTACAACTCGGCCGAGCTCACCGAGCTCTACAGGTACTAAGAGACGTCATTTAGGCTTAACCGACTTCAAATAAAGGAGAGATCTCAATTCGACGGTATAGCGCTGGAGCAGTTTGTATCCAATTCGCAGCTACGAGACGTGCCAAGCAGTAGTCAGAAATACTGCAACAGATTGCAGAGCAACATTTTTCTTCTTTTCCGGTCTGTATTTATTTATGAATTATTATTTAACTGTTATGTGTATCTTTAAGACAAAACCTATATTGAGCGGCAACAAGGTGCATCACTAGCAACTATACAGTTCACAAATTTTACTGAGTTCAAAAAAATAAAAATGAGTAATAAATTGGCTTCCGAACATTATTTACATCTTCTTACCGAAATCCAAAACGAAGCATTTTAAACTTTATCGCATTAAACAACAGTTATTTTAGAATTATTGTTTGAATGCGTGTGCTCTGCAATGAATGTTTGTTCGTTTGTTGCGACGCGCAGCTGGGACAGCGACGGGTGGGGCGTGTCGGCCGGCATCCCGGCGGGCGTGCGCGACACGGCGCTGCTGCGCGCGGCGGGCGGCGGCGCCGTGCACGCCGTGCGCGAGCACGACTCGCTGCTGCGCGGCTCCGAGCCCGCGCTGCCCGAGAGCGAGCGCGCCGCCGCCTGGGACCAGTTCCAGCTCGAGCACGCGCAAGGTGAGTCGCCCTGCGCACGCGCACACACGCACACGCACGCACGTACAGACACACGTACGCACTATCACACTCGCAAGCGCGCACCCTATTTTATACTACATTCTACACTGATGTCACAGAATATGAGAAGATTTTTGTTAATAGTTTTTTTTAGATAGATTTTAAGTCTATTGAAAAATTGTTCACCGCTGTGAACCTTCTAATTATAAATAACTAGCTGTTGCCCGCGACTCCGTCCGCGTTTACTTTCATAAAAAAATTATTCCCCTGGAAACTGGATAAAAAGTATCCTATGTCCTTCAGGTCCTTCGTCCTCCAGGTTCTAAACATCCCCACAAATTTTCAGCCAAATCAGTTGAGCCATTATCGAGTTATAAGTGAAGTAACTAACACGACTTTCTTTTATATATATAGCTTAAAAAGAATACGTTTTCTCTTACCTTTTAGAACCCCAGCCTTCGCCCAATGTAAGCAATCAACCACTACTCGAAATTGAGATTCCACCTTTAAATTTAAACAACACCCAGATCAAAACTAAAATAAAGCAAGAAAAGGATAGCGAAGCGAAGGACAAAACGGATAAGCAAGACGAACCTTCCACTAGCAAGAGCGATGACTCAGACAAGAAAGAAGACCTGGTCAAAAAGATTATGAGCATATTAATAGAAAACAAGTTCGATGACACTATACAAGCCAAGGAACTGGCGACGCTCACTCATAATGTCAGAAAGCTCCTTGCGTCGAGACTGCGCGACAGCCGAAGCATAAACGACCCCATCGCAGTAGGAATCGCTCAAGTCCTACTACATGACAGTGATTCTATGGAAACAAGTCAACCCGATAACTCAAAAACACCAACAAGTGCCAGAAAAAAACGTAGCACAACATCAAACCCAACAGATGTCGATACTCACAATGAAGACGTTAATTCCTCAGATCCTGAGTGGGTCGGAGATACTAGGTATGAGATTAAGAAGAAAAAACAACAAGATGTCATTGAAAGTTATTACAACGAAACAGAGCCAGCCGACAACAGTGCGAGTACAAGCAATGTACAGAATGATAGGATAGAGGTTGATAAGGATAATACAAAGTTTGGTGACTCTAATAATGGAGATAGTATTCTTATAAGTGACGACGAGGTTATTGAATCTCAGCCCCCGCCCGCTGTCGAAAGTGTAGCAGCACATAACAATTCTACTAACACTCAAACCAAGACCAAAGTTAAGAAAGAAAGAAAAAGCCATACTAAAGCCAAAACGACTAAGAAGCCGGAAAAACCTTTGCAACAAACAACAGATAATAAAGATAAAAGAGAAAATGTACAAATTGAAGTAGATAATTCAGCGAAGGAGATAGTTCCTCTGCACCCTTCATTGCTACTGAATGTCAATTTCATTAGGCTAGTGTCTAATGTGTATCTGCGCGGTAACTCGAAGTTGTCTGAAGACGCGGCGATGATGGCGGCCCAGTACAGCACGAGCAAAGCCAGGAGCGAATACGAAGCGACTGGTGCTCCTATTACTAGTGGATCCTTGTATGAGATCGCTGTAGAGGTATGTAACTTTTAGAGGAGATACAAAACGAAAAAAATATAAGTTATAAAGTGGCTCTTTTTAAAGTTATGATTTAATTTATAATTCTCTCTGATAAAATAAGTTTGATAAAGTAAGTAGTATTTTATAAACTAAACTTTAAATAAATAAATTTGAGTTTATAAATTATATTTTTTCCGTATCTACTTAAGTACGATATACAGTTTGTATAATTTGAATAAGACGTTAATCATAAATATTTTTTTATCCAACAGCATCTAGGTATAAAACAATTGAAGCAAATATACGATATGATTACAATGGGGCCTCACGATGAACAGCAACCGTCAGTTGCTACAACTAGTTCTGAAACGCACAAAGACGATGATGTACAAGTGATACCCGATAAACCTCCGAAAAAACCTAAACCTGGCCCCAAGTCTATGAAGGTCGCAGGCCCCAAATCGAAGAAGAAGAAAATGGAAGACTCCATAGATTTAATCGAGGATGAAGTTACAGTGGTGGTTGGCAAACCCCAGGCGCCAGAACCGACACCTCAAAATGTCTATCCAGTGGGAATGTGAGTGCTTTAATTTACTTTAATATATATTTATACATGTTATTTTCTTGAATTAAATTTTTACTGTAAAATTTGATTTATTTGCAGGTTTATTGGGCCAAACAAAGGCGCTTCAGAACCACCGATCATCGAAGAATGTATCCTACCGGACGACGACGACGATGATATTATAATAACTTCACAGAAGCCTCAAGCAACCGATCAACCGGAAACGCCCATCCAAACTGTAACCTTACAGAAGCTCCTTTCTAGTGAACCAAAGCCAGTCAACATACAACCCGACCAGCGTGCTGTTTATGAAATTAAACGTCAGCACAAAGATTCACAGGATCCACATTCTAGTGTTCCTGAAATAAGTGGAACGTGTAAACCAAAAGACGCGCAACGCCCTGCCGTCAACTATGGACGGCAACGAAAAAGCATGCAATGCACAGTTACTAGCGAAGCGTCGAAGTCAATCGAAGTGCAGCAGGTGCAAAAAAACCTGATCCCCGAAAACGGACCGATTATATATATCGATAGCGGAAATATAACGAACGTGCCTGTTCAGAGCAACCCACAGCCCGTTTCCGAACCCATCTGCCTCTCCGATAGTGACGACGAGCTGCCAGCCCCATCCGCGCGCGGGGCTCCTGTCGCTGTGCACTACTCGCTTAGCGCACCAAATGCACCACCACTGGCTAGCAAAGCTCATATTACACCAACATCGGTCAACCAGCCACAGACAAT
>JADANM010005443.1:6617572-6668594 GCA_026213755.1 Eurema hecabe
CCAGTAAAATGTTTTGAAGAAAATCCTTCCTGGAGCCCAATTTTAGACTTAAAGCCAGGTTAGTACTTCAATTGTTGGAAACTTAAAACTGTATAATATACTTATATATCTTTATTTATGATGTCTTTTCTTCTAGCTTTACCATTTAAAGGATTAGTTTGTGGTGGAAAAGGAAGTGGAAAGTCAACCTTTTTACGATACTATATTAATAGGCTTCTAAAGAACAGCCCAGTACTTGTTGTAGACTTAGACCCTGGTCAAAGCGAATTTACAGTCGCTGGTAATATCTCAGCTACTGTCGTTGAATCTCCTATATTTGGACCTAGTTTTACACATTTAAGAACACCAAAAAGGTAGGTCTCTGTAAGATTTATTTGGACAAGGACTTAGATCAAAATATGTCCTTCTGTATCAGAAGATATGTACATTCAACATTTTCTTACTGTTTCAGATCACTCAACATTGGAATGATCAGTGTTATGGATAACGTAACTCGTTACGTAAATGCAGTCAAGAATCTAGTCACCTTTAGCAAATCCAGCTTTCCACACTTGCCCTGGGTTATTAATACTATGGGTATGACAAATGGCTTAGGGTTGCAGCTTATAACACTCATCATAGCCATAACAGAACCGAATTTCATCCTGGAGTATGATTCGAAAAATCCCAGCAAGCGATATAAAACATACCTGACTATAAGAAACATTATTAGTTTGTTTAAGAAATTTAGGAATTCAAAGTACTTTTGGGGGGTGGATTGTCCTGATTTAGATTACATGCATATCCTGGCGCCGTCTGCGGACACCATAACCACAAGTCGATCGTTGGCCCCTCGTGAAGAGCGTTATTTGAATTTCCTTGCTTATTTCGGACAGTTGACCAAATGTATCAATCCTAAAGGATGGTTGCTGGAAATACCTCCATATGAGTAAGTATTTACAGATTTTGTAGAATAATATAATAATACACTCCCTTGCAATAAATAGGTAGATAATTATCATAATAGCAATGCATATTGCACCAAGAACTAATTCTAGTCAATAGGCGTATTTATTTAAACAAAATTCAAATGATCGTATTTCTAATAGCAAAATGATAATAAGTCGCCTTAGTGTGTATGATTCATATTTAAAAGAAAAATAGGAAATGAAAGAAACTAAACGAATTAATTCACATGAGTACCGTATATTTAGGCCTATATTTCATACAAAGTTAAAAATTATTATCTGAAGGTTTAAATAAAATTTCAACTATGTTTTCAAGATTGGAAAAGTTATTTCTAGTTCTACATTAATTTACAGTCCTTGTTTCTTTTATTTTTAATTTCAAACCAAGTATTACGTCGGTCGGCTGTATTGTTCTATGACGTCACTATAGGTATGCTCATAATTGCGATTTGGTTATCACCAAGATTGCTAGAAATATGTCGTTCAAAAAGAATATATACCTATTATATTTAGCGATATAGAATATGAGTGTTGTGGTAACGTTTCTCAAGTAAATGTATATAACATAGCTTTTAGAAGTTCACATTTTTGAGGCATTCGTAACCAGTAACCGCAACATATTTCTTCCATATTATTGTTAGTGTAAAACCAGTTCGGCCCATTACTTGCACGTCGTCACCTTAGGTTTTATAAATTCATGACGCATCGACCATCGTCAGCCAATGATGTCACGTCAAAAGCAAAATATATCAAAATAACATATAAAATATAAGATTTTAGTAAAAGTAGGTGCACTTACAATACAGAAGCTTATGTTGTTAATAAGTTAGTACATATGATAGTTTTTTGACATCAACATAGTTATGACTTGAATAAGTTTCGTATGAGCTCACATCTATTATGATGGCCTATACAAATTATTTATGAATAATTTAAATTATCTTAAGATACAAGATTTATTCAAGAAGTAATTTAGAGTCATTGTTATGGAAATGAGTAATAGATAATACCTACAGCTCCCGGAACGATGACACACCACGTCCGACCGCTAATGCAGCAATCGCTGATAACATTTTAATTTAGTATGTCTCTAGCTTCTTAATATTTTATGTTTGTGCGTCGTGTAGACCCCCTCCTCAGTGGGGGCTATGACCTTGATATGAATTGAATTCAAGAATATGTTACTTATAATGGTTTTAAAGTATATTTAACAAAATCAATCTCTGTTGCAGAGTTAACCTGAAGGATTTGTATATAGCTGTAAATATACCACTCAAAGATTGTATTACAAAAGTGATCAATGGTAAAGTGGTTGGGTTGTGTCAACACAACTCAAGTACACAATGCAAGGACAGGGTGTTTACACTGTCTGAACACCCACTGCTGTGCCTCGGAAGTGGTAACAATATAATTAACACACTTTATATTTGATTAATTGGTTGTCACTTGCCACCTAAATATGTTTTCATCAACTAATTGGCTATTGTTGCCTTGCACTCAAACAGTGTATGGAAACAACAAAAACTTTTATAAGGGACATAATAAAGATTTTATGACTAAAGATATAAACATTAAAAAGATAAGAATATAGTTACATTTATTTTTTTATAAAGAGAAAGTTAAATAATTTTCAAAATAAAGTTAGTTAACTTTACTGTTTTTCTAGTACATATAAAACACTTATAACAATAGAGACATTTACATAAACTATAATTTTTTATTCTATCATCCTTCAAGTAATACTAAATGACTCAATGATGATGTAACTCGAGCAAAGTACATCATTAATATCATATTTGTGTTATCAATATAAGTGCTATAATATACAAGTTGATTATCTGATAGTGCAAATGTTTGCAATACAAATATATACTGTTCACAGGTCTGGTAAGAGGAATTGACTGGGAAAAGCAAGTTTTGTATGTTGTTACACCCTTGCATGTTAGTAAACTACAAAAAGTCAACGCAATTTTGTATGCAGACTGGGCTCCTGACCTTAGGGGTCAAGAAGCTCACCTCCCCGTAGGCACAGTAGTTCCGTACACAATGACTGCGCAACAAGACCAGATGGAGCTCATGGTTGCCCCCAAGAGAAGGTTTAATCCATTGCAGCTATTGAAGATGACAAGGAACATAATGACCAATTGAAAGCTCAGTTGATTAGTTAATAAATTTGTAATTGGAATATATCCAAGACATCTTAAATTATAAAAGGAAGTCTAATTATGTTAATTCATGTATATTTGAAAGATAATTTTGTACTTACAATACTAATAAAACATAACATAGACGATTGAATTTTAACTTAAATATTTTCCCCATCCTAAACCTTTGATTTATAAATGCTGTATTAAATTTTATAAAAGTCAAAAAGTCTAGAAAAGAATTATTAAACATGGGGTTCACATAATTATTAATAAATTATATTAGCATGCAATACCATACTGAAGTTAAAATTTCACACAAAAAATAGATTACAAAGTAACTGCCCTAAATGATCAGAATTGAATAGAACATCTCCGAGATGTGTCTCGCTGACAGGCACTTAGCTGAGTCAGAAAGGGGCTTGCGCTCCATGTCAAATAAACATCCTACATAATTTATACACTATTTTATTGAAAAATTAAAATACAAAATACCAAACTAAACAATAAGAGTCTCGCTGAGACAACACCGGTCGAGGAATAAATCTATAAATTGAAGAAATGCTACTTGATTATATAACATGATAGTATAGCACAAAATTCTTGTGAGCCCAACGAACGAGGGCCCACCCTCGCCCCCGAC
This sequence comes from Eurema hecabe, assembly GCA_026213755.1. Classification (NCBI taxonomy): domain Eukaryota; kingdom Metazoa; phylum Arthropoda; class Insecta; order Lepidoptera; family Pieridae; genus Terias; species Terias hecabe. The sequence continues at coordinate 6,621,307 of JADANM010005443.1, forward strand.
TACTCTGTTAAGGCAATTACGCTTATTATTTATAGATAATCTATAAAATATACAAGTACCGATTGTGAAAGTATAGCCACACAAATACTGAGTGGGTGTGCGTGCTACGCGGGCCGCGACATCGCGTCAGCTGTCAGTATCAGGAGGAAGCACTGTGTGGCCGACATCGCGACTGCTGCAGAGTTCGAGTCGATTCAAACTTAAGTTTTCAGGCAGTATGCGAACAATTCATAATCAGAGTTCTTGCGACAACAGCACAATTACAGCAGAGAACACTTTGTCTTCTTCTTCTTCTTAACTTGTAACGCGGCACGAGTCGCCGTCTCGAACACCTCGCGCACGCCCTCCTTGCTCTTCGCGGAGCACTCCAAGTATGCGAACGCGTTGATCTTCTCCGCCATGGCGCGCCCCTCCTGAGGCTTCACCGGCTCCTGTTTCATCTTACGTAGCTCGTTGATCGTCGCCGGGTCATTGCGCAAATCCTTTTTGTTACCAACCAGAATGATAGGTACGTTGGGACAGAAGTGCTTCACCTCCGGTGTCCACTTCTCAGGTATGTTCTCGAGCGAATCTGGCGAGTCCACCGAGAAGCACATGAGGATCACATCTGTGTCTGGGTATGACAGAGGCCGGAGCCGGTCATAGTCCTCCTGACCGGCCGTATCCCATAACGCAAGCTCCACTTGTTTGCCATCAACCTCTATATCGGCAACGTAATTCTCAAATACTGTCGGCACATACACTTCCGGGAATTGATCTTTACTAAACACAATCAACAGGCAGGTTTTACCACACGCACCATCACCAACGATCACTAATTTTTTACGTATCGCAGCCATCGGTCCTGAAAAAGAATGAAACGCAAATAATTACTATGAGCGTCAACGCCTTTCATGACTTATAAATATGGCCGCCGTATAGGAATATGGGAAGGGAGTAGTCAGACAAGCCCTCAAATGTGAATAAGCACCTGAACTAGCGGAAGAAGAACAGCACCACCACATAGTACCCTCACATACGAGGGTTAATATTTAGTATATTTTGTAGATACCTGAAGATTCTGGCTAATTTCTGCAGAATATTGACCTATCGACACTTTTAATCGTCTTTGCTCATCACAAGCACTTTCGAGTTTCGTTTCATTCGCACGCTAGTGTTGCTACATAAAATAATTGAGTTGGTGACCGATGTCGTGGAAATGCTAACTCAAAATTACATAACAACTAATTTTATGTATTTATCATGTCCTAAGTTATTAACTTAAAAACATGACCTATAACTAGTAAATTGAACTACTTACAATTTTATAATATGTAGTTTACAAGAAAACACAAGACAAATAATTGCAAGGCCAAAAAATAACGTCTTATGAATAGACTTTTTCTTTTATGACAGTGACAGTTTAATGTTACTCTAGATACGTTGCTTTTTGACTGTATTATTTGTTTTTATTTAATATTCGAAGATAATATTTTGTAAACTCTAAAATATGATACATGATATTACCTTATATTATAATTTTAATGTTTGTATTCCTCTGATTACGACTATAATAACTAATTTCTATTAAATAAAATATTAAGATAAAACTAAAATATACATACCTTAATGTTGTTGCATTAGTTTGTTAGCAAGAGGCATTATTCCAGTTCTTTTACTTTTATCGTCCCCAAGTATGACTTAACGCAATTGTTTCCCTATATTTTGAATATTTAATTATTTTGGCAAAAAGTAGAAATAACTTATGAAGAGTGTATGAATAGTTGTTCGTATTTAAAGAAAATAAACCGATACACACAGGCGGCGGTTTCGTTTCTTATTTATAAAATATGTATTGTTAATGAACTGGGCTAGGCGTCATTCATTCATAAGCCAGAAAGCATTTGGAATATGTCCAATTGGCGAGGTTCATGATTTAAAGTTTAGACTATTTTGCTATTAGCACATTACGGAGTAAGAGTGTATACCTATCATATATATTTGTTTTACTTTATGGTAGTATTGTGATATTTTAAGGGGCATTCAGTCAATATGTGGGTAGTGGGTACCTACATATATTTTGATGGATTTTCGACCGCTAGCAATTACGGCCGCTAGCGGCGAGAAGTCTAACTAGTCTTTATTTTACAATGTCATTGTAATGAGTCGTTAATGAGTGTTTTGCACATCTAAAATTAGTTAATTCCAGAGTAAAACAATCTAAAATGGATAATAACGTTATCCCAATAAGCGATAGCATCAACGTTTATTTTACTTTTATATAAATAGCTTTTTGTTTTTCTTAAAGCGAATAAAACATATGAAATGTAATTAAGCAGAAATCCAGATCCAATAGTAATAGTAATATTTCTCTGTCAAAAGGCCGATCGATCATTTCACACAATCGAAATGAGTAGTACCTGTTCTCAGGTATTTTATAAACCTTAAATACAATCTATTGATTTACGAAAATGACTGCTAATTTTGAGCGACTTAAACGGAAGTGACGTTAAGTTTCGCGCTACATAATTATATAGCCGCAAAACGGTTAACAAAGACTTCAAGTCGCTTCTAGATATAGACATCTTACAGAATGACGTCGTCACTTTGTATTTTGAATACTTTCGTTCAATGAATAGTAAGATATTAAAGAAATAAAAAAATACATATTAAGGTTATCTGCATCTTATATTAATTTAGGTGGGTTAGGAATTGACACACGAGTGACCAATAAAACAATGAAATTTCTTCCCAAATATATTTAGTTTATAAACATTTTAATATAGTCTTGAAGACGAATAGTTACAAAAATATAATAAGTCTTATAAATATCTATGAAATAAAACATTTAAAACATTCACTCTGTCTATAACAATAACCGTCGAATATTAATTCGCAATTCAAATCTAAGTAGGTACGTCTCAAATCCAGATATTTTGACAGATTTGTAATGTCATTTAATTTACGATTTAGTATTCGGGCATAACAGTCAAAACAAATAATTATCAACACGAAGTTTGATAATTATTTGTTTTGACTGTTCGTAACTTTTTTATAAATAAATAACTTTTTGTGTAACGGCGACATTAGTTTTTTAATCTTTTCTTACTCTAGAAGTTAAGACAAACAGTCCAATTATTCCAACATAGATAAAAAAATATATAAATAGATTGGAATTTTGATAAATGGCAAGTTTTTAACTTCTCGCAAACCCTTCTTACTTCCTATTTCCTTATACCTATCAAAATTAAGATTTAGAAAATATAATCAGTATAACATTCGTAGTAATAGTTTAAGAATTAACTTTTATATATATACAATAAATGCGAAATGTGAGTTAAAGTTATACGCAATGGATAGATTGCACTGTGCTTTAGCGTAGTTGTAGCCTATACGTATTTTCCATTTTTACATTATCCTCGAATCACCGGAACCACCTCAAAAATCCTCAGCAATACTCTGAAATAAAAGCAATTGTGTCTCGAGTGAAAAAGTTTTTAAAAGTCGTAAGGCGTTTTGTAATACAATTGAATTAGAATGTTTTTCGTCTTCCGAGTACCTAAGTAAAGAAAGGAAAACAGATACGGAAAGCCTGTCTTAAATTGTTTTGGCGGACTAGTATTTTTGTTTATGCTAAAAAATAAAATGTGACATTTTTGTGTGCCCATATTGCTTAAACGGGATTTTTTTTAATAAACATTCCAGTTGAATTTAGTAGATAATATATACAAGTCTCACAATGGCAGGCGAGAAATTACGAATTTTAAGGTAATTCAAAACATTTGTATATCTTTTTTTATAACAATTGAGAATGACATGCAATAGCAATGAAACGAAAATATCGATATTTAAAGGTTTAAATGCACAGATTTAAGACACTATTATAACCATAGTTGTTACTAATAGTTGTGTACCTAATTGACAAATGAAAAATTGGACTGGGAACCAATATACTGAAGCATATTAATTGTTATTTTTATACACTTTAGTGATAAAGGAAAAACAAATACAACAATTTAAGAATTTAAAAAATTCTATCATGCGGCAGCCTTTACACTTAGAAGAGATCTCTCGCAGACTCCAAGTATAATAGTAGCAAACAGAACAAAGCTTTTTAAAATAAATAATACACCAAAGCTAAATGAAACAGAATTATGCAAGAGACAAATATAATATGAATGATTTAAAGGATTTTGAATACAGAGGAGAAATACAAAAAATGAGGAAAATGGATTAAAATTTAAAAGGTTAAAATGATTTCAAATTATACATAGGATCTTTATACAGGATGTAAAAGACTTACTTCCAAAAATTTGGATACTTAATAATAATATAAATAACAGTGCTCTATATTCCAAATCAAAATAAGTCATATGCACTAAGCTTTAATCATAGATACCATAGTTACAGTTTTTGGAAGTAACTCTTAACACTTTAACACTTGTATATAAATGATAATATAGCGTGACCAATTTTTTCATCATTATTCAATTTCATGTCTCTGATCGGTTGTGAAATGATATGCTTCTTTTAACTTCATAACTAATTTCTTAAAATTCAAAATTTTAAATGGGTTTAATAAGCAATATTATGTAATTTTAGCGAGAGTTTAGTTAAATTTAAGTAGAAAGCACATATTTAAATGACTATTTTTATACAGTACTAGATACTTTGAAACAAGCACAGTTGTGAAATGGAAAGTATGCTTCTTTTAACTTCATAACTAATTTCTTTAAATTAAAAGTTTTAAATGGGTTTAAAATGCAATATTATGTAATTTTAGCGAGAGTTTAGTTAAATTTAAACAGCAACAAGTAGAAAGCACATCTTTAAATGACTATTTTTATACAGTACTAGATACTTTAAAACAAGCACAGTTATGAATAATGAATTTCTTTATTAATATTGAAAAACTCTAAAATAGATTCGTTTTTCTATAAATTTTATTTTGTAAGCTTTGTTTAAAATTAGAGCAGAAATAGAGCAAATTACACTTTTCTATACCTAATAAAATAGGCAATAAAACACAAATACATATTCATAATTTTTATATTGTACTTATTTACTTGATAGTATCAATTTCAACATAATACTTATAAACATATGAAAGAAACAAAACCCACCAGTTAAAATATATTTAAATAATTAAATTAAGTAAAATTTGTGGATTACTAGTTTATGTTTCTTTAATATAAAATGCAGTTCCATCACATAAATGGTATTACACAAAGAATAAGTCACATTAGTCAATCTTTATATTATGTTTAGCAAGTATTTTATTTCTAGAACAATACTACGAGTCTAAAGAACATTTTTAATTTGGATCGCTTTTTGAAATGGATTTAAAAACATTTAACATAGATAAAACAAGGTAATACCCGGCCAGATATAATGAACTTTAAAAAGGGACCATCGAATTCAACTTCGAGGCATTCCAAGCGGTTAGTGTACCGTACGAAAGAGATAGCGTTCTCTGAAGCCGGAATTAGCAGATGGTCTCTTTCTAAAAGCCGATACCATATGACAATTCCACACTTGTACTTATGCAACTCTTAAATATAAATGTATATCGTTTTACGTATAGTTTATTGGTGTTGATGAGAGATTATTTCTTTACCTTCTGCCAGACGGTGACGCCGTAAGCGACGCCGGCGCCGAGCGCGAAGGCGAGCACGTAGGGCAGGAACGCGAACGACGGCCCGAAGCGCTTGCGCATCAACGTCGCTATCATGTTGGCCTTCGCGTCCGAGTACGGGGGGTAGCGGCCGCTGGAGACCACACATGACATTATTATACAACAATCCAAATTCAAATAAAAAAATCTCTATTATATATTTAGTCATATTTACACATATGAGTCTTTGAACTCACAGGCTCCTGAAGTAGCTAAAGATGTATTCGAAATTCTGTATTTCGAAAGCCAGTGGATTTTCCCATTTAATAGAGATATTGACTTGCAAATTTATAAATAATTCAAGATAATAATAAAAAATCCCAAATGAAATTTAATATAATACCTAGTTATATATAATGTCAATGCGCAATTTAATATTTAAAGTGGATCATCTATATTCTTGATTGAACAAAATGTAAGCATCGGCAAACATTAATATGTTTGTGAATTTCTTTTAGAACGGTTCAATAGTTATGATTAGGTCTGTCACTGTGCTCCGGTCTGAAGGGCACTGTAGCCAGCGTGATTACTGGACTAATGAGTCTTAACATCTTATGACTCAAAGTGGGGAGCGTCAATAGTGCATCCCTGCCCAGAGCAAAATTCTGAGTAGCACTGCATTGGTTATGGGCTGGCGTTTCTCTTACCATCAGGAGGGCGTCCAGCGCGTCTCACCACTTCATACAATAAAAAAATAGGTCCTGTGAAACACTAGTCTATCTATATAGCATCACATTATGCAACTAGAGGAGCACTGAAAGATATGCTATTTCAATACATATAAAAGAATACTAACGAAGCCAACTTCTCTCCGATAGCTGCGAAGTTTTTCACGAGACAGCTCTTCTTGTGCGTGAAGGTATCGAACGACGCTTTACCGTGATACGCGCCCAGGCCGCTGTTGCCCACGCCGCCGAAGGGCAGCGTGTCGACTGTTGTGTGACAGAGATAGATATAGAAAAGAAGCTTGGCAGACAGAGATAGCAGTATATTTATGAGTGACTAGTGAGACTACTACTTAGAAAAATGTAGGTAGATATTTTTTTATATGTACTCAAAAAATATAATATGAATATATTTTATTGTTACAACAGGCTGACGTTTTTTATTTATATTGTAATTAATAATCCAATATTTTAATGAAATAAAATTAATAAATTCATATCTATTTACTATCTGTAAAAACAATTTAAAAGTCTTCTTTAAAAAATAGCTTATGATCAACTACTCAAAGGCTGATCAAATTACCCTTAGTACGTGTCAATCGAGTTATTTCTATAGATATATTCTATTCTATTGATAAATAATAAGTATCAAAGTCAATAATTGAGACGTACTTAAAATTGATTTGCCGTTGAGTAGTGTTCGGTGCCTTAGGAATATAAAGAAATATAGAGGCAATCAAACAATCTAATATACTAGGAGCACATGCATTGTGAGGAGATTAACTACAATATTTCTAAAAGCATTATATTACATAGGTATTTTTATATTACACGTGACTAAGTTCAAGATCAGTTTCAAAGATAGTGTTTTTAGTTTATAATTACATTTATTTTAGACAGTTAATTACAACACCTAGAAATATTATCGTAGAAGAATATATATCATGCCTTAGAACTTTACCTCGTAACCTACTTTGTATAAAAACTTAATGCCAATTCTTCAAATAATGCGTAATTTTAAATTAATTGTTTCTCAACCAACCTTCACAATGTTTATTAAACAAATTTAATTTAAGAGTGACGAAATAACTATTTATATTTACTTTATGCTTTTCTTTGTAAATAATAATTGAAATTAAAATATGTGTTTATAAATATGAAGTAAGTTATTCAGTCGTAAGTTTATATATGTATTATTATTCATTTTGATTTCATGATTAAACTTTTACTTTGAACGAACTTGAGCGTTTTTATTTATCTGTATGACATAGTCTATGGTTGAGAAACAATGTCTATGGTGCCAATACCGTACCTCCCATTTGCATCATAGTATCATTAATGCACATTCCTCCGCTAGTCGTGTTATTGACAAAACTCGACTGCACGCTGCTGTTCGTCGTGAATAGGTACAGCACCAACGGCTTTTCTCTACAGCCATAAACAACCACCACCATTAATCATCATAGAGTATAGAGCATTCTCATTTTAATCAAGGAAAATTTTGAAATCGAATTTACTTTTTAAGAGTAGGTAATAGAATTAAAGAAGAAACAAATTATTAAACAATATAAAGTAGAAGGCTTATTTAAAAACGAAGTACCACTTCCACCCACCATTTTCCCGTTGTTAATTGTGAAGGTGTGAATTGTGCAAAGCTAATCTTCAATTTAGAACCCAAAGCCAATTAAACTTGGAATTCGGTTTTATTTTTTTTATAAATGTCGCTGGTTTTTTATCCTTATAACTGATATTTATTTTTTTAACATCAATTATGATTTCTATAAACTAAAATGGTAAAAAGTTATCGAGCATGACTACATAATATAGTAGGTATATATTTCTAGCAAATTTATCTCAAGTCACCAACTTATTAACGAAAGTAAACATTACAGGTAAACACATACAGAGCTACAATAAAAACAATGTTATAAGTTATAACATATGCAAGCACTTGATCTTGACTGGCTTTGACCTCTAAAACGTGATTTGCGTTGCAAATATATAATGTAAGGTTATGACTAAGATACTGTTCGAGCGCATAACATTCCCCCGACACCTATCACCTTTAAGCGGACTAATGCGGTCTTGCACTTTGAATTTCTGTTTATAATTCGATAAGACAAGTTATTAAAAAAACAACATTCTAGAGATTTCGTTGTTGTAATTAAGATACCTTTATCGCTAACGACAGCGGTGGTTACTGATTACATTACGATATGAATAGATTTAAATTAAAAATGAATCTTAGCATGATTTATAAATTCGAATGGAACTATAGAATTTCAAAGTTCAAGATGGCGTCGCTATGACATGTCGGCGTGGAAAAGCGCGCCAAGTCCTTACCGCCATAGAACATTATTGTATCGTTCACACAGAGACTGCCCGAGCGGGTTTGCTCGGTAAACAGTCTGTGGATGTTCTTTTCGTTGCTGAACAGGTATAAAACTAATGGATGCTCCCTGAAATTATCGACCAGCATATTTGGATCACTTTTGGACTTCTAAGCGAGCTATTGATAAGGTTTTTAATGTAAAAAAGTCCGAGGTGAATTAAATCGATTCTCAGTTAATTAAAGTGACATTAAAACAACAGTCGTTGTTAATTTAAATGTTTGTAATAAATTTGAATATTTTTGCAATTGTTGACCTCAACTTTCATTTCATTGTTATGTATGCAATTTTTTTAAGTTTAGAAGTCCAAAAGAATAAATTCCTTTCACACACGAGAAAACCATGATTGGTGCAACCACATAATTTTTGTTGGGTCACAAAACCCAAACAAATTCCCAATTTAAACGGCACATCCCTGTTAAAAAAATAAACGTACATATATAAATTATATAATTTTTCAAATTGCTCCTTTAAAAAAAAACAAAACAAAACATGTCAGACATATGTCAGTTATTTTTAAACTAAATGTTTTAACCCTTAAAAGCAATTTGAAAAATCTTCTGAATTTGCTTGCTTATATCATTAACGCCTTCTAAAGTGATTTTATAATTAAAAAAATCCCAGTTATAATTCTCCCAAAACTGTTATCTGATATGACATTATGAAATGACAGATAAACCTCGAAATTAAAAAAAAGCAAGCGACACACGAGATTCTGAACGATTTCACAAGGATAACGATAACATCACTTAGGGATTCCTAAATTAAAAATATTTTATTTGATCCTAATTGAAAAAAAAATTTTTTTTGAAACATATTAAGCATTTATTTACCAAATTGTTGTTCATTATCATTAATTAATTATAGAATATTATATATATGAAATAATAATAGCCCCAAAAAATTGGATGAATCCCGATGCGTAAGCCCTTAAAGCAAATCGGCCATTTAATATGGCGTTCGTGATTATTAAATGTACTTTGCCCTCAATATCTTATAACCCTTATCATAATTATAATATTTTAATCTTATGGCCAAATAAATCTGAAGATACGCTTCGTTCAGCGACTTACCTTTGGTTAATGAACTTGATGGCTTCATATGCGTTTTCTACAGGGACTATGGGAAGAATGGGGCCGAATATCTCGTCTTCCATAATTTTATCATTACCAGTTACATTGGTTACTATTGTGGGGGATATGTATCTGTCCTGTGGGTCGGTCTTACCACCTATAGCTACTTTGTCTTTGCTCGCATCCAATAGCGCTTGCAGACGGCTGAAAGTTAGTAATATTGTTTATGGCGTATGTAAGTTTAATTTTAGAATTTGTTTTAAATATGGCGCTAGTATTTATGTATAAAATTCTAAATATAAAACTGTATTAGTCTACAATTCTTACTTATTAGTAATATTGATGTAATTGATTTAAACAGATTAAAAAATATCACTTAGATTTTCAGTATGCAAATACTGTGACGTCATAATTATTATAATGGATTATACCTAAGAACGAAGATATTATATTCGAGCTAATTTATAGTATTATTAAATGAATCAGTTTTTGTGTCTTTCTTATCTATTGTAATTACTCGATCAAGGCTAGAGATAATAATTAGTTTTATTTATCAAATCACAATTATCTACTGTTTATAAGCAGTATTATTTAATATTTTTTTATTATTTAATATTAGTAACTTTATTTGGCTTAATTATTATCTGTAATGTTAAAAAATGAATATAGAATGAAACCATTTTACGAATTTTTGAATTATAACTAAAAAGTTATCCAGTTGGGTCAAGGGTGTCACAGACTATATTTGAATTAAAAAAATATTTTAAAAACCGACACCGAATTTTATAATCTTCTTCTCCTTCCTTTATCCTATTTTTATTTACTCTTATTCTAAATCATTTTCTATTTCTAGGGCTAAGCTTTGTTTATAGATGGAGCTTGTCATCAGGCAAACCTCCTGAGTTGCCCACATAAAAAATAAATAAATATTGAAACTGCAGTTTGGTATTGTTATTACGATACAGAGGTCAACGTTATTCGACACGGAAAAAAACTGGAATAAGTTGATATGCGATAACTTGAAATTTGAATTCACAAGTTACTCAACGGGTTTTTAAAACGATATAAACGCATCTTTTTTATGATATAACTTGTAGCAAGGGAAAATTATACTTTTCAATTTTTTTAAAATAAAAAATATCGTATTTCTTCAACAACGCGTACAAGCCAAAATGACAAATGACATTATACGTAAGTCCACGCGGACGGACAACAGCTGGTTTAATATAAATTAAGAAATTAATCTAAAAAGAGAACTATAGCCTCAAGCAACAACCAAATTAAGTTTGGCAACTACGTGATCGTGTCAATGTCAAAATCGTGTGTATTGCCATGTTAGAAAACAAACTTACCCAAAATGCCGTTCGTTAATGATCCTGCATAGATCTGGCGACTTCTGCGGGTCTTCGCCGTACCATTCCTTCAGTACCTTCTTGGCGTGTTCTACGAATTTGTTCTGTACCTCTTTTGTGCACAGTATGTAGTCTGGCGCGATACACGTCTGTCCTACGTTGATGAATTTACCCCAGAGCACCCTTTTAGCTGTCACCTCCATATCTACTGTGTTGTCTATGTACGTTGGACTGAAAGCCAGGTTGGAACATTTTAATGAATGTCTTCAATAAAAAAATAACATAAACCAGGATCCTCATCTTGAGGTCCAGGTATCCTATGAGGAATTCCCCACTATAAAAAAGGTAATTTCTGGATATGTTGAAACGATTTTGATTGTTTGTTACTATTAGAACTTATTTTATCTATGTCTAGGGTGAAAAAGCCCTAAAACTAATAATAAACAATTGATTCTTATAGGTATGCGTGTGTAGCCGCCGGTCACAACTGAAAATTACATATAGTATAAATATAATTACATTAGGTTTATTATATGTCTTTGCAGGAAACTGATGCAAGAAAAACTTTAATGGACGATAAATTATTTAATAATTACTTATAAAGTTATAATGCCAGATCAGTTATTAATCTATGCACTTGCTGTAAAGGTCAAATGTTATATTTAAAATACATACCTACATATATTATAAAATCAAATAAAAAATATATACATAATTATTTGATGACCTTATTAACAGCCTAAGGTGAAATCAAATGAGTGATTTGGCATGCATGTACGTTTGTGTGTTCCACTGAAACGCCTAGATTACTGATCACATTCTAAAGAAAGGATTTTTTTTACATTTTACATTAGCTTGCTTCTATAACCGCTTACAAACAAATAAACCCACTAAGTATACTTAACATTTTTTACATTATGAATCAGAAATATTCTTTGCAATAATAATGGTGGTTGCTATTAAAAACTACATTGTTTGATAAACAGTGTATTCTGTGGCAACAAAGTTGCATACATATGGTATGCGAACAATAAAACTTGTACGGATACATTGACATATGTATACATCTCTTTATTTGCTTTGTTCAATATTCAGTGGGCATCCTTCATTTGATTACGAGAAGGGCATTAACCTTAAGAAATAAATATTTATATATTTTATATAGATAGTACTCTTAGTGATTCGGTCTCGATCTAACTTATGTGGACAGAGCGGGACGGCATCAGTTCTAACAGCGTAGTGTAGACGCTTGAGAAACGCTTAGTGGGATAGGCCATAGGGTTTATGCGCGTTTTTTAACGTTTTAAACGCTTCTATGTTTCATCACTCATTACTTACTAATATTATTTTTTTTCTATTTCCAAAAAAATATAACCCGACGGCAAAAGCAAAAATAAACATAAGTAAAGGATTAAATTAAACTATTTAACCGTAATAAATTTGATTAATAATTTTAGATGAATGATTTTGTTGGAATAAAGATTGCAAGGTTATTTATGACACTATTACATACTTTTATACTGTCAAATATTTCTCTCTCATAACCGTTTGGAAAAATGTGTACCACCATTCACACTCAAAACTTCTGTGTTCAACACAGAAGTTGAAACACTTGACAGTCCACACGCTTCGGTAGTTATTTCATTATTATGAAATTGAATACTCCAGTCATCTATTCTTACTAATATATAAAGCTGAAGAGTTTGTTTGTTTGTTTGAACGCGCTAATCTCAGGATCTACTGGTTCGAATTGAAAAATTCTTTTTTTATTGAATTGACCATTTATCGAGGAAGGCTTTAGGCTACATAACATCACGCTGCGACTAATAGGAGCGAAGATATAATGGAAAATATGATAAAAACGGGGAAAATTATTCATCTTTGAGGTCTTCCTTTGCGTGCGCTGCGAAAACGGTTCAAGATACAAAAATAATATGTATGAAAGAATTATTCCTCTTTAAATGATCTAAAAAAAAGTACGCGACAGTATATATCTATCTTCTAAGATTGACTCACTATAACATAATAATAGAAATACATCCGTCGGGGACGAAGTCGCGAGCAACAGCTAGTTACAAATAAACCGAGAAGTCCATTTTATATACATATAACGTGAGAAATCAAACTCAAAGAACTAAAACTTGAATTTACGATCAAATTATTTTTGTAACTTGAATAAACAGGTTTTTTGACACAACGCCTTAAGTATTAATTACTATTCAACTTAGTTATTTTAAATATTCAAATTATTAAAATCAAATTTGAATACAATTCTTTTTCGTCGCATGTCGATTTGCTAATATTATCGTTATGATTGTACTATATATTATTAAGTCTATATAATTCGTGTCTACATTATTATTTTTGTATTTCTATTGAGTAAAACAATATCAATTCAACGACCAAGTCTATCCACCATAAGACTTTAAAGACTTACCTATATAAAGATGGACCTATTGCGTAGAAAAGTGAAAATGACGTCATACTAATTTCATTAAAAGATATTTCATAACAAGTTAATATTAAAAGGAATAGCTAAAGACTTACCTTTTACCACCTAACTCCAAAGTAACCGGCGTCAGGTTCTTAGTAGCAGCACTGTATATAATTTTGCCGACATTGGTACCGCCTGTGTAGAAGATATAGTCAAATCTGTGCTTAAGTAGTTCTGTAGTCTCTTCGGGCCCACCTTGCACTGTGATTATGGCATCCTGTGGTACATAATGCTTATATTAAAGAACGTACGAGGAATCTCGCGGAAGAGTGGTGCGTGGTGGAATACCGATGGATTTTAGTCGGTAGTAGCTTGAAGGAAGCATATCTATACGAGGAATTACCATCGTAAAGAAGTTAGGTAATTACCACCAGTCTTTTCCTAATTTGAATGAATTATACACATACTACATTCTCAGATGTATTTTAAAATGAAACAGGACAGTGTTTGACCACGTTATGTGATGAAGTTATGGTCACGCATACTTGATTCATAAAAACGTCAAACTATATCCAATTTCATTATTTATTCTTCGTTTGAAGATCCCAGGATTGTATCTATCGATTAACAAAGTCAGCGTAAAGGAGTTTTCAGTCTGAAGAACGCAAAAGCGAATCGCATGTTTAACTCTAAGTTAAAAATAACTTGCGGCCAGCACATCAGATGGAATATATAAAAAAAAAGATTAATCTGATCTTTTAACTTGTAATCATGATATGACTAGTTTTAAGATTACTAAGCAGTTTTAAGTCAGTTTTTACATATTTTTTCGATGCGATGGCGTAATACTTATACATTTTTTTTTTGTTTTTAAACGACTAGACTGCCTTGGGATCGGTGTTGAAATGAAAAAGAAGACGGAAACAAAACAATCTATGTCATTACGTGATAACGCAATATATTCCTCGGATGAGAGTTTAAAAGTCCAATTTGAAATTTAAAAGGCTACTTCTGAGATAAAGTCCTATATAAAAATAGCAAAATGTATATAACATAAGGTAAATATATAATTTTGCGTAATTCCATGTTCCCTATAAATTGTTTATCGGATACTGATAATTAATACACTCAGGTTATTTGCATCAGGATTGTGGATAAAGCGATAGAAAATGTTGCTGAGAACACACATTAAATAGTAGGATTGTTACACGCAGGTTTTATTTTCCTTACAATTTGAAGGCTATATAACCGGCTTGAAGTATATTGAAGTATAAGTATTTCATTAGATGTGTCATCGAGTTTCATTCAGTGCGTGGAAGCTTCGGATGGTTATTTTTTTCCTTTCCGTTCACCTTTTCTCGTTTTTTAAAGCCCAGCAATGCATTCCCAAAGAACTTAGCTTCACAACTGTGTATGGACGATGAAAATTGCTTACGTGACACGCTTTACAGTTGCCCGTTACAAAATAAAAATCATACTATAATCACTGTAGTCATACTTACATTATCTAAATACTTCGGCAAAGTCTCCGCGACGAAGTTGGCAGAGGCTACCGCTAGTTCGCTGGGTTTGACGATGACCGCGTTACCGGCCGCTATGGCACCAGCCATGGGTAGGAGCAGCAGCTGTAGGGGGTAGTTCCAGGCCCCTATGACGAGCACCAGCCCGTACGGGTCGTTGTGGATCACTACGTCATCTAGGATGTTCACGATACCTTTTTCTGGCTGTTGGTAATTGATACTGTTAATAGAGTACATGCATATAACTTAAAAGAAAAACGAACTGTTTTCTAATGTTTATTGCAACAAAAACACATCTATATAATTATTCAATAAATGTATGTAGGTAAAATAGTAAAATAATGTTTTCAAATTCAAATAATAATCATAACTGTACAACTATAATTTAAAAAAAAATGTTCATCATTGAAGAGGTCTATCAATACCAATCTATACTAATATATATAGCAGTAGAGTTTGTGTGTTTGTTAAATTGTAAGGGGATTTAAAGAACCGATTTTAAAAATTCTATCGCCAATAGAAAGCCACATTATTGCTAAGTGTTATAGGCTACTAGCTGTTGCTTGCGACTTCGTCCCCGTCGGATCTATTTCCATTATTATGTTGTAGTGAGTCAATCTTAGAAGATAGACATATACTGCCGCGGACTTTTTTTAGATCATTGTATGTATGTATGTAGGCAGGCTCGGGCTAGTTTCCGCAACTCGACGACTACATAGATCATTTAAAGAGGAATAATTCTTTTATACATATTATTTTTGTATCTTGAACCGTTTTAGCAGCGCACGCAAAGGAAGCCCTCAAAGATGAATAATTTTCCCCGTTTTTTCCATATTTTCCATTATATCTTCGCTCCTAGTAGTCGCAGCGTGATGTTATGTAGCCTAAAGCCTTCCTCAATAAATAGTCAATTTAATAGAAAAAGAATTTTTCAATTCGAACCAGTAGATCCTGAGATTAGCGCATTCAAACAAACAAATTCTTCAGCTTTATATATTAGTATAGATATAGATAGATATAAAAAAGGATTGTTAACATTATGCCCAACGAAGTGGACACGCGTCAGCTAGAATAATATATAGTTTTTTAACAATAACAATTCAGGCTGTATCATTAGCCATAATTAAGTTTTGTTTTTGTATGCGAGACGTCATTTGGTCAAATGTATTATTTAGTAAAAAAATATTTTGGCTTAAAAAAATAATAAATGGCTTCGTTATTTAGCGACCTTGGTAATATAATATATAATGTCATACGTATAATATATCTAGGTGGTATAAAGTTATTAACACGTCAACTTCCGTCAACATAATATTATTTGGATATTTCTTAAGCCGAAATTATTATTAAATTTATCAAATATATACATAAATAATAATATTATTAAATTCAAGTTTATGTAATAGTATGATAGATGCTTCAAATTTGTATATTCACCGATTCCTTTTTTCTAGTTGTCGTTCCTCTTTTAGGATTAATAAATAGTTTTTATTACAATAGCGCTACTAGTTTTTTTATCATTCATAATTATAACCTATATCATAAGTCATCACCATACCATTACTTTACAATTACAGTTATATCTTTTTATTTTAATAGAGCAGAGATTTTTGCCGGTTTATCTCTGCAGATAATGTTTTACTAGCGCAGGTAATATATTTTAGTGTTATACTATATGTATTCTAGTTGAATAGAGACATGATTGACTATGTCATAAAGCAATACACTATTGTTAACATATATCATGAAATTTACGTCGCTTTATTTACAAAAAAAGCTACTACGGCATAATAATTATATTATATATATTTATTTGACCTTTGACACTAACCTTACCTAACCTACTACTTTGAATGTATAATTAATTATAGAAATAGGTATTATTATTTTAAAAATTCAGTACATTTTTTTGTGAAACGTCTCATTTACATTGTAACATTACGTATTTATTTACACAATTACCATTATTATTAGATAGAGGAGTTAGAATCGATGCGACATCGCCGACATATATTGTAGTGGAGCGTCTAACGAAACATTCCACTACAACAATATATATGTACGTTTTGAAATGTTCTATAAGTCATTACATTACCTACAAAACATAACCCTTCGATAACCATAAAACTTAAAAAAAGCATAACAAAATGTTTGCTTATGGAGCCCCAAAAGAGCGCCATAAACGGAAGTGACGTGAAAGTTATGACAAGATTGTATTATATCATTCCCACATGAACGATACAGAAAGATAACGTGTATTTTGAAAATTTTCAGAGGAATTCAGAATTTTAAAATATACTTTTTTAAAGATTAATTAAATATTAAAGAAAGTATATTTTCACTAATTAAATTATTAAACTGTTGTGATAAACTTATTATATAATGATAAGGATGTTTTAGTTGCAGTAATGATTATTATTAAAAAAAATTCATTCATTTTCAAGTTAGGTAAACGCTTTTGAATTGTATTGACTTACCCTTTCAGGTTTAACCCAATCATCCAAATAATGCAGTGTATTCCTCAAATCATTCATAAGGTAATCAACCTCCAACAGCACAGCTTCAGTCTTGCTCCTTCTGAGGTCCTTTTGCAGGACATCCACCATTTCATTGTAGTTCTCTTTGTACATACGGAGCAAGTTCTTCAGTTGCTTCCGTCTCCATTCAATTGGTTTTGTCACTCCTCGATTAAAAGCATCCCGTGCTTTTTCCACCGCCTGACAACAATGATTTTATTATTGTACAAGTGTTACTCTAACAATGCATGTGAAAGATGCTAAGGATGTTAGCATGTTTTTACTGTTTCGCTTAAAAATTATGGAATAGATTTATGATATTTCTTATGCTGGTATAGTCACAGGAATAAAACTACACTTTGTGTTTGATATATGATAAAGTGAAGGAAAGATTGTTAGGACCTATTGACCAGCTCTGTTAGCTTCACTTAATGTAAAGAATGAAAAAAATACCTCTGCAATATTCACTGGTTTTGGTTTGGAGTTAGAAAGAGTACCTGAAACAAAATTGTACATAAATTATTATTATAGAAAAATAATAGTAACTGCAAGTTTTCTTTTGATATGTAATAATACATTTACATATACAAAATCCTGCTAATAATATTAGTATGTTTGTTGGTCTTTGATGAGTGTGCCACTAAACTTGACCGTGTGAATATTATAAAAGAAATACAAAAATATAAAATATATAATAACTACAACTTATTGTTTGCAGGCTTAGCACGATATAAAGTAAAATATTAAAATTAAATACATAAAAAAGTTAGATCCATTAATATTGTGGACATAAACAGATATTTCGAATTTAAATCTTTTAATATAGATCAAGAAACATAATATACATATAACTAAACTATATATTATGTATGCATATATATTTATATCTATACCCTATTCCATACAGCCCATGACACTACTCACTACACAGTAATAGATTATAGATAACTAGATAATACATTCGTGAATATTGCATTTTTACGTTACACACACATCACAGCGGAGCAAGAAAGTGGTCCCTGAGCTGACGCTTCAGAGTACGCCCACTCACTCCGCCGCAATCCTTCTTCATGAAATTCTTAAAATTTGGATGTAAATCGTTGAATAGTGTTCTGTTTAAATAGTCTCTAAGATTTAAATTTAATAAAGGGTATATAAATAAATAAATATAATAATCAAAAAAATAAATAATCCATTCACATAAAAACACTATAACTGTTGGTAATGCACAAAAAATTTTCACTGGAATCTATTCTTATTCTGTAACTTGTGAATTTCTTAAAACTGTGAGCCATTTCAGTGAACATAAGGTTGTGGTTATGGCTTTTGGTACATTTCTCTGTATCCTTGTCATCCTTTAAAAATTATGTAAGAAGTGCCTAACCCCACACCGAAAACAGTCAAGAAAATTATAACAGCAAACTATACTATAAAAGGTCTAATAAAATGAATCAGGAAAGTCTTGAGTAAGATAATAAATTTGACTCTTATTAATGGTTATTGAACATGTTGAATTAGTTGATGTATATGCAATGCAGTAACGTGGAAGAGTGGGGTTTTGGTCAGTACAATAAATTATTACCATTATTATTACAAGTCATAAAAGGATATAACCAATGGTCCTTTCCTTAAAGTGCATGGATTTCCTGAGAATTTCCCCCCCTAAAAAAGGGTGAGAATTCTCAGGATCCTTTATGCTCAATTTTTCGGCCAAATGAACTATCAATATCTATTAAGTCATAACAATATGTAAGCCTTACATTTCTAGTCATAATGTATAGACATGTACATAACAGTTTTAACGACTGCTTTTATGAATTATTCAATAAAAATAGATTATAATACATTTTCAGCGTAGCATTACGCATTGCTATCATTATACAATATGTATTGAAAAATTAATAAAGCACACATTACTTATTACATAAAAAGTTGTTAAATCATAGGTATAATATTATAACATTTTTTTAAAACATGTACTTATAAGCGGATATTAAAATAATATAACTACTAATTTTTAAAATTATAGGGCATACAATTTTTAGTCTAAGTATTCAATCTCAAAATGAAACCAATTAGTAATATTATCAAAATTGTTCTATATTTAGAGTCATTAACAGATACGTGATAAGGTCAATTTAAACCGATATGATTTACAAATAAATGTAACAGACAAAAAAATATCATACAAATCAAAAGGTTTGTTGGACTAAGTTGAAATAGGCGAAAATCTACTGAGACGGTTATTCCAATATTAATATTCCATAGCAAAACTCACCCAATGCCATCTTGAACAAATCAAAAACTTTTAAAGTATAACTGTATTCAATTTAACTCACAGGACACTTAACTAAAACTGTTTTATAAACGACAACAAAACGCACAACACACAACCGATAACTGTTCAATTCTAGTGAGCAAATAAGTAGAAAATAATTCCGTTATTGTAATTATAAACGATGAAATAATCACTAAGGATTAAGAAATATGTAAGTATTATAAAATATAGCAATACAGTTTGATAACAAGATAGAGTAGAGTTTCTAACTTTTCATTGAACTGTCAAAATCAAATGTCTAGGAACTGTTATATAGAAGGTTGATTGGTGTGCACCGATAAATTGTGGCAAATTTCCCTAAAACATATCTTTTGAAAATGAAATATATGAATCCGAATTTATAATAGTTTAAATGCGATCGTGTAAATGGTTGTATTATACAAAATAAAGTCCTAGTAAGAAGAATAACTATAACAAAAGTATAAAGTCTTCTGTATATTCTTCTAATTATTAGAACTTGTAGAGTTCATGTACTGTGTACTTTTTCCAATATTGTAGGAAATATTTGATAAGAAACTGGCAAGTCGCATTTGAAATTCGACATTGACATTGATTGGTTTGAAAATTGAAGTAAAGACCTCCACTTTTGTAACTCTCGAATGTGAAAGATAAAAAGTTGAAAATGAAACCAAATTGTCAGAGATTTTTAAAAGAGCTTTTTAATATTGAATAGTACTTATATTACTTATATTCAATATTAAAAAGCTCTAAATCCTAAATATATTATTCAAAAAGTTTTGTATTATAAATACAAAACCCCGACGTAGCTTAATTGCTAAGGTAAAAAATACATTGATTAGACTAGAGGTAATATTGTGCGTCAACTTTTTCGGAGGATTGTTTCGCTGTGATATTAAATATTTTATTACAAACATTTAGAAGAGATCATTTGAATATGTTATAAATAAAAGGTCATCACGCGTAATTGCTATAGCTATTTGAAAGGCGTTATGAATGTGATAAAATGATCTTACACAAGGAAACGTCCAATATATGTATCAAACACATAAATAATTTTCTACTTCAGTAATAGGTGAAGTGGATAACGCTTTCGCTAGATATGGATAACGGAAATCTGGAAGATTCCATTGCCATGGTATAGGCCGTTTTCAGCAGGGAAATCTTAAATCCTAAAAAGGACCAATACGTCGGACTTTTACTAACCTAATCGTCTCTGGTCACGTAGTGGTCACAGGCATCTTTGCATGCTGTTTCGAGACAGTATGGGTTGGTCTTTAGCAATAGATACAATTGCGCTAAACTATTTCGTTGATTAAGGCCGAGAAAACCACAAAAAAGGCAATGCAATTGTATAGGTATATGAACAGGAATCCTTTGAGTCGAGAGTCCTTCATTAGTATAATACCTAATATCATAAATCGAGTTAAATGAAATCGCGAATTTTAAGTAAGTTAGTAAGTAAGATTTTTTTTTCTTTTTTTTAATATCACGTAATATTAATTATTAAGTTAAGCTGAGCATTTGAATTTTTTATTATGGTTGTTTGAATTTTTTAAATGACATAAATGTCTAATAATATTGGTTGCATAATTAATTAAATATCCGTATACGGACAAAGGTTTATTATTTAATAACTAAGTTACGACATTTTATTGCTCTTGTTTACCTCTTTCAGCATTGATGGTCGACAAGATTTTTATTACACCTATTCATTTTTTTATTATTATAATCTGTAATTATCCTTAAAAGTAAATAATTATTGTTACCTAATTGTTTTATTTTATATATTTTTATCACTTACACATAGAAAATGTACGTAGTTGATATATCTACAAACTAATAATATAAGGCAAATGTATAAAATCAAGCAGAAATACGATTCAATCCCATTAATATATAGATTAATGTGATAGGATATGTACGTTATATATGTGTTAACAATAATGGAATACACATGCTTTGTTCTTTTACATGCTTTTATTTAATTTGCCATGCAAGTTTTTTTTGTTGAAATCTTGCAACACTTTTTTTGTAGTACCTAAATATCTTCATCGGGCGAAGTTGAAATTTTGAATACACGTTTTGTTTAGATGACATTGCATGATCATGTATATGACGTCATTCTTGATATAACGTGGCAGAATATCCAATATGGTGGACATGTTATATGACATATAGGTATCAAACGATAACTCGAATGTCACAAAACTTGTTCTAAATACTTAATAAGTAATAAATATTAACAATTTAAAATTATAGGTAACATAAGACCGTACTGATTTCAATAATCTGGGCGTTGTTAGAAACGTCATCAATAAATTCACTTATAGTCCAATAAAATTGCGATGGTAGGAAACCCGTAGGAAATGATTTTACGAAGCTCTTACAAAGCTAAAATTTATTTTGTTAATTTTTATATATTTTAAATAGCGAGTGGAGTATTTAGTTTATATTATTAATACAAATACACCAATTGATGCCATATTAATCCCCTGTAGTTCATTATAATTTTTAGCTAGCTGCGATTTTCGCCTGCATACCCGTGCCTACTGCGGAAATTCTTAGTGTATTAAATCACCCAAAGCTTATCATATACATAACATAGCTATTTTATATTGTAAACAACGAAATATACGAAAATATATTTTTTCAATTCTACACTTAGTTCGAAAGATGTGTGCGTTAATTCTGCACGTTCGGCTTTATCATTACAGAGTATAAAACAAGGGCGCTTTCTTCTGTCTGTATCCTATGTAAAACTACTAACTAACCAATTTTCATGCGATTTTTAGAGCGACTCGAGAGGAAAGTTTTTGTGTATAATACATGCATAAATGCAGGCAAAGTCGCGGGCCGCGACTAGTATTTGATTAACTGTATTAGTATTTGTTTTAACATTATGTTAAGCTGTTGTATGTCAGTGTCATGAGTGCAGTTGAATGCAAATTGTCCTTAATAAAGGAATTTTAGTTCAAACTTAGCGCAGTTAAGTAATCCAAGGAGATCAGGGGCTGCGCGCGCAAATAGTGTCAGGGTTAACAATTATATTGCTTTACGTATAATTCATAATTAATAAACTGTAATGAGATGAAAAATATAAAACGTATCAATTAATGAATTAACAAGGTTGCCATGTTTAAAAAATATAAAATTTTACTCTGTCTCTTTTAGCGCGTAAAATTCAATGACTTTTCTCGTTTAATATTTTCGGTTCATTAAAGGATATAAACTGTATGAAGTTAGCAATTAAATAATGTGTTTTTTTAATAAAAAAAATTAACAATCGACTTAATTCATTAATATATTCCGCTTGCAATTAAAAAAAAATCTTCACTATAATACTACTATAGGTAGATTCAAATTTTAAATGTTCGTATATTATTAATAAAAATATTGTACCTAACACTTATAACAGGATAAATACATCAAAAACATTGATTTAATAATATAATTCTTATTTACGTGAGATTCGTTGCAGCCATTCTAGTCTACAAATTATGTTGAAGACAATTACGCGAGGTTAAATATAAGTTATTATTACTTTTTTTTATCAAGTTTTGTAATTGTATCCTCATATTGTAATACGCGCTTACATGTTATTAGCATTTGATTGGCTTGTAAAACATTTTAAGAGTTTTATTAAAATTTTAGTTCATTCGTTTTTTTCGTAATTTACTAATAGTGAAGTTAAAGAGTTCCCGAGTTCAGAATTGAAATACTTCAGAAATTTAGGACTCAATCAATTTTCGTTGACGACTGCTTCATATTGTGCTTGGGTTTATAGTACGCGTCATTTATGTTTAGCGCTGGACGAGAATAGCTACGCATCTACTCGACTCGGCGCAACTACTCTACCTCGATACATTATTTTTGACTTCTGCGCAGGTTTCGTTCAGCGCTAAAGATTCGTGACGCGTACTATACCCTCCTTAAGGGTGCGCGCAGGAAACGGGTAGGTGTCAGTGCACCATTTACTGTGAGTCGGACATTACCGTCTCCTTCTCCCCCGAGGCGGATGGGTATACAACATAAAGTTTTATAATCTTATCTTAAACAAATCAACCTTTCCTTAATTCCTTAATCAGGTCTGGATCTAACTAATCCTTACTGATAAATCAAAATGAAAACTCGTCTGAATGATTTTAGCTGCAAGAGCACGCACCTAATTATGATAATATTTATAATATTTTCTATTCTACTATTGTTACTACTATAACCGCAAAGGTGAACCCTCATCAGAGGTACCTATTCAATTAAGTCAATCAAATAAACGTATTGTTTCTTTTGTTTCAAGCAATTGTATTTTAATTACAACATTGGGTTAAGACTTAAGAGTCATTGACCTCTTTAATATACAGTATTGATCGATCAATACTACAATATAAATGTGTATGTGAGTCATATTAGAATACCTAATCCCTAATAATAGTACAACAAGAGACTTTAAAAAACTTTCGAAATTGCTAAATAAGTTTAACACATTTATAATTATGTACCTATCAATATATTATCATCTCTTTTGAATCAAAAGTTCCTACTGGGTAATTTTAAACTTATATTGACCGACCTCTTTTCTTAAAGTTTTATTTATAAAACAGCTTACTGGCACTCAGAAGTAACGCGGCTTTCTATTAGTTGAAAAAGTAAATATTCCTTACATTATATTATATGTTATCATAATTAAATAGTAGATAATAGTTAATAGTTAATTTAATAGTAGGTACTAATAGTCAGTCAAGAGCAAAATGAAAAAAAAAATACTTTGTTAATATTATGTAGTATTAAATAATGATTTCGGTTAATTATTTAGAGAAGAACAGAATGTTTAAACTATATAGTTATGTCATATATCGTTGCTCGCTTAAGGTCACTTAATAGTATAGTTAAACCATAACCTTATTTACTTGGCACAGTCACGAAGTTTATTAAAACCAGTTTTTTTATTGCTTATTTATATTTGTGAAGAACGCGACTTATTTTAAGACTTTTTTAATTAAATGGAATAATCTGGATATTACTTGATTTTGGCTTGGTATTAAATGTTTCGTATTACCTCAGATTTGAATGCATTAAAACAAATGAATAACAAACCAGCTGTGTTCCATGTTTACACACGAGAAAAAATATTCATATTTTTTGGTTTTATATGTGTATCGCTTTTCATTAAAAAATATATTAAAGTCTTCTTTATGTGAAAGACATTTTAACAATAATTTCAGTATGTACAGAGTTAGCGCTTGGCGACTTTAATTTCACAAATATATCTATCACAGATATTTATATTACATTGGTAAAAAAGCCCCTATTATGATTTTACAAATTATAATAAATATTTAATTTGAAACCCTTGAAAGTTTATGCCCTTGATAATTTAGGTAAAGTAATACATATGTGAGTAAACCAGTTCGACTTGTCCTACATTCACGTTATATTAATTTGAACAGATGATTCCAATCCTTTTAAGATGTTAAATATATAATGTTATTTAAATTGAATAAAAAGTACGGAGTAGGGGATGTAAATAATGATTATTATTTGTTAGTTTAGTCTTTATACGTATAAATTTACGAAAAAAGGGTTTATACACGTACATACATGGCCGAATTTACGAAAGAAGGGATCATGCACGTGCATGGCTGGTATTACCTACATTGGGTATTTATCTTAATATATAATATAAATCGCGTGTCACGTTGTTTGTCCGCGATTGACTCCTTAACTACTGAACCGTTTTTAAATAAAATTTGCAAACCGTGATTCAACTAGGAAAACGATAGGATAGCTTACATCCCGGTATTGCCCCGGGAACGGGAACTACGCGGGTAAAACCGCGGGGAACGGCTAGTTGGTAAATAAAACGTACCACTTCCATCTATATCAATCACCACATCGTTGGCAACAACTGGCACATACACAACACTTCGTGACTCCATTTTTTCGCACTGGCAATAAAAAATTTGGGCCAAAACGCCGGTCCTCCTCAATTGTAACTGGTCAACTGAATAAGTGAGGATCACAATGTTTTAATTATTCCAGTATATTTGTACAGTACCTACGCACGTTTATCTTCACGTAATGCATAAATAAAGCTTATTTTCGTATTGTTTAAATATAATATTGATTTGTAATCGACGGAAGGAAAATTTGGTTAAATATTTCGAAAGGTTAGGTTGGCATAATGGTATGTTCAACTTTTACTTAAAAAAAACAGTGTATTGTATAATGTATTACACTTTCTTGCCATCCCATTCTTTTTTATTGTTCAGTCCTGGTTGCGTGGAAGAAATCACTTATCAGCGTTTTCTTCCATTTGCTCATTTTGTTATTTGTACTTTTGTTTTTGATACGTATAAAAATAATTAAATATAGTCGGCGCAAGTTTAATAATATTTAATTTCGGTTTAATTACAAAAATGTAGTTCAACAAAAAAATCTACCTTCAAACAAATAAAAAAAACATCAAATCGGTTCACCCGCTAAAAAACTTCGATGTAAAAAACATTAATTCAATGAAAAACCAAAATATGTAGGTATCTATAAGTAGCGGCACGAATCTTTAGCGCTGAACGAAAACTGCGTAGAAGTCAAAAATAAGGTATCGAGGGGACGGCGCGGCGCGCGGGGCGCGTGATCGTTGATTGGTTCCCAGTCGTGTTGTCTTTCTCGCACCACTACGAGTCAATTACGAGGACGATTCTAACGATGCGCAGCTATTCTCGTCCAGCGCTAAACATTCGTGCCGTGACCTATACTATTTTATGGTGAAATTATTATTTTTATTAATCTAAAAATCTGCAGTGCGCGTATGCGCTTTTAATTGGGAAATTATTATATAACTTATAACTTAATTATTATAACTTATAGTATATAATAATTTATAACTTTTTTAAATTGTCGCTATCTATCATCTTGATTTTCATATAAACTTTTTAATTATGTCGAAACATCTTGATAGAAAGGTTCAGAAATTAGTTCAAATACTGCGCGCACGCATCACGACGCAATAAGTTACAACAGAAGTGGTCTTAATGCGTCCCATCACCCATGGCTTCATTTGACATTTCTAGCACCTAACCGTGCAATAACAAAAATTATCAAATCATAATAATTCTATGCATCAACTAATCATTATAAGAAGATTAGCTTTACAACATACTAAGGTATAATAATTATCTGGCTGACTAAGTATTTAATATTTAATTTCATAGGCAAAACAGTTTATATTTTTTAATTATTCAAATATATAAAGGCATACCTATGTATGTGTGAATGTGATAACAGTATAATAAGAAATCGCTTAATTTAAAATGTAACATCGTAAAATTATTATTCTCAAAATTTTATGGCTTGAGAGTAATTGCCTTTATTCTAGATAATTTTTCGATATTTGAGTTGTATTATAGAACCTTATTATAATGAAGGTAGAATTTCATAACCCTAATTTTAAAATTATTATAATGTGCTTTATCATACTATTATGTTTCATCATCATTCATCTGTATCAAAGACCACCTTTTTAAATACTATGTTTAAAGTAAATAAAAAAATATATATTTTCTATAAATAATATTTTCCTGCGATATAGTCGTTAAAAAGGTTAAAATTATCATATTATGTCGCTGATTTGAATACTACTACTATTATTAGCATTAGAATATGACGAGACGAAGTTCAAGTTTACACACATAATGTATTGTATTTCTCGCGATTCAAGGCCAGGTCTATCAAGCAAATACTACAAGCTACTATGTTATCACAGTCAATGTCAAACATTTTTTTATGTAGGTACTTATATTATTTCGTGTAAAAGCAGGCAACTTAGCAGCACAAACGAAAAAAGAGGGTTTAATTGACTTAAAATATCAAATCACTTTTTAAAAATTTGCGTCACGATCAAATAATATGAATTACGCTATCATCACGATCATTGGGAATAATATCTACAGTTTCAGTTTCAGACTTAAGTATTTTACACCTTGTTAAGTCCAAATGACGTATCTTCAATTTATTTGACTGCGTAATTATATTATAATACTTGTTGACCCGTGCCCACTTCGTTGGGCATAATATTAATAATCCTTTTGATTTTTCGGTTTTGTATATAACCTATGACACTTAGCAATAATGTGGCTATTGGTGGTAATTTTTTTAAAATGGTGAAAGAAATTAAGATCCCGAGATTTCCACTTACAATTTAACAAACACACAAACTTTACTTCTTTATAATATTAGTATAAATTAGTAGTTTTAGTACATACACATGAATCATCATGCTGTTATAAAATAATTGGGTATCACTAATCTTCAAAGCCTCGTCAGTGTTCTTTCATTTTATTTTTTACAAGTAAAGCTTTCGACACTAAAGTGTACTTAACGAAAGTGCATAAAATCAATATGCTTAGAAAGTTTTGATTCAGTTCACTGTACTTTCTCAATTTACAATAAAACCATGAAGTCTGTTATCACTCAATTCACTATTGAAAGTTTACTTTACAACCAATGATATTATTTTAAACAGATATGTTAGAAGCGCAAAATTTTGAAGACGCAGAAACGTCCTAATAGGACGTCTTATCTTCCTAATTAGGTGCATTCACGCATCTGTTTTCTATCGTTTTGACTTTTATGTATTTGTGCTGCCGCCTGCCGCTGCTGTGCGGAACAATTTTTTCGGTTGATTTGTAATGTAATAACATATCTATTATATAATGTGATTGTTTACAAGGTTTACAGAGTCTCAGATGAAACTTGTAAAAATTCAACAGCCCACAAGCCTTGCTTTGCACTTTGAGATAAATAAAAAAATGTTTTATTGAGGAAAACATTGTCATAATTTAAAACTAAGTCCCATTAAAATGCGCAGCAGTTTGTCATAAAAACCATGACTTTTTAACACAGCAGGTTTCTTAATAACTAATATTATGTTCGCAAAATGATGTTTATGTAGGTATTATAGTAATTATTTTTTTTTATAATTTAGCATTTATACGTAACTGGCTACCGATTGCAGTAAAACATTCAAATTAATGATGTACCTACTTTCGAAAAAAATGACTCCGTTTTTCGTTTTTTTTACATAATATTGACAAATAATAAAGCTTTATGATGCTTTTCAAAAAAAAAAAATTAAGTTTACTGTAAACAAAGATAACAGAGCCTAGAAGGAATAGACAGGACAAGAGACAAGAAAAAATTTGCCGCTCTTTTTATTGTTATATAAATATAAATAAAGAATACCTATATCTAATATATAGATACAAAGTAAACATAAATCTACGTATCGTTAAATAATTAAATATGTATTATTGAAAATCAATGACCGAATTAACATAAATGACTCTTGATGATTTTTAAAGTATTTCTATTTGTGTCAATTTTGATTTGACCTCATCTGATTTTATGTTGCATATGTTGTCAATATTAAATTTTAAAAATCTTTAGATATTTAAGACTTTAAATATCCATCTCTTTGAAAGTATGAAAAAATGGTACTTAACTATAGCCGCTGAAAGTAAAGCTAAAACTGTATAAACCTGTCTATGCACTGTGCAGTAATCTCCCCATAGATTAGATATTGTATTAAAATAAATTGCTTCGAACTGGCAATACCTATATACCCAAAATATAAGGAAAATATTATTTTTACATTTAAAACATGCAGTATCATGTCAATAATGATAGAAGATTAATAGTGGTTTACAAATATTTTAGTAATATGAAATATTCTAAAATAATTTTTAATTATATTCCTGTTATAATACCCTTATCGGTAGTAAATTGAAATTGGAATTGATTTTAATGCTTTACGAAGTTATGAATGTTTGAACCTTGATCGAAGGTTGGACTTGCACAATTTCTTTTATGATATTGCATAGCGTATTGGTATGCGTGTTGGTGTCCTGCCAAATTTGTACTGTAAACGTGAGCCTTTATTAATAAACAACCTCTATCTTAACTAACTGCTATTATTAAGAGGCCAATATGATTCTTACATTTAAAAGCTTCTCTTAGGCAAATTTTTGATAATAGAAACAAGACTTAGTACAGAATATTTTCTCTTCATAATTGGATTATTATATGCATTATTCTTAAAATTACGATCACACATAGGGTACTATTTCACGAGTTTACTTCGAAAAATGTATTACATTACAGTTTAAAATATCGTAAGTCCTTTAGATTTTAATAAGTTACCCTATTAACGTTTCATTTTCCTTCACATAACATAATACATTTGATGTGTAAATTATCCCAAAACATAATTTTATTATAACACGTGAAATATCATAAATATGGAGATTTTTGGATATTTTATATTCAAACAATTTTACCTTCAAATTGTAAGGAAGTGTTTTACAAACATTCGGAATAGAAAAAACCTGTTATTTGGCGCTCAAATGTAATATTGATATTAAAAACGTTAATTAGAGTGACCTTTAGGAAAACAAGGAAACAACATCATGTTTTATAATACTAAGCTATTTTACAATTCCTAAACATATAATTTCCTATTGCGCGTTGTAATACAATGTAGGTATACAATATTTAATAGCAGCGTCTCACGGTGCCGCATAAAACCTGGTATAGTTTTTTACGAATTTCCTAGTTCTGCTATTAATTTGAAGTACTAGGATGGTTCTAAATCAGAGAAAAATAGGACAGTAGTAGGCAGTTGGAAAACGCGATTTCGTTCACGTTCAAATAAAGAAAATTTTCGTGAAACATATGTACGAAACTATACACTCTTATACGAAAAGGTAATTGTTATGAGGAAATTATATTAAGGGAAATAGTATCGAGATCTATTGAACTAAATATATTTTGTGTTACAATTATATCCGGAAATTCTATTTAAACACGATTTATCGTAAGGAAAACTTCAGGTCATAGCTGTAAAAGTTTTTAACAAGCAAACTTAATTAACTAATTGGGTTAAAATTTATATCTTACATTACAAAGCTTTTACCATTGAAGGTTTGTTTAGTTATAAATGTAGGAACGGAATATTTTCCACCGACGCGATGTTTATGAATTTGATCAGGAAGCAGATAATTTTAGACAAACATGTGTTGGTCTCTACACAATGTTACAAGACTGCTAGTAAAACCAGTTTTTAAATGAACTTGAACTTGTATATTTTGTTGACTTTGATGGAATTTTTTCAACCGCACGCTTTGCGATGCACAAACAACCTTCTTAATTAAAAAGACGTAAAATAAAAGAAAAAAATGCTTAATTTAGATCATTTTAATGAAGATTGTATTAAGGTTTTTTATGTCGTTTTAAAAAGAGGATTATAATGTGAGTTTTTAGGGAGTTAGTAACATCTTCATGTATATTATGATAACTTGTAAATAAGTGATTGAAAATTTTAAAACATAAAGAACATCCTAACACTATAGGATTTCATAAGTTATATTGTGTTCCCTGTAGTTTGACAATCGCACAAAAGGGGTAATGTAAAGACTAATAGCTTAATAAAAATTTTATAACATTATTATGGTAACCTTTTGCGTTAGAACGTTGTTCAAAGTTCAATGCACTTTAATTGTTGTTGCAAATAAATTTCCGAATTTTGATAATTATTGAAGATTATATTGAAATTTGAAATTAAGCGAGTAATAAGTCATTGAGTTTTTTTAATGTCCGGTCAAAAAGGACGAATTACTTTAAGAATGAACAGATTTGAATTAAGTGTTTGGTATTAAACACAATTATTTGCTTCGATTGCAAAAAAGTGTGCGTATTAATTTTAAAATAAAAATCTATTCGTTTATCAGTACGATCTTTTATTATTTTACGAAAAGGTTTCACTATTATCCCTTGGTATGGTGTTAAAGAAGAAAGTGGTGGTACTTGAAATAATTTGAACGATTTAAATCGAAAAGTTTTGTATGAATCGATAAATAAATTAAACGAATGTCTGTTCTTCTGTCGTCGAAAAACAATAAGAAAAATCTAGACGTTTTAACAAACAAACATTATAGTACCTCAATATTAGTAGGTACATTGACGTTTTGTCACGAATTTAAATTAACACCGTATAAATTATTTAATATAAATATTATCGCAATAATGATAATATTTTTGATTAGCGTGTAATCGATAGTGCAGACATGACGTTGGGAATGTTTTATTGTTTATCTTTCTACATTTTCAATTACATTTCAAAACGAATACATTTTCAGTTTGTTTTCTATGTGGGGTAGCGGTTAACTTTGTTATTTATGATCTATGGTTGATTTTTTGTTGTTGTTATTAAGAAGATATCTCAACGGTGGTCCTGTAATAAGGGAAATTGGATTCTAATGATAGCATTTTATAGATATTAAGGGGAATCCATTTAAAGTAAAAACCGAATTATTTTTTTAATATTAGAAAAATATTTTATGGAATTAACGCGTTTTTTATTATTAAATTAATTTCCGAAAATACTGCAATTTATTTTGTGATTCATGGTCAATGAAAGTAGGTTAGGTTTTATTAATTTTTATATAGGAAATACGCCTTTTAAATCGGTTTAATTGTTTTATAGCATTGGTAAATATAAGTATAAGAAAATAAACATC
This sequence comes from Eurema hecabe, assembly GCA_026213755.1. Taxonomy (NCBI): domain Eukaryota; kingdom Metazoa; phylum Arthropoda; class Insecta; order Lepidoptera; family Pieridae; genus Terias; species Terias hecabe. The sequence goes on from JADANM010005443.1 coordinate 6,653,778, forward strand.
AAAATAAATACGCAACAATATTCCTCCAAAAAGTAATTTTCATCATAATATTCACATTCAATTGCATTTCAGAAATTATCTTAAGAATTTGATTATATCTATCTAATTTACTTCAAGGTAATTATTTAACATTACTATCGTAAATAATTTTGTTCATACAATTCATTGAATACTGATATAAATTCTAATCGATACTGGTCATCATAGCAAAACAAAAATTCCTTCACTCTAACAATGAAAACGTATCCATTGTTCTGCCATCGCAAAACAAATTCGAAACACAATAAACGATTAATAAAACTCAATATATCACGACAACTTTTATCACTCAAAGTAACATAACCTAACATGTACTATTAAAACTTAATACATGTTTTTAAACGACTTAAAATTGCGAACTTTAAAAAAAATACACGTTAAGCAATTTAAGATTATGAAAAATATTTCTGTTATATATGCGTAATGTTTACTTATCGGTTTAAAAACAAAACTCACCATTATTGTTGTTCATTTTGTCGTCACTGCCAATAGTTTGGACGTCGATAATCGCAACGTCTGTATCCGTATCGATGTCGATACACACGTCACTCGCATTAGCGTCTGCTCCGTTCGCCGTGGGCATCTCAACTACCCACTAGAATATGTTCAGACTTCAGAACAATACTAAGGGTAAGGTTACCGACTACGGATACAATCTACTTGAGTACATGAGGACAACTAACTAGTAACTACAAACGGTAACAATATGCAAATGCTCCATGCTATGTACGAGTGTCTATTTGGGTAATTATTTATGCAAAACAAAAGAACGCGGTCGTTCGCTTTTTGTTATATTTCGGTTTTGAAAATATTGTAATTGGGAAAGCGTGTTGGCTTGTTTTTCGTGTAACAAAGAGATTTTATGTAATGTCTGTGTGTATGTCGGTGGTAGGTTCGAAAGGGATTTAGGCTTGATAAAGAATACTTGTTTGTTGTTTTTTATGTGACTAAGAAGCGAATGATTTTTTATGTGAATTTAAAATGTGAAATTTATGTCACTCTATTAGGCGTTTGACCATTGATCAATATGTACCTAATGTCTATCTAAGTATGTACGATAACTTTTTAAAGGCTTTTAATAAAATATTTTTAAAATTAAAAAAATTAAAGATGTGTTTTAAGGACACATATAATTTATTATTCAAGTTTAATAAATTAGTATAGAATCTCCAGTTTTATTTTTTCATGTTGGAAATAAACATATCCAAATGTCATTTGCCTACGTTCGAATTTTAAATTAAGATACTAACCGGTGCATTCGAATGTTTGATTTGAAAATATAAAACGAACGTAGATAACAAAAATTTCTATGACGTTTATCCTCATAGCTATTACCTATAACCTTTTAAATTAAGCTGTCATCGAGTTGTCAAATTTAAAAGCTTCGTGATCAAGGTACGTTTTTAAATTTTAATTTCTAAGTTATATTATAAAAAAAAACGTCTAAAATGTTTTGAATTGTTTGATTGATTTGACAATAATATAAAAATATAGCCGCTTGATATCGGACCATAACAGGTTGTAGATTTTCGGCCATCAAGAAAAACAGAACTATTTTAAATTAAAACAAAATTATTAAGATTTTAAACAGTCATATAAATTTGTTTTCAAAATTTAGTAAGTGGTAATGAGCAAATAATTAAAAATCTTTTATTTTTAATTATTTGCTTTATTAGCCCGCACGTCTACATCTTACGTGTGCCTAGTTTAGTAATTATGAGATGTAGATACATTTCCCATGTATTGTCTTAGAGTATTAATTTAATATGAGCCCAGTCAAAGCTAGCGGAACGAAACAAGCACTAATTATTATAAAGCAGGTAATGGCTGAGATATGGCTATTTCCCGCGCAGGTTACGTCAGTTCCTACTTTCGTTAACCGGTCAGATGTAACGCTACGCCTATGAAGTATAAACAATCTTGTTTTGTGTTATGGCAACTAGATAACGGATAAACTGCCCATAGATACGGACGTCCAATATTTTAATATGCAAAGGTACAAATTAGCTGGTTTGCTATTAGGTTAGCTGTCAAAATAAAATTTTCGTCAATGACATTTGACAGTTCAGAGTTGTGTAGTAAATAGTAATGATGTCTGACGACCAAATATCGACCCTCAAACTTATTTTATATACCGATCCACAAATCGTCCACATATACACATTATTTTGGCCAATCCCTTGTCCAATGAAATAAAATTATTGGTTTCTCTGCACAGAATCTCTATGGTAGAAGAATATTTATGCTATTTAAAGTTTTTTGTAAAGTAAAATCTTGTTATATAATTTGAACTCCACAACCAAACATTGGTTAAGCTCACTAAATATAGATTTTAAAAAATTGACATTGGCAAAATTGTGGTATGGCAGCACTGTCATTTCAACACGAAGGAATAGTAACGAAGACTTGCTTTGTCTAAAGAAATAAAAATAAATAAAATAAAAATAAAAAAGAAATGTAAAAGAAGACAATTTTTGTTTTGAAATTTCGATTATTACGATTACTATCGACCTGCCCCAATTTATATTAGTATTATTAGTATATTAAGCACTAGCCGTTGCTCGCGACTTCGTCCCCGTCGATTACCTTTTCCATTATTTCGTTCCTATTAGTCGCAGCGTGATGTTATGGAGCCTTTATCGATAAATAGTCTATTTATTAAAAGTAAATTCAATTCGAATCAGTAGTTCCTGAGATAAGCAAAGAAATAAACAAACAAACTCTTCAGCTTTATTACATTATATAGTATAGATGTATTTTTTTTAATTTGAAGAGGGGAGACACTATTGTACATATAAACCTTCCTCCTGAATTACTCTATTTATTAAAAAAATGCATCAAAATCCGTTTGGTACTACCAAAAGAATATATTAAAGATCGAAGCATACATAAAAACATTCATGTACTTACTTACATGAAAACATTAAACAATCAACGGAAAGCGACTTTGATTCATACTAATTAATGAAGAATGGATTTCTTGATGAGAAATGATCAGCGCCAACTGTGTACGCTTGAATCTTAAAATGAAAGGCAATAAAAACGTTTGTTTTTATAGAATACCATGTCGCAATTGTTGGGAAGCCGGAAGAAGGAGCTGATACACAGGACGAGAAAAAACATTGCACTTGACTTCCGGATGCCGATTGTGATTTATATTCCAACTCTCCTTTTAGTTTTGCCGTAATCGGGTAAATGGTGCATCTATCGCGTCTATAAGTGTTATAGGTGATGCACACGCATGGTACTGGACAGTATTTAGAGATTGCAACATTACTTCATTATTCTAATAAATAAAAGTAGCATTTTTTTAACAGTGTGAAACCCTGTTACGCGATACCGCGTCCTCCTCGGGGGAGAAGGAGTCAGTTATGTCGGATTTTAATATAAATTTTAAACACACTTATGTGTGACACATTTTAGTAATCTCTATTTAAATAAATAAATGATGTCGTGATATTCTATCTCTTAAGCACTTTATTATATATATATTTGGCTATTTAATCTATTTAAATAACTTTTCATCACGACTAAGGTTTCCTGGAAGACATCGCTTCCTAGCGATAAGGCCACCTATTAAATTATCTGAATTTAATTTATTTTTTTTTGTTTATTATACATCAATAAAGTGTTTTTTTATTTTTATTTTTTTAGTAATATTTTTTATACACGAAAGTTTAGTTTTGAGGTGTAACCTATATAAAGTTATATAATTGGTTATGTGGGTGAATTCAGGTGAGGCATAGATATAAGTAAATAGACCTTAATTCAATGAACTACTACATAAAACTTAACAAATCTTAAAGGTAAGTGTTGCCATCTGTGGACTGGATAGGTAACTACTAGAACGCGACTGTCTGAGTAGTCTGTAATGTTTTGTGTATTAATTTCTAGATGGCGCTGATAAAGATTATCATGAAGCGTGTTTCATCCCTGTTTAAATAAATATAATATTAAATCGTTACTATTTATTCAAAACTCGTCATGGTGCGACTCTTTTCGAACCAGCTTGTGATATTTCTTTAAAAACTTTTGCCAAAATTTAGCCCGCTCTCCTAATGGGTATTCTTGCATTTTAAACTTCTTTGTAATATGAAGATAATTTTCCTTTCCCCTTTCTAATGGCAACCACTTAATATTTCTTAAAATGTCATCCTCAGACGCTTGGGGTGTCGGATTTCTGAAATATTAAGGTTTATATTTTAAATAAAGTCCAATTTTTTTATGTATTTGATAATAACGTTTGATTTTTGTCTATTGTGAAAGCTACTGTTATAGCTAGTTATTTATTTAGTATATTCTCTAAGAGGGTTATTTATGTACGGAAAATCACACAATTACCATTAAAGTAAAATTACCTCGATTTAGCAAAATTCGTCCACAATCTGACCATTTTTTTCAACACCTTGAATTCTGTCTGCTCACTCGGTAAGTCTTTGAATTCTTCATAAGTTTTTCTGATGCGCGAACATAAATGTAGATAGCAGAGTTCGTCCGTAATAGTAGCACCCCAGTGTTCCATACTGAACCTCAGATATTTCGAGATATACTCACTGTTTTCATTCAATAAACCTCTATAGTCGAACATATAGTAAAATACTTCAGACTGAAGTTTATTAGACAATTTTATAGCAGTTTCGCGTAGTGCGTAATTCTGCAGAATATCACCAACGTAAACGGCGTAATCTAAGATATAATTGGTAGTAAAGTTTTCATCCTTCAAATAGAAATTCTTAATTTCTTCTATTGCTTCCTTATATGCTGTGCTATTGGGGTTGAAATGAAAGTCTACTCTTGTAGGAAAGACAAAAAGGAAATCTTCAGAGTCCCTCATAAGTTTTGGTTCCATTATAAAATGTGATGTTAAGTCGAGACCGGTTCGAGAGTTAGATCCAATTAAAATTGGTACATCATTAATTAAATCACCGTCTACTGGAGAAGATGAAAGTACAGCATCTGGTGCCTCTCTTTCAATAATGGGAGCAAAAGGGTCGATACTTATTTGAAAGTTATTTATTTGATCAATATCTTTAACGTTTCCTTCTTCAGTTAGCAAAACCTCTGCATTTACTTTTTGTATACTCTCTAACAGTTTCTTACTATCATCTGTTGTTATATTTAATATTTCACCGAGCTTAAAGGCCGTGCTACGTGATTTGTCATATAAATAAATGGGTTCGAAAGCGCTTCCATCTTGGATTATAGCTGCAGAGAAGAGATTTTTAGCTGCTTTTGAATAAAGTAAAATATGAGCCAATGCTGCACCTCCACGGTTACCCATCAATGTTATGCGATTAGGATCACCACCAAAATGTTTTATATTGTTCTTGACCCATTGTAAGCCTAAAATGAAATCTTTCAGGCCCGCGTTTGGAGGTATCACGTCATCTTCGGTGGTCAAGTATCCTAGAATACCTAGTCGATGGTTAACAGTTACAACGATAACGTTCTCTTCAACAAAGAACTCAGGTGAATATGTATTCGATCCATTGAAACCAGTTTTAAAATTGTCATTATAATCAAATACTACTACTGCAGCTGAATTGTCTAAGCTTGGAGTATATACGCTTAAATAGAGACAGTCTTCTGATCCAGAGAAGCCGATGGGTTCATCATTCCTTCGTCTATAACTAAATTGAAAACACGTTGGTTTGTTTGTATAGGCATTGTATTTGCCTTCCCAACGCTTATGAGGTACGGGCGGCTAAAAGAAAATATTATTGTCATGAATAAATTATCTAATTACCAAAATAATTACTTGTGCATTGGATATGGATTGCATACTTAAAAAAACAGTATTTTAAACAAGTATTTTACCATAACCATCGATTTGGTAAATGTTCGGTTCCTTAAAAGCCACATTAAATAGAAAATAGCTTTTTTCTCCTCATCCAAGGATTTAAAAAACGTAAATTTAACATACCTTAAATCTCAAACTCCCAATCGGTGGTTCTGCATATGGTATACCTTTAAAGCTATAATATTTTTGTTCAGTGAAAAAGGTTTTTTCAACCAACCCTGACAATTCCCCTTGATTTAGTATCACTTCTATAGTTTCATTACAATCACAAAGTCTTAGAAACAGCGTCAATAACGTGATAATATAAATCCGATTTATATAAATCATTTCAAAATTAATTCTTCCACTACCTGTAGTTAGCGAATATGATACTAATATTTGTGTTGATAATAATAAACTAAGTCATCCTTATCTGTTATTGATAAAGTCACAGTTCTATAATACGTTGGAGATTAGAAAGTAGAGATTGAAGAACTATAACCATATATGACACACATGACACAAATAATTGTTTAAACTTTTTATTGGAAAAAATGCATTCAGATCTATAATTTTTTGCCGCTCATGAACACGCGTGAAGCTCATATGTCCATCATAGACCATAGTACAACAAAACTGAAACAATTTTAATGAATGAAGTGGCAATAGATTTCGACTAATAGCCCGATGCTATAGGCATTAAAATACTTAAGAAAAAAACTCTATTCTCGAATAAATTAAACTGACGCTGTCACCACATGTTGGGTTGATTAAAAAAATAGCCCATGTTCTTCCCCAGGCTTAAGACTATCTTTGTACCAAATTTCGTTCTAATCGGTTCGGTTATTTTAGCGTGATGGAAAGACAGACAGACAGACAGACAGAGTTACTTGCGCATTTATAATATTAAGTATGGCTGTATTATACACATAAACCTTCCTCTTGAAGCACTATATCTGATGCATGAAAGTCGGTTGCATTGTTTAAAGATTTAATCATACATGGTGACAGACTTTGTTTTATATTATGTAATCATTTATAACATAGGTTAAAAATATAATTAAAAAACAACACCATAATTTGAATACTATAATTCATCTTTAGGATAATCTTTGACAATTCCGTCAACAGCCAGTTCCTTGTACTTGGCTATGAAATCGTCCCAATATTTTATTTTCTCTTCATTAAGATTAGTCACCATCTTGAGTTCGTCGTTTATAATAAGAATATTCTTATTTTCTTTTGTCACCGGGTTCCAAATGAAGTCTTCAGATGGAGTTGGATTGCTGAAAAATGGTAAATAATGAAATTCTGAATTTAAAGGGACAGGAAATTTTACCCCTTTTTTATTCTCCTTTACCATAGATCCCTTCCTTTTCCCCGGTAACGCATTTAATAAAGCTTTGTGATTGTCTATAGGCCAATCACATACGTAGTTGTGATTACTTGTTATTAAGCATATCCAGCAAACTAATAATTTTTATAATAATAGAACAAAAAATATTCAAAGAAGAAAAAGATAATAGTACGTGCACCTTATGCACTTTTTCACTAAGGAAATAAAACTGTGCGAAAGTTAAACACTTCTATCAATTCAAGAGAGCGTTTTAAGTTTCTTACCCAGTCCTAGCAAAGTTTGCGTACAAATGGACCATTCTCTGTAATACTTTTATCTCATCCGAGTCGTCATCAGCGAGCAACTTTTTATATACTTTTTTAATTGGTTTACAGACGAACAAATGGCACAATTCATCGCCCGCGGACGCACCCCAAGTACCATCGAGAGTTACAGCTTTATTTAACGTCTGTTTTTTCCTATAATTTAAATCACCGCTGAAGTCGAACATATAATAATATATCGGCGCATTTGAAATGTTCACATAAGACCGCACGGCGTAGTCGATTGGATAGAATGTCAAAACGTCATTCATATACGTTATATATTCGCCGGGCTTACTCACTTTTACATAGCCTTCTTCAAAATAATATTTTTTAACTTCATCCACAGCTTTAAAATAAATTTGGTCATTTAATTGAATACGATAGCCTGTTCGTATCGGTAAGAGAAACAAAAAGTCGCGTTCCGCGAAGGAAAGGAACTGTGGTTTTTCTAAGTATCGGGATGATGATTCGATGGACTCGCGGGAATTGAAACCAATCATTAGCGGAATGTCTATGGCAGCTATGTTTTCTTCGGGCAGTTCAGTGATGATGGCATCTGGATGGTCTGGTTCAATGACTGGGCCAAACGGAAGAACTCCTCTATGATATTCTCTAGACTCATCTGGATGAACGCTGTATAATTCTGTTGATACAATTTTGTCCGCTGGTACTGACGACAACCGTTCAAGTACAACCTTGCTTACTGTTGCTTTAGCTTCTAGATTTTCTGTTAATGAAATAGCTTTTTCTCGAGGCTCCCTGACAAACGATATAGGATCCCACGAGGAGCCACTTTGCATTATGACAGCGTGAAATAGCCCTTTAGCTTTAGGCGAGCGCAGCAAAATATCAGCTATGACAGCCCCACCTTTATTACCCATCAGTGTAACTTGAGATCGATCACCTCCAAAATATTCTATATTATCTTGTAACCATTTTAAAGCCAGTATGACATCACGTATGCCATTGTTCCCGGGTAGAGTAAGATCGTCAAATGCTATAAACCCGAAGGAACCTAGACGGTGATTAACCGTAACTATAATTGTATTCTCTTTCATAAAGAAATCGGGGCTGTAATCTTTGGAACCATTGTATGATATTCTAAAGTTTTCATTATATAGGAATACTATGACAGGAAATTTGTTTTCGTTATTATTTGGTATACTAGGAGTGTGCACGCTCAGGTACAGACAATCTTCATCACCACAAAATCCATATTCTTTAATAGTCCTTTCTGGTAAATTAAATTGAGCGCATGGCTTACGTTCCTTTTTAGCTTGCAATACATCACTCCAAGGTTTGTGTGGTACTGGTGGCTAAAAATAAACTGTTCTAATATGTTATTATATACATTAAAAACAATTAACAAACAATCCATCAGTTAATAACAAACCTTAAACCTTAGTTTACCGATAGGTGGTTCGGCGAACGGTATGCCCAGAAACGAATAATATTTTTCATCTGGTATTATTGATTTCACTTCTTTACCGGCGACTTTGCCAGAATTCGTTTCTACTATCACATCTGCCTTAATAATGTGCACAAAACACATGGGTAATAAAAACACTATATATTTAATTTGGTTCATATTATTTACAGTTTGAACGTTCGCATAACCTATCACTTTGTATATTTCTCTGATTTATAACTGACGTGTACTTACTGAATACTCATATCTATAGATTCGTAGAACGGTATCAATATTTGATAATATTTAAGTGTTTAATTTGAACTAGTCAGACTGATAACAGTTTCTTCGTTAGCTACATCGTTAAGTTAGTTGCGATTTCCTATCATCGGATTTTTTTAATCCTTTGACATAGATACGTTTGATAATGTTTTGAATAGCAAAATACTACTCGGGTGGTAGAGCTTCGGAGCTCTACTCCGAACACAATCAACGTTGATTTTGACTAAATTCGATACAGTTATTAAACTACTTATAATAAAACTAAAAAGCTATTGTCTATGTTACGAAAATAAGATGAATTGATGTGCGTATGTTTGTTGAGTAAATGGTATCAAAATTTTTAGACATCGACAGTGCTTGCATTGGTAGCAGGTCTTCCGTTTAATGTTTATTAAATTGATTAATAATACAAGTCAAATCTTTAGAATTAAATCTAAATGTACTATATAAGTGAGCATGCATGTGTGTAAGAATTATGTATATGTGTATTCGAATCGTGACTAATAGAGCAACGCGAATAATATTAAAACATTGCATTGGTTGTTCAGTTATTGAGAGCAGGCCAAGTAATGAAATATATACTACATTAAAATTCATCTCTTTTATTTCGAGTTAACTCATTGAGTTTCTGCCACTTTATCAGGAAGTCATCCCAGAATTTGAAACGTTCTTTTAATAAGTTACCGTTGATCTCGCAGTTTTCCTTTATATGGAGATATTTTTTCGATTCAGATTCGTATGTCGGCCACTTGACACTTAGAGGGTTGTTGTCGTCAGGTGTTGGATTACTGAAAAATTAGATTTTGAGCTTTACTTTTACGACGTCTGTCTAAGAATTTATTGGTATTGTCAGACGCTGCATATTATTATTATATATAATTTATTAAAATACAATATTGATACAAATGGTTAATATTAATAACGATTTAATGTAAAAGTCTTCTTATAGGTATAAATAAATGTTACCTGTATTTTGCAAAGTTGGACCACATTTTCACCATTCTTCTTTGTACATCTAGCTCTTTAGAAAGGTTATCTTTATATTTTTTGTAATATTTCACTAATTCTGGACACCTAAATAAATAGCATAGCTCGTCACCCGTCGCTGCTCCCCACGTGCCATCATTAACAGGGTATAATTTCAATAAATTATTTTTATTCTGATTTAAATCACTGTAGTAGTCAAAGTAGTAATAATAAACCGAATCATTTTCGGCATATTTTTGTGACATCGAATCTATACTGTATGTTAATATTACATCGCCAATATAAGTTATGAATTCTGGTATTTTTTTGATAGTAATTTTATTTTTACGGAAATAGAACTCCTTGACATCAGCTACGGCTTCTATGTAATTATCGTGGATTGGATCAAATTTAAATTTCACTCTCTTAGGTAATAATAACGGAAAATGTTTATTAAGTGATCCGATGAAGTTTGGTTGAGAAAGGTAATGCTGTGACAATGCTATGCCTTCTCTGGAGTTAAAGCCAATCATAACGGGTATATTCTTAATATCTGAAGTATCTTCTGGGTATTCAGTAATAAATCCGTCAGGCCTTGATTCAACAATTGGCCCAAACGGAGATAGACTTCTTTGATAGTCTTTATTAAAGTTATCAGGCATCGCTTGAAGTTCATATTTAAACATTGTAGACGGTTCTATACCTTGTAACTCTGTTAAAAGTTTTGCACTATTCTTTGAAGGTATATTTAGCAGGTCTCCAAGTTTATGTGTTCTTTCTCGAGCATTTTCTTGTAAATACATTGAAGATAGGGACGTGCCGCTTTGTAGAATTGCAGAATTGAACAGACTTTTAGCTTTTGAGTGAATGAGGATGTCAACTGTCGCAGCGCCGCCTTGAGCACCCATTAGTGTAATTCTGTTTGGGTCTCCACCAAACCTTTCTATATTTTTTGATATCCAATTCAGACTCATGTAGAGATCTAATAACCCAGCGTTGCCAGGCAGTACTTCATCTTCAAGGGACAGGAATCCAAATATCCCCAGCCTATGGCTAGGCGTTACGATGACAACGTCTTCTTCTATGAAAAAATCAGGCGCATAGTCCCTCGATTTGTTGTAAGAGTTCTGTAAACGTTCGTTAAAGATAAACACTATCACGGCTCGTTTACTTTGATCGATGTCTGGAGTGAAAATGTCAAGGTATAGGCAGTCTTCGAGCCCGTATTGTCCGAGGGGCTGACCTTTTTTGATGTCATTGTTGAATTGTATACAGGCCGGCTTTTCTTTAGTCGCAAGTAATGTTCCGTTCCAAGGATCTATTTCTTGCGGAGCCTGAAATCGAATCAATTGAACACAGCCATTTAGTTTCGTGACTTTCGTGTTTATGGTACATTTTATTACATCAAAAGTTTTTTCAAATTTAGTTTATTAAACGGTTAGTTGTTAATAAAAGAGAATACTTACAAAAGTTCTTATTTTAAAATCTTTATTTTAAAGTTACTTTTATCTTAAGGGAAATCTACATACCTTGAACCTTAATTCTTTGACGGGAGGTTTTGCAAACGGTATTCCCATGAAGCCATAATAGGTTTTATCTTCATAGAGTGTCTTCAACTCTTTCCCTGTCACCAAACCGTGGGTTGTCTCCACCGTGGGGTTTTCCCCAAACACGATTACAATATTCAAAAAACATATTAACGTCCGCCACATAGTACAAGTCATATCGATGTATATAATACCGCCTAATAAAATTAATGATATCTTATCTGTTGGCCACTGGTAATTTTTTTGTGATTATCCATTTCTGAATTAACTCAAACTAAGTCTAAGACGTAGAGTACTACTTATATTTTATATATTTTTTTATGTTTCATTATAAATTGATTGTAGTACTGGATATATTGGATTCAGCAAATATGAAGGCACTATCTGGTTTTTGTTTGGGTTAATCTGTTCGAAAGTATGATACTTTTTAAAGAAAGGTATTCGTATGTTTCTTAACTCTGTAATTTAATCTGTTACTCAAGGTCTTTCAAAATAAGTTCCGTGGTTCACAAATGAAGGTTTCTTCTCAACTTCAACCTTCAGCTATCCTTAACACAAAAGTGGACATTTAAAAAGACTACCCATTTAAAGTTGGTATAAATAAGGTGTACCACAAGCACTTTCCGATCGAGTCCTGTTGTCCATTAAAAGCTTTTAAAGACGTCTATAAAACTTCCATTAGCTGAGTCGAGTCGTTACACCGTTAATTAATGGAGATATCGTTTTGTGGGGGTAATGAGGACATAAAGTTGGTGACCATATTTCTAGCTGATAAAAGACTGCATATTTAATTGATTCATCAAGTTTTAATGGGTCCGTAAAAACTTCAATACATAATATAAAAAATGACGCTTTTTCCTGACTTATCCCGACTGATTATATGTAAGCTTTGATTTGTAAATCTACGCAATGGACTTGAATGTGGTTTTTATTAATATGTTACATACTTCCTTTATGAGGAAGATTTTAATGAATAATACACGCGCGATGTACAAATATATTATATTTTTATATTATATTTTCAGGGCATTTATACACAGCGCAATCTAGTTCCAAGCTAAGCAGAAAGCTTGTGTTATGGCAACTAGATAACGGAATGAATTACATAATATGCAAAATGCATATTTTTCTTTTGTAAATATATATACATACAGTACATTGTTAAACTTCGGGAGCGGCGGATAGATTTTTTAAAAATAAAACTAATTAAAATTAACTTTAAATATTTAATCGTGCGATCGATTTGAAGATCCATTCACGAATGTCGAATAATACAGAATTGAAATAAATGTTTTACATTTAATGACAACAATGAATATGCTTACGACAACTTACTAGAAAACAATTACATTCTTGCATGGGAAAGTATTAAATGGGGGTGCTGTGCTGAGCTAGCACTTAACCCAGCAATGAGGGCGACATAACTACGTATACTACATACATTTACAATACATAAACATTGAATGAACATTTGAATCAATAGGACAAAATAGAGACAAATATTTAGCCGAAAGTACGGCAGGTTTAGAATGTCACTTGTATTTAATCAAAAGTAAAGATCTTCACAGCATTCAATATTAATAGGTATTTCAAAACGATTGACCGCAACCCGAAACGCCTATTAAGTTTGAATAAACCAAGCTATATACAATCGGCAAGGTACGATGAAGATTTAAACCCATAACGATGTAGGGATTAGGCTCTATAGACTAATGGAATATGGGCTTAGAATTTCTATATACTCGTATATAACTTTATACTGTGGAGTCTATTTGTGAGTAAGATTGATTAAGGAAGGCTTGTTAGATAAGATTCTGATATTTGATTGGGTTTAATTTGATTCGGGAAAGACAAAATTAGTAAAATTTAAAACAGAGTTATTTAAAATTTAATCTTGGTTGTAATAATAAAAATGTTAAGTGAGACGTATACAGAAGTTTTAAGGATGCATTATACGAGTATTAAAAAAAATTACAGCCTCTTTTAGCTATTACATACGTAGAAAAGAAACCAAACCTCCTTATAATATGAGTAAGGAAAAGTCAAAATTTACTTTATATTGTTATCAAATGAGTGAGATTATATTTATTTCTTATTTTAATGTTTTTTAAAGTGTCTAGTACCTGTTTAAATGATATGTAATAATAGTTTATTTCTTTGAAAAAATGTACAAATTTAATATTTAAAAATACGTGCTCGTATATCAAATTCCATTTAGAGACGTCTAAAAGAAATCGTTCTTCAGTCGATCCCAAAACTGCATCCGTTTCTGCTCCGGAACATCAATCATTTTGATACTTTTCCGACCAAAATTGATAGCCTTTAATGGACCCTCCGTATTCAGAGGAAGCCATTTTATTTCGTTCAACACGTCATCTGTGGATGGTGTGGGATTCCTGAAAATATACGTAATGCTACGTCGTTCAAATGCGCTTTAACATTAAAATAATTGATCAACTAGCTATGACCCGCAGCTTCGCTTTCATTAATTCAATTCAATAAATATAGTAAATAAAAAGTAGCCTTCGTTACGAGATGAGTCCAGTAGTTTTTAGTGAAATCAACAACAAACATTCCTACTTTCACACTTATAATACTAGGAAAGATAAGTCGCGCCCAGCAGTTTCAGAAGATTAGTTTCCATACTTGAATTTCATACGTGAATAATAATAAAATAATAAATAAAAACTTTCAACGTGTAAATCTAGATTTAATCTACTTAGTTGCTAACATTCTGCCAATTATTTACATATTAGTTTTTGAGTACCAAACATTGAAACATCGTCACTAACTTTCGCATTTAATATACTCGTATGTAAGAATAATTACATTAAACAGTCGCTTTACATAGTTCGTTACGGGAATAAGCGAATAAATTGCGTCCATTAATATTCTAAACAGAAATTATTTCGTCCTTACCCGTGTTTAATAAAATTTGCCAATAATCTCACAATTTTCTTAATGAAGTCCCTTTCGTTTGGCTCCGCGCTGCTATAGACGTGATTTAGCGATTTACATCTGAATAGGTAACATATTTCATCATCTGAAGTTGCTCCTGACCAATTTAAAGCGGGAACAGAATATCTCCAGCCAATATTAAGCGAGCCTTTATAAGCGAATCTGTACAAATATAC
>JADANM010005443.1:6670467-6694885 GCA_026213755.1 Eurema hecabe
ATCCCTTAAAAACACAAGCAAAAATCCTAATTAGTCCGTCGTATCTTTTATAACGCCAACATTAATCACGCTCGGAGTCCATCACATTTTTTATAGCTGAAGCTAGTCCGGGGCAAATAAAGAGGTGAGGACGACATAAATTTCGCAAGGCAATTAGACCCGACCACGTGGTGGATTTATTGTCAGATTGTATCGTGCGAGACCTTTGAGGAAGTGTAGGGGAAAGAAAAGAAAAACTAGTTTCTTTTGCCGGGTTATATCTATCACAATTGGTCGGTTTATAGTTCTTATATGAAATTTAACGCTAAAACGAAAATGAGATGTAATAAAGTGCTTCCCAATTTGGTGGAATTATACTTGTATTAAAGTTGTTCTGATTCTAGCTGGTCACGCTAAATATTAAAATTATTTTAAGCACATATTAAAGCACACTTATCTCAATATTTTTTTGTTTTTTAGAGTACTATACAAATGCATTTGGTGTATTATTTTAAGGTTTAAAACTCCTACTGATATACTCAAACAACATTACATTAAATATTCTTGTGTTTTTCCCTCTAGACCATCTAAAGGTAGACAAGAGCTCTGCACGCTAGACTTCGCTTAAAAAGCCTTTTAATTGAAATAAATTACTTGACTGTCAGAGGTCGTGGAGGGCTCACGTAAAAGGAATTCGGCCTGGAAAGGGTCATGTCTCTCGCAGGTAGGCGATTACAAGCTCAGATTATGCGATTATACTCAACGCTGAGCATGTCGGTTGAAATTTAAATTATTCTAGTTCAGCGTTTTGTATGGTATGCTTTTAATTTTCAAAGCTTTATAAGGCATTTGTAAGCGTTCAGCGAGCTATGTGACGAATGCATGAGCATTGTTTTAAAATATAAAAACGTATTATGAGTTATTTCGCAGCGGTAACTATAACGCGTTGATATGGTTTCTTTATATTTTCGTGTGGTATATTATTGTTATAGCCTCAAGGAGTGCTTTAGTGAGGCTATTAAGCATTCTCGCAGAATACTAGTCCTCGCTAGTCCGTCCATGTTGTGTGATTGGAGGAACACCGGGCTTTAGTCGGTGGTGGCACCATTTCGTCCGACTTTAACATTACCGACTCCTCCAGATGAAGCCGTATATGTTAGAGTTTTTAACACTCATAAAAACAAAGAAGGGTATTTTATTATAATAGAAGAAATTGTTGTCGCAAAGTAAGCAGCGTAGCCTACAATTTGTCGTGAAAGAAGCTGTCAGCTTAAAATGGAGATAAGTGCGCGTCGTCTAAGATGAAGGTGCCGGCTACAATTACTGAGCTAATATTGTCGAAAGTTTGTAATTATTCTCAGAGAAATTCTATTTATAGCTGGGTAGTGAAGGGAAACTTCACATCGGGTAATTCAATGCTTTTCCGAGTTGAAAACTGAATAATACTTGAATACTACGGTAGTAATATCAATATTGAATATGTACCATTTGTTCTTGTTACATTCAATAACAATAAATTCATACATTTTACTCATCACCTCTTTTAAAAGGAGCAATTATCATTAAAAACTTTTTGCTTTACCTACCGCTTTTTATTCAGTTATATAAGTATACATAATAAGTATGTATGTTACATTGGTATGTATATTATCAAATTCTTACCTCTTTTTTACTGAACTACAGAGCACATTCTTTGGACGTCAATTAGGACTCGGGCTTATGATTTTCAATTAAGAAAAATTAACTTATATATAAGATAAGGCAAGCCTTATTATCATCATCATCATCAAATCATCCTTCGGCTGTCCACTGCTGGACACAGGCCTCTCTCATGCTTTCTAGCCTTATCATGCGTATATAAAAAACTGCAGCGAAAAGTGCAGGATTAAAGAAAGGTTTAACATGCCGCGACATTTCCTTGCTTCGAATACAAAACGTAATTCTAAGCAAATACCTGTATTAATTTATTTGTAGCTTTTACAAAGGTTTCCTTATCAAAGTGGAGTAATAGCGCCCTGGGGATGTGTGAGTGCAAAATGTCTCTCACTTCGGTAATAAAGCGGGTCACGCATTAAAATTTCGTCTCACGTGCCTTTAATAGAAGCTTCTTGTAATTTTTATGGCTGTAAGTAGTTACAAAGTGTGTTTTTATGCCTAAAAGCAATGTTATTATATTTAATAGATATGACTTACACCAAAAATCAACCGAAAAATGTGTTCCGCACAGCAGCGGCAGCACACATATTTAGTTTTTCTGTCATTTTACACAATAAGTAAAAACGATAGAAAAGATAAATGATAACCAACAAGACAGAGTTACAACGAGTATATTTTTTTCAGTTGCGCGTGAATGCAAATATTCGTAAGAAGGACCAATCACCTAAAGGTAAGGACGTCCTAATTATAGTGTTTTTGCGCCTTCACAATTTTGCGCTTTTACCATATCTATTTAATAAAATATCATTGCTTAAAAGTAAGAGTAACCCTTGATGTTCGTCTCTCTGTCAATTGATATCTTGGGAACATAAATAAAGATCTACGGTCTCCTGTAATTGTGAAAGCAAATACTTATGCTAGTAGTTATCTGTATCAAGCAGTGTAAAATATCGATCTTATGTAGATTTTCTGCGTAGGGGTACTCGTAAAAGGTTACGTAACATCCGAATTATATTTACTTAACATTTTGCGTTGAGCAAACGTAATTTGGCAGAAGTGAATTAAGCGAAAAAAGCGCGTAAGCAACGTTTGTATGTACACATTGACTGATCAGACCGCGGATTAGTTCAAAGCAATCAAGTCTGGGAGAAGTTAAAACTTCATTTTTTATTTCGTAGTGAAAATGCATTTAATAGATATGTTTAAGACTGGAGAAGGGGGCTACCGGGTCGTATAATACAAGCACTCCATTCGCGTTCTGCTCAGATGTCTGATAAATTAAATTTTGTGACATAATTTTCAGTTATTTTTTAACCGACTTTAAAAAAAAGGAGGAGGTTTAATAGTTATTTTATTATTTAGAAGTCGGTGCCAATTAAATGTACACCTGTTTGTTTCATTTAATCGATATATAGATATAGAATAACTATTAAATCATTTCTATATACTAAAAAAAATACGTATAACTTTGTGCAAAACAAATTTATTATTTGCGTTTTAGTTTGAAGTCGGTTTATTTTTGTTGAAAAATATTTTATTATTTGACGTGTTATATTGTTATGTATTTTTTGTGTTCCTATTGTATTATTCCGTACATAATTGACTATAATCTATATCTATCTATACATAAAATAAAAACGTAACGAGTCGCTGTCTGTACATGGAAGATATATAAGAAAAAATATTATAGGAGACCTTTATTAACACAAATAGAACCCAAAACAATGATTTTTGGAATTTCTGTCTGTTTGTCGGTTTGTTTGTGCACGCTAATCTCAGAAAAGGTTTATCCTATCTAGATGGGGTTTTCGATTATATATTGTGGTAAGCTTCATTTAACATTTATTGTTTAATTCATGTCAATCGGTTGATAAATAAAATAGTTATCGCAATTTAAAGAATCACGTTGAACTTGCTGAACGTTTTGTTGGCGCGGGTTAGGCATATTTAAACATGCTCAAGCCCAAAGTCACTTTTCTACGCGGGCGAAGAGTCGCTGGCACAGCAAGTATGACATATAATCCTTTTACAAGTTCAAACAGCGTTCCTCAATAGACGGGGTTATCGGAGTCGGGCCGGTAGTCGGTACGAGCTCATTACGACGATCCGTCAAGCGTCCGGATTTATCAGATCAGTGTCCATCCCTTGTGCGTGCCTTGCCCTAGAGTTACACACTATTCTATGTAATTCATAGGTCCAAGGACATTATTTGTTAGGCGATATTGTCTGACTACAGGCAAGAAAAAGTAATATTAAGTAGTTATGTCTGTATGTTTTATCGTAGCTACTGATTTATTGATACGTTTATTTTTCTGGATAAATGAAGTACCATAGATTCGTAATATTGAAACGAGATACATATTATATTACCTATATACAAGTTTTAGCTTCAGATATTTTTTACTTTTTTTTAAGTAACTGACTTTAAGGATAGAAAGTTTCTCAATTTAACCAAAAATAATATTATGCTTTTTTTTAGTAATTAATTTTATAAATGGGCTAACGAATACAAACGAACAACTTAAGTGTTAACCAACACGTTCTGTTATGTGTAGCCGGCCTTTAAGATTATTAATAACGATTAAAGGGAGATTAAATAATAATTTAAAATTTAATCTCATCTTCATAAGAAGTTATAAATTCTTTTATAAGGAATAGTATAACTAACTCGGTATTTTGTAACAGCATGGATAGTATAATATTTTTATAATTAATTAATTTTGAATTTGTATTAATACTATACTTTAAAATTTTCTGGAATAGACTGAAGCTACTAAATAAACAATGTTAACAGAGTTTGATGCTAACATTTGCTTTACTAAAACACTCGTTAAAAACCTAAGCTCTAGTTGACATATCAAATAAGCTTCTTCGGAAGCTCGTATTCTTTGCTCTAGAAACAGGATTTTAAAGTTTATTTATTATATCTATGTCATGTATATATATCATACTTATATGTAGCTTATATGTAATATACATGAAAAAAATAACTATTCAGGACGTTTAATATATAGCGCGATCTAGACCCACGCTAAGCAGAGCTTGGATCTATTTTTGTCAAACAGATGCCATTAACATACCAATGTTAGCTACAAGTTTACTTTTTAGCGATGATATAAGATAAAAGATATGTCACACCCATACAAATCAACCGAAAAAAGTGTTCCGCATAGCAGCGGTAGCAAACATACCTACAAGTCAAAACAGAAAAGAGATAAATGATAAAACCAACAAGAGAAAAAGAGATAGTTTTGGAAGTTGCACGTGAATGCACCGGCAACCAATCACCTAAAGGCAAGATGTCCTTATAAGGATGTTTTTGCGTCTTCAATATTTTGCGCTTATAACATATCTATTTAATATAATATCATTGCTTTTTAGCGTGGGACAATAATGCAAAAGGCAGTAGCAGTGTACCGAACGTGTGTGCCGAACTTTCCTAAATTTGAACATATAGATAAGTTTATTTTTAACCACTTCATAAAAGGGAGGTTCTCAATTTGTCTGTATGTATAATTTTTTTTATGTATGTTCACCGATATTTCCGTCAATAGACGGATTTCAAAAAAAGTGTTGGTTTGGTTAAATCGATATTGTATAGATTGTTGTAGCATTTACTTGGTACCGACTTCTAAATTATGAAATAACTATTAAATCATATCTATATACTAAATGAAAATGCGTATTTCTTTGTGGGAAGCAAATTTATCTTTTGCTTTTTAGTTTGATGTCGGTTTATTTATTTTTTAACTATTTTTTAAACTATGTGCTTAGTAGAGCGCAGATTAGTCAAAATCTACTTCAACATTTTATTCTCATATTAATAAAAATAAGATCTTATCAAAAATGTCATATAAGTACTTTGTATCTTCTTTATTAAAATATTCTTATTAAAAAACAGCTCTTATATCGTCTAGACTAGACCAACGACGAGACAGTTTGTTATTAATATTCTTTGTGTATTGTAATAAAATACGGATTACATGCACGAGTCTCACTCATAATGTGTTATGAAGTCGCGAAGCATAATGTCTGTGTGTATTTTATTAACTGAAAACTTATAAAAAGAATTTTCTTTGATTTCTTCAATCTTATATACCTATATTATGTGGGAAAAGAACTACTGTTCTTAATTTGAATTTGCCGACATTCTTTTGACATATTTCTTATTTTGTAGACTAAAGTTTTATGATAAGTCTAAGCTAGGTAAACCTTGTGGTTCGTATAAGAAAAAAAAAGTTGTTAAAAATTTTAATATCGTTCCATTAACTATTACTACTAATATTATGTAAAATTATTTATTAGTAGTGCTATAACGTTCTATAATATAAGTGATAAGGTTAATTGATATAATTATTTTCACAGAAAGGGAAATATATTTAAAATCATAAATTTATACAAGAACTATAATTAATCTTAGAAAGACTGGTAAGTACGTTTTTTTTTACTAACAGGTAATAATCCGTATCTTTCTGTGTACTCTTGGTAATCTTACAGTAATCAATTATAGATGTTCTCATGGGAATAAGATGTTTTCCTAGCTTGAAAGAAGATTAGGTCACTCGCCAGTCAATTAACTAACTTCACTAAAATCACACGATACAATTTTCTTCGTTACAAGTTAACAACACTTAGACGAAAAAAACATTCAAATAATTTTCGCCTTAGCATGCAAAGGATATAAGTAAAAACACAAAAGACACACATATCACAGTAATGTTTTACCTCGAAAAGTTTTCCCACCATTTTTAATCCTACAAATATTGTAAGAACAAAAGTGTAAGAATGTTATTTGGTCTTTCAGACAAAATCTACTATATGTATCTAGCTGAAGGTTCGTACGTGAATAAGACCCTCAATTATCACATAGGATACTTTTTATAGAATAGGATAGTTATTTAATCGCAAGTCGAGGCTAACACGACATGAACATGGTCTAAATCACAATCACAATTTTATCTTACCCTTAAGTATAAACCAAAAAAATCGTCGGTTTCTTCAATTTTGTTATCTATATATCCTTTCTTACAGTGTCTTCGAGTTTTTGTTTATATTTACAATTGGATGTTCTTATTTTAAAAAGAGCAGCTATCAGAGTTTCTTGCCGGTTCTTCTCTGTAGAAACTGCCTTACGAACCGGTGGTCAATATTTTGTAATGATGATGATTCAATAGCGTTTCTTTATCTATCCTAATTGAATGCAGATACTTTTGACTTTGACAATCATAATTTTTAATTCTGTCGACACAAATAGCCTTTTTGTTCGTTCTAGCGTCTATGTACTGCAAGTTATTAGATCAAAGTCATTAGGACTAGATTTATAAACACGGATATTTAGAGCGGGCAACTCCGGGATAGGGTTGGGTGTGATATGACGTCATCAATCAAAACCTTTTCGGATGAAACTCGGTTCTATCCAATAAAGTTGGAAGCCCGGGAGACAAGTTAAGCCCTTCAAACGGTTTCCCACCATCAATCTTGTAAAATAGTACGAGAATATCTGTCACTTTAGCTTCGTTTTTTGACATTTATATAAAGAACGAATCTAGCGGGATTTCTTTTGCAGTCTTTGGAAGTTTTTGCGAGAGCGTTAGGAATGGATTGCACGTAATTTAATAAGTAAAGTTTACTTTTACCGTTTATAATGAAATTCAAATGTATTGCCGTATATATGCCGTAGTGTCATATTAATATATAATTAGTTACGTCATTAATCTATATTCTATAGGAGTAATATAAAGCGAAAAGATTTGATTTGACTAATGGCTCAATAAGAAAAACATTTTTGTGAAACAAGATGCATATTGCTATTAATTTAAAAAGGATATAGTAGTTATTAAAAAAGATATCTTACAGGTTCAAGGTAACACAATCCATGCTAATATTATTCATACTAATATTATAAATGTTAAAGTGTTGTTTGTTTGTCCATCCTTCACGCCGAAGCTAAGCAATAAATCGACCTGATTTTTGGCATACACTTAGTTGAAAATATGGAGAGTAACATAGGCTACTTTTTAATTGGAAAAAAGGGTTATAAGGGGGGAAGGGGGGGATCAAAGTTATATGAAAGTCCACGCGGACGAAGTCGCGGGCAATAGCTAGTATCATATAAAGAAATTGCGACTTTTATGGCTAAAAGTCTATGTATAACTCACAAACGAAATCGCATTCGAAAGCTGTCATAAATCTCGTATTTGCAAACTAAACTAAACTACCAATAGTTCTTTAGTGATCGTAAATACAGCCTTTCAGAGTGTTTTTCATGTTCGCGACCGCTCCGCATTGCTGGAAGTCGGAAAAACTCAAGTTTTATTGGCCGCGAATTTTTCCCCGTGTGAAGCCAAAACAACGGTGCTGGCAATTGCTCAACTTTGATAGGTCTGCGAGTTAAATGGAGGGGAGATTTATTCGTCACAATACAGTGGAACTATCAGCGCTTGTGTTTACTTTTTATTGGCTTAATTTTTTTATTTATATGTGCTGCTTTGTTATGTGTGAATTGAAGACGTTCTGTATTATAATTTATACTTTGTATTTACGTTTTGATAAAACTATGTTTTATAATTTAATAAATAGCACTTTATTCGCTTCGTAACGATTTTTTTTTAAATTGTTATTAAAGAAATACTAATATAAAATGCTGAAGATTTTGTTTGTTTGTTTGAATTCGCTAATCTCAGGATCTGCTGGTGCGAATTGAAAAATTCTTTTTTTATTGAATTGACCATTTATTGAGGAAGGCTTAGGCTACATAAGATCACGCTGCGACTAATAGGAGCGAAGATATAATGGAAAATATGGAAAAAACGGGGAAAATTATTCATCTTTGAGGACTTCCTTTGCGTGCGCTGCGAAAACGATTCAAGATACAAAAATAATATGTATGGAAGAATTATTCGTCTTTAAATGATCTAAAAGAAAGTCCGCGACAGTATATGTCTATCTTCTAAGATTGACTCACTATATCATAATAATAGATCCGACGGGGACGAAGTGGCGAGCAACAGCTAGTATAATATAACTTGTTTGGTTACATCATCGTTTGAGTTGTGTTTAAATTTAATTATAACATAATGTCAAAGCTACTGGATACCATGGGTTAGAACAATTTTTCTATTTTCAAATTAAAGATTATATTTAGATACACATATCTACGACAGACAACCGTTTCTTAGGTTTAACCAATGATAATATTACAGTAAGTATAATATTTAATATAATAACAGTGGGTTTTACCCAGAAAGTTTTAAAGTAATTTTAATTTTAATTTTAAACTGTATTTTTGCATGTTGTGCCTTTCAATAATTATGTATTATCATTATTAATTAATTTTTTTTCTTATGTTTTGTATTTTTGTATCAACAAGTGATTGGCCTTATTAATAAATAAATAAATACCATCTCTTCAGAAATATTATTACTTTTCGCGTATTTCTCTTACCGCACACACCTCATAAACATTTTATATTATAATATAAAAACTCAACATTTATTAATAACCACAAAGACATCTTAATATACATTTGAAATTGGAACAATCATATTATAATATCTTCTTTTATTTAAAATTAGCTGTTGCCCGCGACTCCGCCCGCGTTTACTTTCATAAAAAAATTATTCCTTGGAAACTGGATAAAAAGTATCCTATGTCCTTCTCCTGGTGCTATACTACATCCCAACCAATTTTCAGCCAAATCAGTTGAGCCGTTATCGAGTTATAAATGGTATATGGTGTATAACATAAAAACGCTTAAGACAATTTCAGTGTAAGTATAATTCGCGTCACGAATCTTTAGCGCTGAACGAAACCTACGCAGAAGTCAAAAATAAGGTATCGAGGTAACGGCGCGGCGCGCGGGGCGCGTGATCGTCGGGTGCACGAGCGTTGATTGGTTGTTCCAGTCGTGTTGTCTTTCTCGCACCAATACGTCAATTACGAGCGCGATTCTACCGATGCTTAGCTATTCTTGTCCAGCGCTAAATGACGCGACCTATAAGGTGTCGCGATGACATGGATGGTTTGAACTTTCACATACATTAACATAAATACAATTTGTACACGTCCCTTCGTTACCCTTATTTAGCCTTACGAGTAATTGGTTGTCTACAGACGAACCCCACAATTAGCCTTACACAGCTTAGAATTTATTCCATAAAATATAAGATATATACAGGTACTTCGATTTTCTTTCTATACAGTCAACGAAGAGTTCATTAATTTGTTAAATACAGAGACAAATCTTACAACATGAAATTAA
Source organism: Eurema hecabe (assembly GCA_026213755.1). NCBI lineage: Eukaryota > Metazoa > Arthropoda > Insecta > Lepidoptera > Pieridae > Terias > Terias hecabe. The sequence continues at coordinate 6,680,363 of JADANM010005443.1, forward strand.
TGCACGCCGCCGACGACTCCTTGCCATATTTTATAACCAATACAATCAATTAATTATTTCTTATAACATGTACTTAATGTGATTTTTGATAGTGTATACACACAATGTATAAGAAATTAAATGTAAATCTTCACTAATATATAAAGCTGAAGAGTTTATTTATTTGTTTGTACGCGCTAATCACAGGAACTACTATTTCGAATTGAAAAATTCTTAATTTAATTAAAACAAAATTACTTTATTTTAATTGAATAGACAATTTATCGAGGAAGGCTTCAGGCTACATAACATGACGCTGCGACTAATAGAAGCGAAGAAATAATGGAAAAAGAAATCGACGGGGACGAAGTCACAAGCAACGGCTAGTAAATAATAAAACGAATGTCAAACGTGCTTATTTTTTTTTATTTTGGGAATATGGTGCTTAGATTTATTTAAATAAACTTTACCATATCCCTTAGAGTTCGCTTTTGGTATGACGTCAAGTCTGACATTCGCCTCTAAAGCTCTTTATTATATGAAGAGATACATGTAGTTCTAAAAATATGAACACTAGTGCTAGACCTCGCCTCAACGCAATAATAAATTGGTTCTTATCAGGACACTCCGTATAATAGAGGTCAAATGGATGGCTTAGCTGCAAAATGTCAGAAGCAACCGCGTCACTGACATTGAGAAATTGTCAGAGATTTTTCTAGAACGTCTTCAAGTGTCGGCGCGAACGTTGGAAGGATAAACGTCGAACAAATGCATTCTTTTATCGCGCTTGCAACTTTTAGCAGAATCACTCGTGTCATTGTATGTAAGAGTTTCTGTTGGTAAAAATGTGGTTGAATTATGCTGTTGGAAAGAATTTGATATGTTAAATTATCACTGTAATGTAGGGATAAAAATATATCATTTGTTTCTGTTGACTACTAAACTGGTTTGAAAAGTTCAGATACCGTTATTTCACTATTCCCAGATGACAAAACCTATATAAAATATTCTTTAGAAAAATCAAGGTTCTGGATATATAGGCACGGAGCATGTCCATATAATTATAATATGACAAAGGAATGTTACACATATCTGCTTCTAGATCACATTATGAATGAACTAATAGTCTGTCTGTACTTAAGACGTTTGAGTCTTAGATCTTAAAAAAACATTATAACGAAATTTAAACGGAAAATTGAACAATATTCTCTTCAAACATTAAAGCTATGCTGGCCATAATTTAAAGATTATTAAATTTTTAACGTTCTAGCAATTCGCATTGCCATCTAACTTTATTCAGTCTGTGCTAATAATATCATAAAAAGAGCGGCAAAAGTCATAACTGTCACTTGTCATAAAAAGATATTAAAAAAAGTATGAATAGGCTTCCAAGATATATACAAGTAATATAAATAACGAAAGTTCCTTAGTCCTAAATAGCCTTATTTATTTATTTTAAAAAGTACAGCCACATAATACATTATTTCATACAATGAAAACAAAAATTCTAATACGTATTAAATTTACGGCGTACATAACATTTTTTGTATACTAAACTAATGCCTTATGTCGAGCTTGACCGTTGCTCAATATGATGACATCATTAGCTATTACGGCGGTAGAGCCTAACGATATAGCTCGATGGCGCCGTCTTTATTGCGACAATTATTGCTTCATATTGACTTATCAACAGAATGATGGCGATACGTCCATTATTACTACGACTAGAGATCAACCCAGGTTTGCACGCATTATGGTTTAAGTAATTAGTATGAATGAGTGAGTCATATTTCTTTGTCAGAAAATTACGTATAAAAATACTGATAAAGGAATAGAAGATATGGTAAAAAAGGTGAATAATAAATAACAAACTTATAAATAACTATATATTTACTTGGTTTTTACAAAAAAAAATCTAACTTATTTTTTTCATATTTTATGGCGAATAAAAAGAATTATTTGCATATTAATATGTTGAAATAAGTAAAAGTGTTTTGTTGGCAAAAAGTTACAAAGCGTTATATAAAAACTTTCAACGTCATGTTTCACAAAGTGTTTTTTACGAGGCGCCCAATTTTATCTCATATGTGTATGTTATAGGTAACTCATCTAATCAGTCATTGCATAGATTGTCCGGTAAATGTGCAATTTGAGTCAATGTTTGAAATAAATTGTGTCCTAGGTTTTGAGACATTTATTATTCGTGAATTGTATTCGAAAATGCTTTAAATATTGCATTTATTTATTACAATACAGGCAACATTCAGGCACTTTTATACTGGCTACATTTGTGAAAATAATTTATTAATAATTATATTTGAATTTATGACTTTAAATTTATATACATTTTAGGTTAACTATAAATTGCCTTACAAAAACGTGTATTACAAATAAATGAGTTATAGAATCTATAGATTGTGCGTGATTCATAATTCATCCTATCCTATCCTATCCTATATCCTATATATCCTATATACTATTATAAAGGCGAAAGTTTGTAAGTATGGATGTATGGATGTATGGATGTATGGATGTATGGATGTATGGATGTTTGTTACTCTTTCACGTAAAAACTACTGAATGGATTTGAATGAAACTTTACCACAATATAGCTTATACATCAGAATAACACATAGGCTACAATTTTTGAGGATTGTAAGGGAGGAAAGGGAGGGTCACGGTTTATATGAAAGTCCACGCGAACGGAGTCGCGGGCAATAGCTAGTATATCATAAATATAAATTCAATCTATAGCTTGTAAGGTTAACTATGTATGTAGCCTAATTGAATAAAAATATATTTGACTTTGACTTTTTGATGTATTATTTTCTATATTATCTACTACGTTAACTCAATATAGTATAAATTATCCAGGGATTATGTACAATTTCCAGGTTTCACACCTTTATCAGTAGCACATATAAACTCATCTACGCTTTTGCAGGAAACATAATGATTTTTTTTATATTTATTTGAATAAGCGAATTTTATGAAGATGAATATTCACTTTTAAGTACCCATTTCAGCGCATTGTGCCTTTATATGCGGAGTTAAAATCTTTTTATGGATCTTTTCGGAGTTCACCGTATACGTTTCAAGAACCTTATTGTTAGAAACAATTTGTAATTCATTTGTAATGAAATTCTTAAAGTCTTAAGCTTGCTATTCTTATCTTAATAGATGACTTGTATTTAGCTTTACATTTTTTTAAATAAAGGTGGGTATACTTTAAATTTAGTCATATTTTTGGCATACCGCGTCCTCCTCGGGGTAGAAGGAGGCGGTAATGTCGGACTCGCCTAAAAGGGGCCACTACCGACTTAATCCCACCGGTGTTCCGTCGCGCACCCTTTCGGGGGGGCGGACCTGCTGAGGACGCACGAAGCAATCGTCCGCAGGAGGTAGTTTAAACCCTGGATTAACTTTTTTATTTAATTACTTTTTATCCCGGTATTGCCCCGGGAATGGAAATTTCACGAGTAAATCCGCGGGTCACGGGTAGTTCATAGGCAAATTGAAATCTAGTCTGCTTGGGTATGCTATGTGTATAGCGAGATTCGATAAGCTGCATACACTATTATGTAGAGAAGGCTTACAGGATTAATACGGTATTATAGCGATTGTCTACTGACTGGCCTCTAATGTTCTAGTTAAGCTAATACTGTCTCTAAATATGAGTTATAACTCATTTATATATAATACTTAATCATCTTTAATGTATGTCTGTTTAAATACATAAAAAAATGTGTTAAAAAATATGTTACTAATATTTTAAATGTTTGGATGTTTGTTATCCATTCACGCAAGAACCAGTAGATGGATTTTGCTGATATTTATCATGCAGATTGATTAGATCCTGGATTAACACATAGGATATTATTTATCCCGGTATTGCCCCCGGAACAGAAATTACGTGAGTAAAACCGCGGGACACTAGTTGTATATATAATTTGTATGGACAAGTTATGGATACGGAAAATTTTGATCTACGAGTATGACTTGAGATACATACAAATATTTGTAAGTAAAAAATATACCCAGCTTGATAATAGCGTGAAGCAAGCACTACAAATACGAATAAAATATGGAATAAATAAATAAATAAATAAATATTTTTAGGACACTTATACACAGCGCCATCTAGTTCCAAGCTTCTTTTGTAAATACATACATACAATACATAGCAACACCCAGACCCCAGAAAAATACAAATTTAAATTACAAATATATTTTTACGGTGTGGGAATCGAACCCACGACCCTTCGCTGAGAAGGCAGTTATGCTACCACTGCGCCAAGCGGTCGTCATGTATTAATAAAAATGTATGTTTTGTCTTTCATTCAATCTTTTCAGTTTTATTTTTTTCTCATGAAAGAAAGAGAGCTCTAAAGCCCTCTCCTCGTACCATGTAATAGTACAAGCGACAGTATTACTTGTTACAACTCTATTACTTGGTACGTTGCTAATCTAACTAATAGGCAATAATAGATTGGCAGGCTGCCGTGTCTACTCAAAGCCAATATATCAACATGAACACAAATATTAAGCTTGTTGAAATTAAGTCACTAATTTTATTGGTATCCTTTGTACACTGAGAAGTCATAATCTATAATAAGATTAATAAAAACCAACTATAAAAGATGATCATAGATATCCGTATTAGAAGTCCGCCATTTTGTTGCAACAGTATCGACAGATGCTCCTAATATAGTCAAGAACAGTTTCAAGCAATGATATTAGGTATATAATAGATACGTTATACCGATACAAATCAACCGAAAAAGTGTTCCGCACAGCAGCGGCAGCACACATACATACAAGTCAAATCGATAGAAAGAGATAAATGATAAAACCAACACGAAAAAAAAGAGATAGTTAGTTTTTTCAGTCGCGCATGAATGCAACCAGTCACTTTCAGTTTTTGCGTCTTCAATATTTTGCGCTTATAACATATTAATAAAATATCATTGGTTTTAAGTAATTTATCTCAGAATATAATTCTAATTCCAATGAATTAATCTTTAAAGCTGTTTTTTATTGTCCGCCATTGAAGGGCAATACTTTTAGTTACTTAAGACCCGACTGGTTGGTACCACCACCATCTTAAAGAAAATAAACGACAAGAGACTGTTTCAACGTTAAACGATTTTCCTGTTCAATTACAGACCATTAAAATAATAACTGCTTAACTCAAATCTCCAGAATAATCCGAATTTGACGATTTACCCCACGCAAAAGAGTCGAGAGATATGACTTTTCTTCGTAATTCCTATGCAAAAGGGATCATCTTGTCGCTTTACTTATGGAAGAAAAATTCCCGAAATTTCGTATGAAAATTAATTCCATTGTTAGCAGAACATGTCCCACTGATAAAGCCTTATTACAATCTCGACTTTGTTCTCCGATATATAACCTAATGGCATTATTATATCTACAAGAGAATAATGATGGTCTGAGAATTTGACGCAATTTCGTTTATGCAAAGACAGGCATATTTTGACGGTTTGTTAAGCGATTTTGATAGATAAAAGGAGTAATCGAGGTTGATTACATAGTACATACTTAGAACAAGATACTGAAGCTGAAATAAGTTACTTATTTTTCAAGTAAAGGACCTTGAAAATGCTTATTTTTAAAAATACATAAGACTATGGATTGTTCTAGTTCTCGAACACTTGGATGTACAGGAGTCAGAAATAGTATTTTCGAAAGATCGCTTTTCGTACGTGTCTAGTGTCTTACACAACTTTATCACTTAATAATTATAATAGACATTTTCCTTCACTGTTTATGAAATACTTAAAAAAGTTATAAATAAAAAAAAATCTTTTTACCACCTATTATATTCCCACTCGTCATACCTTCATCCAATTCAACAATTAATAATAAAATATGTATAGGTAAACGCAATATCCAAGTAACTTGTTAAAAAAGATATACTATGAAAATTATTTCACCAAAGAGGTTTTATATAACCGAATTATACAGGAAGTATTCGCCCAAGGAAGCTTATAAGGCCCTCGGAAACAGAATATACTGAGTTTAATCTAGATCCTACATCTGTGCAGCTTTTATGCAATACAGAATTAATTCCTGTGGCTTTATTACATTCTAGTTCTGCTAAGATAACGCGAGCTTTATTCAAACAGCTAGTTTAGAAGGCTCAGGTGGCAAACATTGCCTATTAACATTCTCCAACTCCAATACATCTATATTGAAACAACAAGAACGAAGATCTGTTATAACTTATAACATAGAATATTGTCACATTATGCGTTTATAGAGTATTGATCGAAAGCATATAATTTAAAGGCTTTTTGCACTTAGAGAGATAACGTGATTAATACAGTTTTTGGTTTGAAATCTATTGAGCACTAGCATAGGGCTAGTATCATGAAATACCAAAAAAGTGAAATGTTAATCTTTTTTTACATAAGAACCTTCTCCTAATAAAAACAAAACAAAAAATCAGCCAAGTCAGTCAAGCCGTTTTCATGTTATGTCGTGACAACGGAAAACGTTTTTATATATATGGACTAGCTGGCCCAACGCGACTTCGTTCATTCTCTTAATATCTTACCTGAAACCTTATACCCTAACACCTACTATATTTTTCTGCTTAAAAACCACCTTCGAACAACCAGGAATCCATTCACCCAATCTAAAAAAAATATGTAAATCGCTTCAGCCTTATATTGAGTTATACGCTTACTAGCATATTTCTCAATTCATTTTGATATAACAGATTATTGCTTATTTTATTAGGAGTTATTTAAATTTACAGAATAATAATTCGTTATTGACATTCTCGTAACTGAACTTACTGGAATAGATTTACGACGCAGACAGGCGCGTTGCTCCTTTATTGGGCACTGCTCCTGAAGGGTCTAGCCATTAGTAATACAGTCTTATAGTAATGAGGGGTCCACTTTACTCCAGGTGTCGAATTCCAGTAGCTATAGAAGACGTATATATTCCTAAAAGTAAATTTGCCTTATGATGTAGGTAGGAATAATATCGAGCTAAAAAGATTTTATGCAATTATTCATGTTTCCACATCCCAGCTCAGAATATTTTTTCTTAATTGAAAACAAGCTGTTTTAATTCGAGAGAACTGAAAATTAAAAACGTACAAGTGTTAGCACGAAGGGTAACCATTCAGAAACTGTTTTTACAGAAAATTTTATTATGAGGAACTTACTTTTCTGGCATTATATTTCAGCGTAATTAATTGACGGCTGACATGAGTGTGCAATTTGAGTGTTTTATGGAATGCTTGTTAATTTGACGGCTTTGAGCTTTATCGTGCTAATTTGAATACATGTTTGTTGTATTTCTGCACGAGACATCGGCATTTATATTGCTATTACGTCATAACGTTGTACGCAATATATTTGATTTAAAATGAAATGATGGTAATATGAGATCTCACGATGAAATGTAACTTACGGTAGTATTACTATTGGAAATATTTACAATATAACGAGGAAAACTATCGAGAGAGAGAGATTTTTTTGTAAACGTATTTGGAACCAGATTGAGTGTGTGGGTGTGTTGGTACTAAGCTACACAACCACTAATGCAATAATAAATTTTCTCCTAACAGTCCACGTTACCACCTCATTATATTTACTTCTTACTTATCACACTTCATAAAATCTTACAAATCTAGTTCAATTTGGTAAATTGAAGTGTTCATTAAATATGAAGCAACTTGTTAAATATAAAATATAGTGCAGCCATTCATCGCGAAGCAAACTTGTGGGCGCTGGGTGGAAAGCTCTGATTCAAGCCTCGAAATCGCGTTTGAAAGGCAAAGTTTTATGATTACGTAAAATTACTTTAATAGGAAAATGTGTTTGTTAGACTCCAACAGTTTTAGATAAAATATAAGCTATTTTATTTAACGTGGAAAGTTTACTAACATATTATAATATAGCCATGGGTCTCGGGTACAGAGATTAAGTGGACGTCCATTTTCTAACACTATAAAATACGGATTCTCTTACGAATGCGGCGTCCTTTTCAGGGAAGAAGGAGACGGTTATGTCCGACTCACACATAATGGAGGCACTACCAATAACCCACTGGTGTTCTTCCACGGACCCTGACTTGCAAGGACTCCACGAGCAGTTTATATATCACAGATTGGTCTCATCTCTCTTCGGTACGGCCACGTACTTAGAACTCTTCTAAACCTCGACAGGGACCAAAAATATACCTGCACTATACATGTTGTTAAGATAATCTATTCGTCTATTGGGAAAGGCAATAATATCAATTTATGACTGACTGATATTGGTTACCAGTTAATATATATTAAATTGTTAATCAGTCTGCAACTGTGGCTACCCTTGGGAATAAAACAATGCTCACGGTATTACTGAATTGGTTATGATGACTTATTTTAAATGTAAATTGTATATAGGTTCATAATTTAGTGTATATAATTATAATTCTGTGGAAAGAGAATGTATGTTACTGCCTTAAAAGAAGGTTTCTCGACCATTCGAACTGACTGGCCCGCCGTTAGGTCCCAATGGTTTGATTTGTAGAAATTGTATCTATAATATATGCTAAATCTCTCATAAAAATCTTAACAACAATTCATAACGAGACTTATTAAGTAACGGTCGCTATACTTGTGACTTAAAGCTATAACAACGTCAGAGATGTCGTCGCGTCTCATGCGGTGATTAATCTATATTTCCAATTCAATGGTTTCTTTACTCCTTTATTCGAATCCTCGCTTGATAACATCTGTTCTCTTTTCGATTTATTTTTGAGGATTGACGATTAAAAGAGATGGAGTTGAATCTCTCCATAGGTAGAAATATTGCTTATAAAACCGACCAGTTATTAAAAAAGGAAAATTAAAATTATGTAGGAAGGTATATTAAAAGTAACGGAAATCAAAGACTTCCCATTTAAATGAAACGCAACATTATTTGGGCGGGTAATAGCGTTTAAAAACAATTACGAGTTTGATGAGGGCTGCTCTTCACACAATAATATCGTAAGGCCCACGCTAATTAGCTTCTACGAACACTTTGATCATTATTATGAATGCTTTAATGTAATGGTAAGTTATATGAAAACGTTAAACATACCAGAGAGAGGTAATATTTGAAATTATTCGCAAATTTTGATTTAAGGTATGTTACATATCCATGGAATAGAAGACTTTCTTTTAAACATAATTTTCCTTAAATATGACCACGCATTTCTGTTACACCTTGTATATATTTTATAATTTTTGATGTCAAGTGCAATTTATTGCAATTTATTATTGAAGTGTAGTTAGTTTTGTTTATCTCAATAATGTCAACAATACAACAATAGTAAAATATTTTGTTTCATTGCACTATGTAAAGATATAGGTATTTTTAAAAGTGGATTGAAGTTATATGTGCTTAATAAAGTTTGAGGTGCGTGTTTAATTTATTTTACGTTAAGAATAAATGAATAAATGAATGAATGAATGAAAATAATTTCACTTATATCACATTGTGATTTAAGTGAAATTATTTTGTAAAATTTTGTTGTTTATTAGTTTATTTTGTAAGAAAGTTTGAGGTGCGTGTTTAATTAATTTTACGTTAAGAATAATTCAATAACGAACAGGAAATTAACAGGTTGAACGAGAATGAAAAAACAATGTTATACAACAAATAAATATATTTTCCATTAAGTCCATGTATAAATTTTTAAAATTACTTTCAAATAACATTCATGACAACAATATCTCAATAAGTTTTACGCAATGTTTGTGGAAGTTGAAAAATTGAAATCACAATGTCCCTATAATTATTACCTTTAATAAATTATATTATATAATTAATACAAGAAGGTTTAATATAATCTAAATATTCAAATTCATTATGTGTATACGGTATACGATAATAATTTATTTCGAGTATAATATAAGTACTACGCCCATTGTATTATAGACAATAGTTGCGAGAAATTGGCAAGTATTGGGTATAATTTATTTATTTATGTACAAAGATGGTCAGTGCGGCGAGTTCCTTATAGATTGTGTACGTAGGACACTGTAGCGCGGAAGCGGACGCGATAAACTAGCTTTTAAATCGCTTGCTCCTATGAACGGTAATTTTTTTAATTTATTAGGGATGACTAGTAATTGCTTATTCTAAAATATACAACAAAAATAATATATTATATATATAATACTAACAAAAGAGTAACAAATTTTACGGGCCGTCACGCCATGGACACAATAAAAAAAATAAAAGAAAGAATAACATGATCTGAACTTTCATATCATACTTTTTACTATATACTAGCTGCGGACAGCGACTTTACCCGCATTTTGCATGTATTATACACATAAACCATTGTCTTGAATCTATCTGATAAAAAAGGCATGGCAAAAATAGGTTTCGTAGTTTAAAAGATTTAATATATTAAATATTACATAGGGAAAGACAAAAGAAAGTGACTTTCCTATATAATATATAATGATGTTCAATGTCGTCTCCGCTTCCGCTGGCGCGCTACAGTGTTCCTAGCAAACAAGCGATTATTATTTATTTACTTATATCTAAAACAGAAATATTTATACTAAAACATTGACAATGGTCCACATGACGATTTACAAAAAGAATATTTATAAAAATAGCACGTAATAAACAAATATTACTAACGTAAAAAAACGCTGTAGCGTTCGTGAAGACTAGTTAGCGTTTTATACAATTTAAAACAAAGTTTTTATAAGTATTTTTTTAACCAGGATATCTAAATAAACCTAGCCTATTATAAGAATGATAGAGTTGTAACACACTTATCGGTTCGGAAACGGATGTCTGTACTTATTTTTTTAGTTATCTATGGTAGTGCCAAATGTAATGTACATTATCTGGGAGTAAAAGGTCGTTGCCATTGTTTGTGTGTTTTTTTTTGATGTAAGGAAATGCTCACACGTAACTATCTTGGCATTAAAAAGTAGGTTTAATAACATACTGACTCGCTATGCGTCTGAGTTACGGGTGATTTGTAGACTCTTTCTTAACCCCATCAGGGGATGCCCGTCAACGGGCGGCAACAGTTAGTTTGAGAACCGTTAAATGTGCTGCAACCCTTAAGTTAATATAAACCTCGCAATGCACGCCAAGTACGACTGGTTCTAGGATCCTACAGTTCTATTGTGACTCCGCAATACCCTAATATTATATCCATTTAACTTTCTGTAGGGTACTGTAATTTTAAGTTATAATGTTACCTTACAAAGATTGTCGCTAGCTACTCAAATCTGTGTATAATATTTCGCATACATTTATAAATAATTAATTATGCTTGCAACACTTTCATAGACTAGGACTTACTCTATATACCTGACTTGTTTAATATTACGAAGGAACACCTAGGTACAAGAACTTTCCGGATACTATTTTTCTGCTAGCAATAATAAAAATGAACGCTAGGTATAAAAAGTTATAAACTCAAAACGCTTAATATCGTTACAGGTCTATTAAAAGTCATGGACATGTCAATATGGTAAAACATTATTAAACCATTTCAATATTTTTAATTGTCTATGGTTTATATACTTTGTGCGTTTTATATTTAATTGCGTGTAAAATTATCAGGACGTTTTTATAGTAATAATTATTAACATTCCCACTAAGTAACAAAAATATACAGATATCTGTTTATTTAAAATAATATATCAGTATTCAATTATATTAATTATTGGGCTGGCCAAGAGGAGTCGTTTAATTGCGCGCGTAATTTTAGAGTTTAGATAATTTTTGAATTTGAATAAAAACGCGTTCTGTTTCGATAAAAAAAAAACTTTTCAATTTTGAGGTCTTTAAAAGAAGGTTGAATAGATTTTTTACCGGCCAGCGTGGTACATCTATACTACTACAAAAAATGAAACCTCGCGCGCATACGGCCTCCTTCTGTCAGGCCCTAAAATAAATAAGTTCTAGTAACGTCTACATTCTATTTATCTCTTTATTTATTCAAACAAACATTTAAACACTTTTTTTAGAAGACTTCTAATGCTTTGGCATACGAGATGGAAGTTACTTAGTTGTAAGAAACAAACATTCCCTTTTAGCGAAGTAACTGTAGTATAAACATCTTATTTAATAACACACCTTTAGGGCAATATAATCGAGATAAAATAACAAAAGTATATGAATTAGGATATCATTCTATGTATAAATAAATATATTTTTCTACACATTTACAATTGATTTTACAATACATAGGTATTTGACCTTGCTGTAGTTGAATACAAGCTGCGCCAATTTTAACGATGCTCTTGTTTTTTTCTAACTGTCAACGTCGCGCGTAAAATGATCGATTTAAATAATATTAATTCGCTATTACAAGCAAGGCATAGCTCGACATCTTTGGCGAAATATAATTTAGCATTAAACAATTATAGCACGTTGCTTTATATAAAAATCTAGTAATATATAAAAATTCTATTTATTTAAGACTGCCGATTTTCATACATGATTTTTAATCTGCAGCGCGGTTTTTAAATGTCAACATCGCCAATAATACAAATAACATAGAATAACTTTTTTCAGATTATCTGTGTTCTTAACAGCATATAATTAATTAATTATTTTTTACCTATGGTAATATAATATTTGCAATTCCGTGCGGGTGTAAATACATATACAATTTGCATACAAAATCTAAGCAATGTAGATCACGTAACTAATTATATAATAAAATAGACACAAATTACTTCTAAATATAAAACGCTGGACAATAAATATGCATTTTTTATGTGTACTAAACTAAGTTTTGTATAGGGAATATATATCCAATACAAATTTTATACAAAAAAAATATGTTATAAATACATATAAATTTATACAATACCGTCGGTTACGTATCAAAGGAAATAGGTACAAATTGAAGTAACAAAAATACTTATTTTTTGGTGGTATCAAATACAAATTTTAATAGGTTATACAGGAATTGGCGCGAATTTTTTTTCTTTTTTATCTGTATATCTTTTTAAGTTATGGCGGGTAACTTATGAAGTTAATTGATAGTATTTGACCACCACCTATATTCAGTTCAGTTTATTTTAAACCAGCTCCTGCTGTTAAAGTTTTTTATTATGTAATTATTGTATGATGTTTTTCTTTGGACTTTTCGCGCCATTTTCTGTATTTGGCAGGTTATAAAACACAGGTATACGTCTAAAAAGCTAAATTTTAAATTTATTATTACTATCTACAAATTCGCTACAGCCCTAGCATGACACAATTTTTTAGTTTGGCGGCAATCATCATAGCAACGGCATAGGTACCTTATACATTGAAATATATCAGAAGTAAAAAAAAAGGTAAAATGAATAATTTTAAGGGAAAGTATATTTTTCATGTGCACATAATTGTAAATAGCTTTATATGAAGAGGATAATTGCAATTAATTTTGTATAAATTATCATTGTATTTTTGGCACTAAGCGTGGATAAATTCAAGCTTATTTAATAAATATGCAAACTATTATAATACTAAAAATATTCTACAAGTATTAATGATTATTATAATATTATGATTTCTGGTACCAGGATTAGAATATAATATAACATAATTTGATTTTTGAAAAGTTATTGTTATCTCAAATAAATTAACGTTATTAAAAAAAATAGAACTATGACGTCACGATTCTCCCTGAATATGAAGAAAAGTCTGTTGAAATTAGTTTAGTTAATCCCGGCACCGAGTGACAGTACAAATGTAATGAATTTATCTAATGAGGACCCTGTGTCAGTCTCGGACTGCGGGGCTCGCCCCGGGATCGCTATCTAAGAAATTTAGAATCTACGCTCTACGCACGTACAGGCACAGCCCACGGTACGATCCTTACATTAATAGTTGAAAAATTTATACTAGTTTGGCAGTTACCGTTCAGTGATAGGCGAAGGGGCCGGTCGCCGTGTACGTCGACCCTAAGCTGCTACGTCACTAACAGTATATGTACAAAGGCTTGGTCGTTCACGGGAGTCCCGGGAGGCTCACTTCGCGCCCGCTCCGGGCTCTACAGAAGTCGTTCGATTCGAAGGAACGACTCAGGCGAGACCGCGGCGGAAGATCGAACTCACTCAAATCGAACGCTACCGAATCTTACTAATTAGATATCAATATACTCTAAAGTCTACAGACGAGAGTCTCGAGAGCCGATTCATCAATTATCTTTAACTTTATAACTTTCAATCTAAATATTGAAATAAAACTGAAAATATGGAATAATACTTTAATTTCACAGCACGCAACGTCCCCCATTACGTTCACAGAGTTCGGTGGGGCAGCGGGGAGGCGCGAGGGCGCGGAGGGCGCAGGGGCGCGGGGCGCAGAGCGCGCTGCAGCGGAGAGGCACGCGGCGGGCGCGCGCCGCGCGACATCAGAGCGGGAAGCAGCGCCCCGAGCGGCCCGCGCGCCGCGGCTCGCTCGCCCCGCGCCTCTCTCGCTCTATCGCTTTAGCGCCGTCTCTCGTCCCCCTCTTCCCTTCCCCTCCACCGGAAAGCCTCTCCGGCTCCACTGGCTC